>VDFB02358134.1:84346689-84429671 GCA_007258455.2 Sequoia sempervirens | reverse complement strand
CAATAAGATAGAACAATATTTTCAAAAATGAAATACTTTCATTAACTCAAAGGGATTGTTGGCTATATATATACTTTGAATTACCATTTCGCATCCACCCAAAGTAGAGAGCATATGTCTGATAGGTTGAACACTAGACTATTAGACTTATGGACTCTAGACAACACTCAAGACTCAACTTCTAAGACTCTAAACTCTTGATCCAACTCTGAATGCCTCAAATGAGCTTTTGGGGCCTTATTTATAGGCTTCAAATGACCTAGAAATCCGGTCACCAAAACCTTTTACCTATTCTACTAGGTCATTTTTCTAGAAAATGCAAGGAGGATTATCTTGCCACATGGCAGACATTGTCAGTCCTTGATTTGCTCAACAACCTTTATTTATTTGACCATATTATGGAGGGACTAAAATATCTACCAGAATATTTTCCGTAGATATTGTCTATCTTTACTTTTTAGATAGTGGACAAAATGATTTTTACATGTGGGAATCTTTTGTACAAGATGATATTTTAAGGGCCCACCATGTGAGTAATCTTTTTGGTACAAGATTTTTCTAGCTTCACATGGGTTTTTGTTTAGAAATTTCCCCACCTTTTGAATTTTTTGTCCATATTTTACTTTTTACTTTCTCCATAATATTTTATTCTATTATGACCTTATCCTAGACATACTATTTATTTACAATATTTATTTTCACTTTTATGACACTGTAAAGTGAGAATGACCCACTTAACACCCATAAGTGGCTATAGGGATCTTGCTTTTTAAAACAGGGTTGCATCCTATTGTCATATCTTAATGTGGCGAAGATCACAACACACAAACAAGCCCCCTAAAGTGGAGGATAAATTATACACCCCTATTTATTTATTTATTTATTTATTTACAATATTTACAAGATTATACTCTTTGTCCCAAATCTTCATCCATTTTCCCATCTATAAAGAATACACCATCTTGCAAGTTCTAGTAAGAGATGAATGCTAGGTTGTCAGAATATATTCTCAAAGTCAAATAGGTAGTGATATGAATAATAATGTTTTATCTTTTTTTTTAGCAAACTGGCATTGATTGGATCATACCATTCCCCAATAATCTTTGTATCCTCATGCCGTATTATCCACTCAAGTTGGCTATATGGGAAATATACTACTAGATTCAATATGAACATAAGAGTATTTTCTTTAGTTCTGGCCTTGAAGGGAGTCATTTGGCATAACAAGATTTTACAAG
The DNA here is from genome assembly GCA_007258455.2 of Sequoia sempervirens. Classification (NCBI taxonomy): domain Eukaryota; kingdom Viridiplantae; phylum Streptophyta; class Pinopsida; order Cupressales; family Cupressaceae; genus Sequoia; species Sequoia sempervirens. The sequence goes on along the minus strand of VDFB02358134.1, from coordinate 84,428,433 downwards.
ATGGATTAAAATATTGTAATTAAGTCCTACAATTGGTGGGATCCATATGGAAAATGCCTCATAATATCTCTGCAGCTAAAGATAATATGGACCTCCTTATACTATCTAACCAAGTGCTTTAAGACAATTATTTGGCCTTTTGTAATCAATGGATATAAGATGTGGATCTACTTCATACTTGGTACAACATGAATATATCCCCATCCTTGGTACTGAAATATAGGTGTTGGATTATAGAAGAAATAATCTTCTAAAATATTTCTCTGACAGTCTTCAGGAAGATCTCTGATTTTATGAATAGAAAAATCTTAAGGATCTTCAGGAAGAAGATTCCCATTCATATCAAACCTTCCAATGACTTGGATAGACTCAAATTTTTCTAAAGGATTAATATACTTTATTTTCCTGTGGTTTCCCAATATTACCCCTATCAAAAGAAATGAAAATGGTTCAAATTGACTCAAAAAATCCCACCCTAGAAGGACATCAATATCTATACTATTTTCTTGCCAAAAATTACAAAGACAACTAAAGTTATCTATATGTACAAGGACATTAGTAGCTATGTTCTAAATAGTTTTGAGATTGCCAAATCCTTTTACTATACTATGTTGGCTATCCCAATATATAGATGGAAAAGCATGACTTTGGGAAATACTAATTGTGGATCTTGTGTCTAAAAGTGAAAAAAGACTCTGGATAAAACCTTCTAATTTAACACTAATTATTATTTTACAAAGGAACTTTGGGCACCAACTAGAATTATCTAAAGACTAATTAGAAATTAAGCTATCTACATGATTGAGATCTTCAGTATGTTGTTGAAATGAATTTTCTTCAATCAGATAATCTTGTTTTTTTGTCAGGATATGTGTCATACCTTGGCTCTAACCCTGTATTCCATTCTAGTTCTTGTTCTGGTTGCATCTTCTACTCTAACTCTGATTCTTGTTCTGGCTCTATCCTCAGGTCTAGTTGCCATTTCTTCTCCCATTCTAGAGTTTGAATATTCTATGTCAACTAATCTATCGGCCAAAACATTGATTCATCTACAAAACTTTGTTCTTTATTTTCAACAGGAATATCAAGTTCTTGAAGCCAATTTCTTTCATGCTCTTGAATAATTAAACTATGCTCTTTTACTTTTGGCATTGAAACTTTAGTATTTGTAGAAGAAGACACTTCAACATATCTTAGAGAAGAATTAGTAATTTCTTCTTTCTCATTAGAGAATGAACTTTTTCTTCTCTAAACTATGAGTTTTTTTTTCTTGTTGCAATTGGTGCCTTCCCTTTTTTCTTCTTTTGACCATGTTCTTCTGAAGATCTTTCTCAACCAATTTGAGTCTTCCTAATTTTCTCTGAAGCATCAATTTCAAAGCTATGTAAAGAACTACTTGTCGAAGAATCATTAAAATCAATCTCCAAAATATTAGAAGACCGATAATCCTTTTCCTCATCTAATTCTTGTTGTGCATACATTGGTTCATTCACAAAAACTGGTTTATTAATTTGTTTGGTGATTCTTACTTCATCCATCCAATCATTTTCCATAGCTTTATGTGAATGTTCTTTATAGAGAAATTGATTTGCATTTTGAAGCACTAGCATAGATTCAACATTTGATTTTCTTGATTTAGTGACATCTAATTCTATAGACATATTCTGAGTAGATTCTTCATCTAATTTATTTCCTTGTTTCTCTAATGTAGGCCAATCTTTTTCAATAATAGCACTAAAATGTTTCTTGGATTCCTTTTTGGTGACCTTAGTAGAACCTTTCCTTTTCTGAATAGATTTTTTTCTAGTAGGTTCTATTACTTCTTTATCTTCATCTTTTTTCTTTTTCTTTTCTTTTTGATGGACTACTTTCTTTCTTCCTTTCTTGAGCTATCATTTTCTTGAGTGATTCTAGTTTTCTGGACACAAGACTTTATTTTATCTAACTTCTTAAAAACCAGATCAACCATTCCTTTGTTTTCCTTCTTTTTTTTGCTACTTGCCTTATCCTTTCCAATTTTTTAGCTACAGACTTTAACAAGGCCTTAGATGGTTCTTTAGATTGTCTACTTGAATCCATATTCCTAGCTTTTATGCCTTTCTCAGGATACAAATCTGAAATCTTAATATCTAAATACTTAAAATTTCCTTTGCTATCAACATATTCTTCTTTATCTTCAAACACATTATGAATAATAGGTGAAAGTAAAGAACTTGCATTAAGAGATCTTTGGCTTGCCATTGAAGAGTTTTAGGACTTATTAAAACTTTTTCCAGATTGTTTCACTACTACTTTTACCATCTTATTGCTCACCCTTCCACGCCTATCCTTTAGCTCCAACATAGGATTTACAGCCTTACTGCAGCTCCACAACTACTTTGTGTCTCTACCTTTGATCGTTTAGTCTTTACACTCTTATTCCAACTACCAACATATGATTCTTATGAAAAACTTTCACTATGACCAGATCTTAATAGAACATGGATCTATAATTACACATGCATTAGAACAATCATGGCTCTAAAATGAAACATGGATTTGGAATGAAACCAGGCTCTAAACCTAGGCTTTGATACCATTTTAGAATAGAAATATATATTGACACCAAAACAATAGTACAATAAGCACTAGTGCTCTAATACCATTCAAGAGTGGAAACAGAAACAACACATGGAAGCTCTAATACCAACTCAAATTGAAGCACAATTTTGACAAGGCAATAAGATAGAACAAATATTTTCAGAAATGAATCACTTTCATTAACTCAAAAGATATTACATATATTTTTTGGCATTATCATATTTCTAATCATCTAGATCACTCGAAGTGGAGGAGAGAGCATATGTCTAATATGTTGAACACCAGACTATTAGACTTATGGACTCTAGATAATACTCACGACTCAACTTCTAAGACTCTCTACAAATTTGGAATCAACCCCAAATGCAACTCTGAATGCAACTATCAATGCCTCAAATGAGCTCTTAGGGCCTTATTTATAGGCTTCAAATGACCTGGAGAACCAATCACCAAAACCTTTTACCTATTCTACTAGGTCATTTTTCTAGAAAATGTAAGGAGGATTATCTTTCCACATGGCAGACATTGTTAGTCCTTAATTTTCTCAACAACCTTTATATATTTGACTATATTATCGAGAGGACTAAAATATCTACTAGAATAAAATTGAACAAATCATGTTAGTGTGAGAAACAGACATTACGTGTGTTCCCTCCTTGTGCTTTACGTGAACTACAAGTGTACTCCTTCACTTTTGTTACCTTTAGAGGGGCTTTCCTAAGACCAATTCGAAGGAAACTCTAATTGGGTTTTCACTTGGGCCAGTATATAAATGGATAAGACTAAACTATCAAGTCCTTATGGTATGTACACCTTAGTCGTACAGTGCCTTTAATTATGGGGTACTACTGTAAAAAGTATAAGAAACCCTAGTAGGATTGATTAAAGCCTTTAGTGGCTTGTTGGATGCTCACAAGGTGCCATGTACATGATTAACCTGACTAAGAACCAATTTGTATAAAATCCAAAATCCTTACTATTTTTCAGTGCAAGAACAAACATTCTAAAGCCGCCCCACATTTGTACTATTCAAAGTAGAAACAAAATAAATCCTTTTGATTTCTATATTTTAAGGATTTTGAGATTTGGTGGTCCCGAGAAGTGTGTGCAATAGAGTGGAGACAATATCACCAAATCTCTAGTTGTTGACTTTTTCTAGTGTTTGGAGAAATCCAAGTGGGGACTCAAAAAAATTGCCTTTTCTATCCTAGGGCTTGTGCAATTTGTGAATCAGTTAAATACTTTGCTTGGATCTTAAACTTTGAAACAACATTCAATGAGTCATCAAAATTTCAAACCCTTTGGAAAGAGCAAACATCCTTAAGTTTCTAAATGTTACTGCTTGTCCCTAGGGATTCTATCCTTAGAGGCTTCTAAATATTTGGGCCCATATCTCAATTTTTTCTCTCCAAAGTAAACATAGGAAAACTATTCCTTTGATTCCTTGATTTTAACATAGTGGACCTTGTGGAATGAAAAGGAGTTGAGACATAGACATTTAGTTTGAAAAGATAAGAAAGAAAGTGTGGATGTGGTAAAAATAATCCATTAAGAAAAGATAAAACAAAATTGAACCACACATGTGTTTGGTCAAATGATTTCTTGCAAAATCTAAATCCCAAAACCAAAGCCTAGCCATTGTCATAAGCGTCTTAGTCCAAGAGCTCTCAAAAAGCATCTTTCAATACTTTACAAAGTTAGAGATAGGTTGCTCTATAACCTTTACAAGTGTGCTTCAAAGTACAACCCAATTTTGTATTCATTCTATTATTATCAAAATCTAACTCTCTTCCAATGTTTTGAGTATCTCACTTTGTAGGGTTGGAATTTTCAAGAGTATAGCATGTTCTTCAATACCGAGGGCTTGTAAAAAAAATTCTCTCTAGGTTCATCTAGGATCAAATAAACACTTTCATTCATCCTAAACACCAATCAAATCCCATCTCACAAATAGCTCTTAGAATCTTGGAAAAATAATTCATGCTAGACTTTTGGTAATCCTCAAAATCAAAATCAAAATCACCTTGTTTGGATAAGTGTGTGTGGATAAATCCTTCTTCATACAATTAGTTAAATTATCATCCTTGTGGACAAGTTTATTCCAAGATAACATCTAACATCTTGGGGTTTATAAGTTAATTATCTAAAATCAAATCAAATAAAAATCCAAACCAAATACAAAAGTCCTAAATTCGAGTATCCCTCCAAAGTTCTTAAGATTTCAAACACCCATATTATTCGTCCTTCAATTATTTCATCACCATCATTTGATCCTTAACATCCCAGATATTCTTTTTTGTACCTAAATTTTAGACCAACCTAAGGAGTTAGAGGTTTACCTACCATATTCCTAAAATTTTATCCTAATTTTATGGTCCAAACAAGATCTCAACACAAGAAAAACATTGAAAAAAACAAAGATACATACACTTCAAGTGACTTGAGTCAAACTGCATCTAAATTCAACCCCATAGGATCTAACAACCCCCCAACTCAACCTTCCTCAACTACCACAAGATCTTAAATAGGGAGGTTTCCAAGTGTAGGATGTCACCAACAATTACCAAGGGATGTTCCAAGATGAAATCAAGGAGCTAGTATGAAATCCTAAAAACCACAAGATTTTCAACAAAATGATGAAAATCAATCCACTCAATCCTTCACAATACATGTTGGAAATAACAAAAGAAGGGGCTAATATCCCTTTTGTTTATGATGTAAGCACTATTGTGGAACAACCTTTTGGGACTATGCCATTGGTATCATTCATACCATCCTTCCAAAACATCATTCAACCCATCCCACAACCAACATCATCTCATGCTCCAAGCCAACCCATGATCACCAAGGGGAGTTAATTTTCCCAAGCTCTTCAAACACAAACCATTGTAAACAACCAAAACTTGGATGCAAACACCATCTCAGGTATGCCAAACACCATCCCACAAGACCCAAAACATTTGTATGTCTCGCTCATTTTCCATGACACCAACAATTCATCCACCTTCTCTGCATCACCAACATATTCTCTTGATACACAAGTCTCACTCCCCATGATGTCATAAGGACAAGTGGGTCTATTTGGACAAGGGGGAATTTTGATTCCTCATCATAACTTTTGCAAGGAAACATGCCTCCAATATTCCCATCATTTCCTCTTTTGACATCAACGTCCACACCAAATCAAAGTTTAGGGTAACCCTCTTTACCAATCCAAAACCAACCAAGTCAAATCAATCCACCAATCATGAACCAAATCAACACATTGAACATACCAAATCCTCTGAGCATGCCACTGATATCAAAACAACAAGTGACACCAATCCAAACATCTCAACTAATCATTACTCAATCTACAACACCTCAAAATGTGGTTTCCCAAGGACCTAGCACATTAGCCATACCATCTACCACACAACTTCTTGTCATCACTCGACAAGCACCTCCCCAACTACCTCAACAAAATATCATCACACCATCCCACACCATTCCCAATCCTCCACCTCCACCACCAAATCCAAAAATGGAAAATCAATAAAACATCACATTGCAAGTAGCCCAATAAGCCTATCAAAAGACACTTCAACAATTCAAAGCTCAATAAGCCACACAACAAGCACAATAGGCTGCCCAAGCACAAATGCAGGCTTTATTGCAGCAGCAACAAATCGTACAAGCTACACAAGTGACACAATCCACACAAGTTGCACAAGCTACATCGGCTTCCCAAGCTACACAAGCTTCTTAACAAGCTCAAGCTTAGCACAAGCTCAATATCAAGTGCAACAAGCTCAATCACAAGCCTTGTTACAGTAATAGGCTTATCAACAAGCTTCACAACAATACCAAACACAACAAAAAGAAGCTTAGCTACAAGCCCAACAACAGGAATTTTTAGTGTGACAATAGCAAGACCAACAACAAGCATTGTTAGCACAACAACAACTATAGGCATACCAATGAGCACTGCTTGCACAACAAAACTTACAACAACCTCCCATGAACACACAAATAATTTCCTTGAACATGAGCATGCAAACCATCCCGCCCCTCACCCAAATGGTTGTACCACCCCAAAATACATTCATCCCACCACCAAATCCATAAAGTGATTTTTTTGCACAAATTAAATTTCTCTCACAACAAGTGTTGAACATACAATCAGGAAAGACAACAAAATAATAAGGGAATTTGTGCCCCTATCCATTTGATAGAAGCATTACAATGGCTCCATTCCCACAAGGATTTGAGATACCTAAATTTGGAAAATATCATGGGATTGGCAACCCTGAAGATCACATTAGGGAATTCCATGTACACTGTATGAAAGTTTCATATGATGATTCTTATTTAATGCGACTATTCCCTCAAAGTTTAGCTAGTCTAGCAATGGAATGGTTCTCCCACCTTCCTCTTGAAATTAAGAAGTTCCAATAAATTGTTTACTTATTCATACATAATTATTCATTTAACTTAGGAATGTATGTAAGATTGGTAGAATTGTCTACCCTAAAACAATCCAAGGGAGAAACATTCACATCCTTCTTGCAACAATGGTGATCCAAGGCCAATAAGAGCAAGTGGGCTATGCTAGAAGAACAAAAAATTGGGACTATCATCTCTAATCTTGAAGGGACCTTGTCCTTTCATTTGAAAATGTAATGCATAACAACATATGACCAATTGATCCCAAAGGCGCTCAACATTGAAAGATCCCTTATAGCACAAGGGGCACACCAACATATTAGGACAATCGACCATCAACCAATTACAATGAAAAACCTCACCCGGGAAAATAACAAGAATGTCACTAATGATGGTTTCATTGATGCCAAAGTTATTATGAGTTCCCCAAGGTAGAATACACAAACACAAATGTACTAACAACCACAATTCAATACCCAAAACAACACGCAAACTAACCCATCATCACAAAAACCCAACAATCAAGTGGTCAACAACTTGAATACTCAAGGGGGACTACCCCCAAAGAACAAATATCCTCCTAAACAAAAAATACACACCACTTGGGGGACCAATTGAATTTGTCATACAACAACTGGTATAAGCAAATCTCATCAAAATCCCCATTTATGAAAATTATCAAGAACCTCAAATTAAACCACCATGGTATAATGAAAAAAATCTCTATGATTTTCAAAAAATAAAAGGACATACAACAACCAATTGTATGAGACTCAAGAATTTGATCCAAGATCTCATTGATGACAAAACCATAACCATTGAACAACCCGCAGGGAATCAAGATCTTAAAATATACATGAATTTGATTCCAAATCACAATAAAGGAAACAAAAATGGTAAAGAAAAGTATAATAATGTGAACCATGTTTACGACCATGTTGTTGCATCCTTGGATGAATGGGTCACAGTTTTCAATATCAAAGTATCTAGAGTTGGCTATGGAGTCAACACACATGGTGACAAAATTACCATTCCAGTACCATCACAACCACCCAAGGAACCTACCATCAATCCAAAGTTAATCCCTAATGGTTGTAATGTCCTAGATCAACTGAAGAGTACCCCTGCCTAGATTTCCTTCATGGAATTTCTAAAAATCTCACCCGCACATAGGGAAATTGTAGAAAAGGTCTAGCTTCATCCTCCATCCCAATAGATCTTTGTGCAGACAAGTTCCAAGCTATGGTCACACATATCACTACACCACATCTCACATTTTTTGAGAAGGATCTCCCAACCCAACTATCTCACAAGTGTGCACTCCATCTTGAAGTCTTAGTCTACAAGAATAAATTCAAACGATTCTTGGAGGATGGAGGTGTAGGTTTGAATATTTGTACTCTCAAGCTAATAAAGAATCTGGTATTCTCTGAAGATGTCATCGGAAAAGGAAAGGGTATAACTATATGAGCTTATGATGATCAATAAAGGGTGTCTCAAAGCACCATTCAACTCCCTATTCAAGTTGGGTCAACAATCATGGAGACTACTTGTCAAGTCCTTGACCTTGAACTCCCTTAAAAATATCCTCTTAGAATGCCCATGGATCCATGGGATGCAAGTTGTCACATCCACTTTCCATCAATGTGTTAAGTTTCCTTATCAAAACCAAGAAGTCAAAGTACATGGGGATCCTGAACCATTCTATTATTGCAAAAAATTGGATGCCAAGTATTATAAGATCCCCAAAGTCTCAAAGAATGATGAGGGACCCACATCTTTGTATATAGACCCATCTACCCTAGCCTCCACTTCTGAGAAAAAGACACCCTCCATTCTAAACATTCCTGATATCAAGGTTATTATCTAAGATAATGGTTGTGGAGACTATAAAATGAAGAAGAGTGCCTTTGTCATAGGAGGGATACCTCAGTCTCCTAGATCCTATGGGAAGCCACAATTGATTGACACACCATCTCAAAGCTTCAAAGTAGAACCCTCCACATTCAAAAGGTGGGGGGACCTAAGTTAGGAGGTGGTAGACAAAAAGGATATATCAAGCCTATTGTATCAAGATGAAAGGCCCATACCCGATCTTCCCATGGATGATGACAACAAAGTACTATAATTAATGCTTGGCATGGGCTACAATAAGAACAAGAAACTCAAGAAATATGACAACAACCTATTAGAACCTATCATTATTGATAATTTCCTTAATAATATTGGCCTTGGATGTACCCCTCCAAAGACAAACATCTTAAAAGGTGTCGGACAACTAAGAGGGGGGGTGAATCATTTATCACCAAAATTAAACTCAAAACTTCAACACTTATCAATTTCACAACCACATTATTCTATTATTAAGTATGAACATGAAATGTAGATAAAAAAAAGTAAAATCAACACAATAAACAACAAAGTTTACATGGAAAACCCAATGAGGGAGAAACCATAGTGATGATTAACTCACAATATAAAGAGATAACAAAATTGAATACAAAGGATCACTTCCAATGGCTCATTGCATAGAAGAGGACTCACTATCCAGATACAAAGGATCATTGCCTATAGAAATGAATCACTCTCCAACAGGGAGGCTTACTGTCTATTGATATAAAAGAAAACTAAAGATCCACCACAAAAATTTACACACAACCACAACCTTGATCAGATGATTGTAGAAACCTTCAGCTCACTACCTTCAAGAATCTAACACAATGAAGTAATGCTACCTCAACTCACTTTCACACACTCCTACCCTTTTAATTTGTGGTTTACTTCATTACTTTGCATCATCTAGTCCTTCACAATTCAGCTTGCATATATACAACCTTCAACCTTAGAAACTTTCTCCAAGGTCAACCATATAAGCTTCAATTTCATAAATTCAAATTAGGTCAGCAGCTCAACATTCCCATGGTGGAAAGGAATGAGATTGGACCAATAAAAAACATAACCAAGGCCAAAAATAATGTCCCAGATCGACCACACACTTTCTTAATTAAATTTTATTCTTCAAATAAAGTGTAAACACCAGGTCAACCAAACCTAATGGAAACAAACATGATCATTAATGTACACTTTTTTCAACAAGAAGATAACATGTGGACAATGCAATAGGACTCATTATGCATGAGAACACATCTCAATTTCCTTCAGATACATCCACAACAAGTGTAACAACCTTTGAACACCAAACTTCTTCCATCAGTCCATCCAAACTATGCAACAACATACAACTCTGAAACTCAACTTCTGGATCACCAAACCACAAGAAGCTTTGCTAGAACCTAGAGAACACCATCATACAACATATTACAGATCCACAAGATCTGAAAAAAATAACAGAGAACTACAGAGAAAAAACATTTCTCCCAATCGACAAAAAACGAACTCTGCTAGAACAATTCACACACCAGTGAATGCAAATTTCACATTCCATCAAACCAAAAGCTACAAATCAGGAGATATCACCATTAGAATACCATCAAAAAACTTTCAAATACACACAAGCATATGATCAACAAAGGAGAAACATAGAGCACATATTAGAGAACATTCTGAACACATTCATAACTCTGACTTCTCTCTTAATTAATTTTTTCAAAAGCACTTGGAAACCCATCAATTCAATACATATGTAACATCATAAAGATAGCTCCATGTAATCACAACATCTAAACAACATCTCAACTATACATGCAAAATCTGCAACATAGTGAATTGTGTTGACATTAATGATAACATTAATGACAACACCACCAAACTTTCTCATACTTGCAATAATCTCCCCCTTTGTCATTGATGGAAACACATGATGTGAAAAACCATCAAAGACAACAACCTACACAATATTTTGAGACAACCCCTTTTCTTCTTTTTTTGACTATTTTCACATGACTTTCTCTCCCCCTTTGATATCAATGGAAAAGATAAAAACATCTTATTACTCCCCCTTATAAGTACACCCATTTAACTCATACTGCAACAATGAAAAACTTTTCTAACCCCCTATGGAGTAGACCCATTCATCAATCTAGATAAATGAAGAATTTTTTAATTCACTGGGTTGATGCACCTTCATGTGCACCTAGTTCAGAGGACCAATGACCTCCAACCTCTCCCTAAGATACTCAAAAGTATCCTTCGAAAGAGCCTTAGTAAATATATCTACAATTTGTTCCTTTGTTGTCACATACTCTAGCTTAAGTTCATTCTCCAACACCTTCTTTCTTAGGAAATGATATCTAATAGATATGTGTTTTTTTCTTGAATGCATCACTAGACTCTTTGAAATGTTTATAGCACTTGTGTTGTCACAAAAAAATAGGAATAGGATCATCACATATCACTCCAATTTCTTTTAGAGTTTGCTTCATCCACAAAACCTATGTGCAGTAGGATGCTGCAACAATATATTTTTCCTTTGCAATGGATAAAGAAACTCAGTCTTATTTCTTACTCAACCAAGAAACTAATCTTCTTCCAAGAAAGAAAGCACCTCCACTAGTACTCTTTCGGTCATCCACACAACCAACCCAATCTGCATCAGTATAAGCACTCAAGGTGAAATCAACACCCTTAGGATACCATAAGCCATAATTTGATGTACTTTTAAGATATCTAAATATCCTCTTTACTACTATAACATGTGCCTCTTTAGGATCTATTGAAAATATGAGAACTAAACATACTACATACATAATATTCGGTTTGGTAGTAGTAAGATACATTACTTCACCAATCATCAATCTGTATTTTCTTTGATTAGTTTTAGTAGATTCATCATCTTTGCTTAGCTTACATTTGGTTACCATAGGGGTACTAACTGATTTGGAGTCACACATTCCAAACTTCTTTAATAGTTATTTTACATACTTAGATTGTGAAATGAATATCCCTTTATCAGTTTGATTCACTTGAAGACCAAGAAAGAAATGAAACTCACCAATCATTGACACTTCAAATTCTTTTTGCATTTATTTTTCAAATATTTACACATTCCTTCATTTCCACCGAAGATGATATCAACATATACTACTATTATCAATATTTTGTTTCCTTGCACTTTGAAGTAAATATTTTTTTCAATACAACCTTTGTTGAAACCTTTCTTTGTCAAGTATCTATCCAATCTCGCATACCAAACTCTAGGAGCTTGCTTCAATCTATACAATGCCTTCTTCAACTTACAAACCATATTCTGTTTGTTAGATAACTGAAATCCTTCAGGTTGTTCCATGTATACTTCTTCCTCCAATTCACCATTAAAAAATGTTGACTTGACATCCATCTAATGTACTTTGAAATCCTTGTGGGCAAAAAATGATAGAAACATCCTTATAGCTTCCATTCTAGCCATATGGGAAAAATTTTCTTCAATGTCTATGCCTTCAACTTGTAAGTATCATTTGCATAAAAGTATTGCTTTATTTCTTATCACTTCACCATTTTCATTCAACTTATTCTAGAATACCCATTTTGAACCAATTATGCTCTTATTCATAGGTATAGGAACTAATTTCCATGTCTGATTCTTTTCTATTTGTTGAAACTCTTCTTTCATAGCTCTAACCCAGCTCTCATCTTCACATGCTTGACTCATAGATTTAGGTTCTATTTTAGAGAGTAAACACAAATCTACCTTAGTTTCTACTTTACTTCTTGTCTTCACACCTTCACTCTTATCTCCAATTATCTATTCCTCCAGATGATTCTCTTGCACATACTTAGGAGTCTTAGCAGGTTCTAGGATTTATTCTTCTTCTTCAATCTCTTCTTCTTATTCTTCTTCTTCTTCTTCTTCCTTCTCCTTATTATCTTTAGGTACTTGTCCACAGATAGGATCATCAAGTTCAACTTCACTTATCTTAATAGGCCTGTGCATTTCTTCATCAACTTTCACATTAGCACTCTCAACAATCTTCCTCAATCTTTTATTGAATCATCTATATGATTTACTAGTAGTAGAGTACCCAAGAAAAATTCCTTCATGACATCTAGCATCACAATTTCCAAGATTTTCATCATCTCTTTTAATATAACATATGCTTCCAAATACCTTAAAGTACTTCATCGTAGGAGTCTTACTAGTCCATCACTCAAAAGGAGTCTTTGTGTTGTTTCCTCTAATCTAAACTCTATTAAGAACATAAATAGCAATATGTATTTCCTCTCTCTAGTACACATCTGGTACATATGATTCTTTCATCATGGTTCTTGCAGCTTCCTATACTATCCGATTTTTCCTATCAACTACCCCATTCTGCTAAGGGGTTCTTAGAACAAAAAATTTTCTTTTATGCCATGTTGTTCAAAAAATGTATTAAATTCACTAGAAGTGAATTCTCCACCTCTATGAGTTCTCAAACATTTGATTCTCAGGTTCACTTCATTTTCCACTCTTTCTTTGAACACTTTAAACCTATCTAGAGCCTGAGTCTTTTCTCTAAGTAAAAAAAACCCATGTCATTTGAGTATAATCATCAATAATGAGCATGAAATACCTATCACCATTTAGGCTTACTATTCTTGTCAAACCAGAGAGGTCAGTATGGATTAATTCCAGCATTCCGATAGTAGATTTCTCTTTTCCCTTAAAACTACTTCTTGTCTATTTTCCTAACTGACAACTTCTGAAAATAGTATTAGTAGGCTTTGTGATTTTAGTCAGACCTCATACAACATCTCTTGAATTTATCTTGACCAGATTATCAAAGTTTACATGTCCCATCCTCTAGTGCCACAACCAACTTTTAGTAACTTGAGATACAAGGCACTGACCATCAACACTGATAGATGTTTCCATGAGTTCTCCTTCCAGCATCAATCATATCTCTAGATCCTTTTCTAATTTAACAAGTATTATTCAAAAAAAAGAAGATTAAAACCATTGCTACACATCTATCCAACACTCAAAAGATTATGTCTCAAACCCTTTACATAATACACATTATCAGTGCTATGAATTCCATCAAAACTAATTGAACCTTTTCCAACAATCTTCACTCCTAAATCATCACCAAACATGACCAAACCTCTATCATACTTTTCAATTTTAGTAAACTTACTTTTATCTCCAATTATGTGATTAGACCATCCACTATCAATCTCCTATAGTCTTCATCTTGACTAGCATGAAATGCAGTGACCAAAGTACCTTCCATCTCATTTTTTTGTTCTTTAGAGCATTCTTTTTTGCATAGTTTATAGGGTTAGCAGACATAGATTTATTATCCAAAGCTAAAAACACGCATTCGCTATCATCATCCTCATAATCAGATTCTCGTAAGAGATTTAATCTTCTTCTTTAACATAATACAACTTCTTATATTTATTATCCTTTCTATCCTTATCTTTGTGATCCTTATTCTTCTTATATACAACTCTATTCAAACATCTTGAATCATAATGACCAATATTACCACAATTGAAACATTTAAAGGGAAACATACCTTTATACTTACTAGTACCTTTCTTCAACTTCCTAGTAAAATTCACTTCCAACTCATTAGAACCATCACAATCCAGATCATCCTCAATCTTTGTTGCTTTAAAAGTTGTTTTTGTCTTTTCCTGTTTCCTAAACTTTCTCATCTCAAATGTTGTCAAGGTGCCAAATAATTGTTCTTTAGTGTATTTCTTAGGATCATACATTTCTTCAATAACTAAGATCTTATCACTATAGCAATCAGGTAGGGTTATTAAAATCTTCTCAATTATATCTCCATCAGTCAGATTTACCCTTTGATTCCTAACTTCATTTGTTGTAAGTACAACCCTCTAGAAATATCATGTAAAATATTCACCTTCTTCCATTTTCAAATTCTCATATCTACACTTTGCTACTAGCTTCTTTTTCAGTTTTACTCTTTCATTTCCTTCATACAGTTCTTCCAGCTCCTTCTAGACTTCATGAGTAGTGCCTAAAGAAAGAGCCTTAGTTCACTCAATTTTAGATAAAGCACTAAAAAATAGAATACCTCGGCATCTCATTCTCCTCATAAGTAGAAACCTCATCTACAATAGTAAGGCCACTTGTTGGAGCAACATACTTCATCTCAATATCCTTCCAAGTCTTGTAACCAAGAGAGATAATGTATCCTCTCATTTTCACTTTTCAATCATAGTAATTAGCTCCATCAAACATAGGGATCACCAACTTATGAACCACCAGAGCTTCCTTAAGTGGTTAAGCTCTACGCTAAGGAACAAATTCTCTAATACTATTTTTTAAAAGGCATAGAACAACTGAGAGAGGGGTTGAATCAGTTATCACCAAAATTAAACTCAAAACTTCAACACTTATCAATTTCACAACCACATTGTTTTGTTATTAAGTATGAACATGAAATACAGATAACAGAAAGTAAAATCAACACAATAAACACCATATTTTATGTGGAAAACCCAATGAGGGAAAAACCACGGTGAAGATTAACTCACAATATAAAGAGATAGAAAAATCGAATACAAGGGCTCACTGCCAAGGGCTCATTGCCTAGAAGAGGACTCACTGTCTAGATACAAAGGCTCACTACCTATAGAAAGGACTCATTGTCCAACATGGAGGATCACTACCTACTAATACAAAAGAAAACAAAAGATCCACCACAACAATTTACACACAACCACAACCTTGATCAGAAGATTGCAGAAAATTTCATCTCACTACCTTCAGGAATCTAACACAGTGAAGTACTACTACCTCAACTCACTTTCGTACAATTCTACTCTTTTAATTTGTGGCTTACTTTGTTACTTTGCATCATCCAATCCTTCACAATTCATCTTGCATTTATACCATCTTTACCCTTAGAAACTTTCTCCAAGGTCGACCACATAAGCTTCAATTTCATAAATTCAAATTAGGTCAGAAACTCAACATTCCCGTGGTGGAAAGGAATGAGAGTGGACCAATAAAAAACTTAACCAAGACCAAAAAATAATGTCTTTGATCAACCACATTCTTTCTTTATTAAATTTTATTCTTCAAATGAAGTGTAAACACCAGGTTGGCAAAACCTAATGAAAACACAAATGATCATTAATGTACATGTTTTTCAACAAGAAGATAACATGTAGATGATACAACATGCTTCATTATGCATGAGAAAACATCTTAGATTCCTTCAGATACATCTACAGCAAGTGTAACAAACTTTGAACACCAAAATTTTTCCATCATTTCATCCAGACTTTGCAACCACATACAATAACTCTGAAACTCAACTTCTGGATCACCAAACCACAAGCAGCTTTGCTAAAACCTAGAGAACACCATCATAAGAAATATTATAGATCTGTAAGATATGAAACAAAACAACAAAGAATTGTGGAGCAGAAACATTTCTCCTAGTCCATAGAAAACTAACTCTACCAGAATAGTTCCCACGCCAATGAACACAACTTTCACATTCCATCAAACCAAAAGCTACAAATTAGGAGATATCACCATCAGATCACCATGAGAAAACCTTTAGATCTGCACAAGCATAGGATCAACATAGGAGAAATGTGGAGCACATATTGGAGCACATTCTAAACACATTCATAACTCTGACTTCTCTCTTTATTATTTTTTTCAAAATTACTTGGAAACCCATCAATTCAATAAATTTGTAACATCATAAAGATAGCTCCATGTACTCACATCAACTCAACAACATCTCAACTATACATGCAAAATCTGCAACATACTGAACTATGTTGACATCAATGACAACATTAATGACAACACCATCAAACTTGATAATACTTGCAACAAACCATTCTTGGAAAAGGTGTCACAGTTAAAAAGGTCAAATCTCCTCTTCAGTTACCAATATCTATAGGTCTGCCTCTAGATAACTATACCTTCGATATAACCAATGTGTGATGAGGACCCCATCACTGACCTACCCATGTTATTTGATGATTCCTCCCTTTTTATGATCACTACCATGTATTTCAAGCTGAGTAACCAAACCACTGAATTAAAACTTATCTACCCCCAACTAATAGACTGTGAGTAATGAGGACCATTGATCTTAAACACATTAAAAAACAATGAGGCTCTCTCAGAATTCATGGTACTATGGGATACTCTACCATATGAAGATCATAAATCAAGGTTTGATATTAAACTAGACACACATGCATACTATGGGGAAATAATTGAATATCTTAGTCACAAAATTGAAAATCTAAGAGTAATATCTAGGTCTTTAAGTGAAAACCACATTGTGGCACTTTCTGACCCGAAAATAGTAAAAAAAAAATAACATATCTAATGGTGAAAACCTCTCTGAGGTGCCAAAGGATGAGGGATTCAATCTTCCCCTTAGTGTTATTCATCAAGAAAAATCAATAGTCTTGGTAAAGAAATGTAATCTAGTAAATTTGGGAATTGAAGAGACGCCATACATTACTTTCTACATATAGTCACTTCTGACCAAGGAACAAGAACTTTTGGCTGCATTTCTAAGAGAAAGAAAGGTAAATTTTTCATGGACCTATGTTGACATGCCTAGTCTTGATCTAGAGGTAGTAGTCCACCACCTAGCAATCTATCCAAAGGTGAAACTAGTAAGAAAAAAATTGAGAAAGATGCACCCATAGATTGGATTATTAGTCAAACTTGAATTGTAGAAAATATTTGAAACTGGCTTCATACAACCCATTGATTATCCCAAATGGGTTTCAAACCTTGTACCTATTTCTAAGCCCACTAGGGGCATCCACATCTACACTGACTGTAGGGACCTAAACAAAGCATGCCCTAAAGATGATTTTTCTCTTCCCAATAAAGACATGATTGTACATCTAACAGTGGGGCACAAGATGCTATCATTGATGGACAAATTTTTGGGATGCAATCAAATTATGATATCCAAAGATAATGAACATAAGACATCTTTCACTTGTCCATGTGGGCCTTACTGCTGGAACATGATGCCATTTGGGCTAAAAAATGTTGGAGCTACATATCAAAGGGCTATGATGCTGATTTTCCATGACATGATTCACAAATCTATAGAAGACTATGTAGACAACATATTAGCCAAATCAAGAAAGCGTTGAGACCACATAGTAGCACTAGGCTCCATCTTTGATAGGCTAGAAGAATACAACATTAGACTCAATCCAAAGAAGTGTGTCTTTAGTGTGCAATTAGGAAAAATTATAGGGTATATTGTATCAATGAGGGGAAACGAGATAGACCCTGAAAAAGTCAAAGCAATTCTTGAAATGGAAGCACCAAGAACACCAAAACAAGTAAGGGGCTTGGAAGGAAGGCTCCAATCCATTCACAAATTCATAGTGTAGCTAGTAGACAAAAGCATCCCATATTCTCATCTACTCCATAAGGGAGTAGCATACAAATGGGATGATAAATACGTTAAGGTATTCAATGAAATCAAGGAATACTTGCTAACCCCACCAGTCCTCATGCTACCTATCAAGAACAACTACCCTTGGGGCTCTCTTAGCTCAACATGATGAAATAGGGAAGGAAAGATCCATTTACTATATCAGTAGAACCATGGTGGGACATGAGCTGAATTATTGTGAGCAAGATTTAAACCTTAAGCCAACATGATAAACACACAAGAGAATTAGTCAAGTTAGCAAAGAAAAACCAATCTCCCTATGAAATTCTTAATCACATTAAGATAATAAAAAATGATAATAAAAGCACATAAATAAAGCATACAAGCATTTAAACCTCTCTCAAATAGACCAAACCTCAATCCCATGGAGGGGTTGGTGCTCATTTGATGTGAAAAGAGATCCCTTTCCAAATCCCTTGTGATGAGCTTCCAATGATAATGAACAAGCCTTCAAAATGTGATGAAATGCAAGATGAGTGATGAAGATGAATGTTTGTATAGTGTAAATGCTAAGATTGTGGATGATTTTTAAGTAGAAGTGCCCTGTAGTTATAGGTTGAAGGGTTGAAGAATGGAGAGATGGGAGGAATATGGGACTAAAGGAGATTTAATAAGATTATGACACTTTTCTCTAATCTAATGGGTGAAGTTGGAGAACATTTTGGAGAATGTGCATAGTTAATGCATGTGGTTGAGGATTGGAGAGGTGTAAGAGAGATTAATGCATGTGTAAGAGGCATTAAATGAATTTGGTTGATATCTTTTGGAGGGAAATTGTTTGGGAAGGAAATTCAAATAAGTGGAGTTAATGAAGAAATATCCCCTTACAATATACCTTTTGTGAGGGAAAATGAGACAATTAGTTAATTAAAAGAATTGATTTTCATGTGCAAGTGGGTGGGTTAGTCAGGGGTTGAGTTTGTCCAAATTTGAGTCAAAAGCTAGAGAATGGGTAATTAGGTTTAGGAGTTAATTAATACAAAATTAATTAACTTGGAGGAATTAGGGTATGAAATTTTTCTTAAATAACTTGGTTTATTAAATCATATGAGAGGACTTTAGGATTTGATTGATTTATTTAAATCAACATTATGAACATTAGTGAATTACTCGAATAAATTGATTTATTTGATTAACAAAAAAAATGATGATAATTAATCAAATTTAGGTGCATGATGTTGATTAAGATTATTTGCATGTTTACAATTACACATTCATCTAGAAGTCTTGCCTCATAGTGGTATTTTCTGCACAAAAATTCAAACACTACATGTTGGCTCATCAAGTAAAGCTCATTTCCAAAATAGATCCTCTTAAGTATCTACTTTCTAAAGCAACACTAACATGATAAATGGATAAGTGGGTTATGATCTTAATAGAATATGACATTGAATATGTAGAATGGAAATCCATCAAGGGATAGCTAATTGCAAATCAATTAGCAGAAGCACCTATATATTTATAGAACCCATTGGTATCAACATTTCCTGATGAGTCAATTTTCAATCTAAGTATGGCGAATCATTGGAAGGTATATTTTGATGGAACATACACACATGGGTTAGGATCAAGAGTCTTTTTCATCACAACATAAGGAGATTGCATACCAAAGTCATATAAGCTATCTTTTCCATGCACCAACAATATTCTAGAATACAAGGCCCTTGTCATAGGACTCAGAATTGCGGTACAATGGAAAATTATGGAACTTAAGGTCTATGGGGACTCATAGCTAATCATCAATTAGGTCAATGATGAATACCAAACAAAGGATGGAAAGCTTACCACATACAAGAATTTGGTGGAAAGTCTCAAGGAATTCTTTATCAACATCACATTTGAGCAAATACCAAGGGAAAATAATAGAGCAACTGATGCTATGGCAACAATCAAATTATTACTAGATATCCCATACAACGCCTATAAACATGAATTCCTGGTAAAGCAACTTCTCATACCAACTTTTGAGGTACTAGATTCTAATTTCATGTGTGAAATCATTGGTCTCAGTGATCCTTGGTACCATGACATATACACCTACTTGAAAATAGGAATCCTCCCTACTGATATCACCCCAAACCTCAAGGGAACCTTTATTAAGAAGTCATCTTGTTTCCTTATCTTAGGTGACACCCTATACTGTAGGAGTATCAAAGGAACCCTTTTGCGATGCCTTAAGCCTAAGGAATATTTGAATGCTTTAACTGAAGTACATGATGGAATTTGTGGTTCACATTCTAGTGGTATGACCTTGGCTAAGAAACTGTTGAGGACTGGGTATTACTGGCCTACAATGGAGAAGGAAGCTCATAATTATGTCCACAAATGTTTTCAATGTCAACAACATGGATACCTCATCTATGCACCAGCTCAGGAGCTTCAATCGATTATAACACTTTGGCCCTTTTCACAATGGGGGCTTGATCTCATTGGAAAAATCACTCCTACCTCATCTAATGGACACAAGTTCATTATAACTACAACAAAGTACTTTACAAAGTGGGTAGAGGCCATCCCAATGACCTATGATGTAGATTTCCAAATTCATCCTAAATTACCTAATTTTCTGCTATGGTGTCCCACAAGTCCTTATCTCACATAATGGAACACCTTTCAAGAACCAGGATGTTCAAGAAATATACCAAAAATTCAGTATCCAAAATCGCTTCTCCACTCCATACTACCCTTAGGGTAACAACCAAGTTGAGGCTTCTAATAAGACCCTCCTCAAGATCCTCAAGAAAACGGTCAATGAAGCTAGTCACGACTGGCACCTATAGCTAAATCTGCCTTATGGGCCTACCAAACAAGTATTCACACACCTACAAGTGCAACCCCTTTCTCCCTGGTCTACAAATCAAAATCCATCCTCCCCATTGAGATCAAACTCCCATCCTTAAGAATATCATTGCAAAATATCATTATTGATGAAGAATATTGGGTATCATAGTTAAATGAGCTAGAACTACTAGATGAGTGGTACATGGATGCTTTGAACCATCTATAAGTGTACCAAAACTGTCTCAAGCGAAACTATAAAAAGAAGATCAAGAGTCAATCATTTCAAGTTAGAGAGCTCGTGTTGAAAGAAAATCAGAAGAATGTACCAAATCCAAATAGCAAAGGAAAGTTTGAACCCAACTAGTTGGGACCCTTCATCATCATGACAAGTTATAAATTAGGAGCATATCAGCTATCTATGCCTAAAGGCAAGCCTCTGTAGGATCCCATCAATAGCTCCCATCTCAAAAAGTTTTATGCCTAAACTCGCAAGATATAAATCCAAAAAATCCAAAAAATTAAAAAATATATAAAAAGAAAAATCAGAAAAAGGATTGAAAACAACAAAAAAAAATAGTCCTCCAATGAAAACCACTTCGGTGGTGCTTTGGGCAAGTACCTTGGTGAAAAATTGGAAAATAGGCATCTTGTGTAAATAAAGCACTTTCCATCCACCATTGAGTCATTGGATTGTTTTGCATCACCTACCATCATGTTCCATCACATTCACCCATCACACTCCATTTCACCCATCTGTGGTTGAATCATAGTTTGAACCTATGTTTGTACCATGTTCCATCCTAGAACTACTTGACATATTCCTAAGGTCAGTTTGTCCTACCTATATCAGAGTAGTTTATCACCTCACGCTAGGGGCATGTTCTTATACCTACATTAGATTGGATTTGTGTATATTCTTACAATCTTCCCTAAAATAAAAATATCCAAAATATGTCTAAAATCCAAAAACAGGTCAAAAAGTTAGAAAAAGTCAAAAATAGAGTCGTTGTGTTGAACTACGGTTCTCTGAGCTTGAAGATAAGCAAGGTCATCATTGATGTGCCCTTGAGACACATTAGGTCAGTCTTCTAGGAGTTTTTCATAATAAATTGACAATCCATTTGTTCATTTCTCATCAATAAACAAGTCTGTGTTAGTCAAACTATGATTCTCTGAGCTCTAAACATAAGCAAGGCCATCATTGATGTGCCCCCAAGACACATTAGGTCAGTCCTTTAGGATTCCTTCATAATAAATTGGAAATCCAATTGTTTATATCTCATCAAATAAGTGAGTTTGTGTTAATCGAACTATGGGATTTTGAGCTCTGAACGTAGGAAAGGCCATCATTGATGTGCCCTTGAGACACATTAGGTCAGTCCTTTAGGAGTCTGTCATAATAAACTGGCAATCCAACTATTCATATCTCATCAAATAAATGAGTCTATGTCAATCAAACTATGTGGTCTACATGTATAACATAGGCAAGGCTAATCTTTGATCAGCCCCTGAGGCCCCTAGGATAGGTCTTTAGGTTAGGTTCTTCATCAAAATATTAGAAAACACCAAAAAATTGAAAATTTTGAAAATAAAAACATTTGTAAAACATCTTGAAAATCCCAAAATAGCCTTAAAAATTTTCAAAACACAAAAAACATTCAAAAAACCCAAAACCATTAATCATGTTTCACGTTCATCCATAATAAACATCCACTCATAATAAATGATTGTCACCTTCAATCTTTGGAAAAACAATTGGAAACAAGTCTAGCAAACTAAAAGTGGAAAAAGACTCAAAATGTCTAGGTCAGTAGGTAAACAAGTTGGTTAACTCTTGGTATCAATAGCCCATCATCTCATTAGTCTCATAATCATCTGATAACATCATGTCCTAGGATGCATCCTTCCTACAATAGACACCAACATTAGACCATGTTGTAGTTTAGCCTTGGGTAGAGGTATGAAGAACATTGGCTTGTTTATTTACTTGATCTTTTCTTTTGACTTATCTTATTGTGCTCATTCCAATGACCTCTTGATGATGTCCAATCAAAATGATTTATAAATAAAGGAATGGGGAATTGATCATTATCTTTTTTCTGTTGTGCTTGTCAGATATTCTTGTAATATAACCTTGGTGAAGCTTACTTTGTTTGGTTTGTAGGGAGGGTGTTTTAAATGACTTGTTGACTATTACATTGGGAGGTTTTTCCTTTCTACATTTTGGTTGAGATGTTTGAAATGTCTGAAGTACATCCTAATAAGGTTTTGTATGGCAAGTGTGAACAAGGATACTCCTATCTTATTGTTGAGTCAAATTACATCACACTAGGTACAATGCCATCCTAGTTCTTTATACCTTGATGCATTGTATCTATGTGTGTTATAAAAAATAAGGAAAGTAAGCTCTTTATGTTCCCAATATCTAATAATCATATCATCATCATTATCATCATCACATTTTTGCATCATTTCAAACTCAAGGGTTGATTTCTCTTTCTTCTATCTTTTCCATATACTAATACTAACATGGTATCATGACATTCAAAAATAAAAATATCTATATCTGTATCTGTATATATTTAAAATGGGTCACATCACAATAGTCTGGTAATTAATTAAATATTTTTAATATTTAATTAAATCTCTGAATTCAATCTACGTATATATAAATTTAAATAATTTATTTATATTGTTTATTCTTTCATTTAGACTAAATAAATGATTTTATTTAATCACTTTTCTTATCCATTTCTTAATTAATTAAATAAACATTACGATTTATTTATATTAATTATCATATATAATCTTGGCTTGAATATTTTATTCAAATAAAGATTAAGTATTCTTCTATTTACAATTAAATATTCCAAATATTTAATTAATTCCTCTAAATTCCATTTACAATTAAATATTCTAAATATTTAATTAAATTCTTCTAAAGTCCTATTTACAATTAAATATCTCAAATATTTAATTAAATCTTCTATAGTCAAAAAATCAAAAATCAAACTCACACAAAATTAAATAAATCTATTTATTTAATATTGGATAATCTTCAACAACCATGAAACAAACTTCCAAAACAGAAAATTAAATTTCTCTGTTCCTGTGCAAGCTTGTTCCTGTGGGTTGAAGACAATCCTCCATTCTTCTCTCCAACCTCCCAACATCCTCCATCTTCCTCTCAACCTCTTCATCTCTCACCATTCAAACTTACCAGACAACCTCACAGCCGTTGATCCTTGCCAGCCAGGCTCTTGCCTGCAAAAAGCTATAAAAGGGACTACTGGGTCTCTGAAAAGGACAAAAGCTTTCATACAGGAAAACTATACCAAAATTGCAATAGCATAGTCTTATAGCATCCATAGCTTTTAGAATCATAGCATATCATGGCCAATCATCCTCATAGCTTAGTTTCAATAACATCCATAATCCACAGCCCCTATGTATAATTTACAGCCTTTGTGCATATCCGTATTAGCATTTTGCTCCATCTGCATATAGGATAGAGTAGTATTCCCCTTTTGCATACTCGTTCTGTAGGTTGCCATTTTGAGAAGCTTTGCATATACAATCTGAGAGCAACAACTTCAAGAGAATCACTGGAGATAGAGAACAATGGAACGGTTCTGAAGAAGTCTTATTTGTTTGATTTCATTTCAAATTATCTCACTTTCTTCAGTTTAATGTTTCATTTATGTTTTTTTGTTATTTCATTTTGATACTAACAATTCTTACACACATTTTTGGCGCCCACCGTGGGGCTCTTGCCCCAATTTTAACATCTTATTGTAGCTTTTTCTGACAAGTTATAGCTAAAAACAGCGTATTAGCGCATTTAACATGTTTCAGCACAATTCACACCTAGTTCAGCACCCGTGATAGATTTTGCAGTGCCTTAAACTGATTCTGCAGTGCTCTTAAGGG
The DNA here is from genome assembly GCA_007258455.2 of Sequoia sempervirens. NCBI lineage: Eukaryota > Viridiplantae > Streptophyta > Pinopsida > Cupressales > Cupressaceae > Sequoia > Sequoia sempervirens. The sequence goes on along the minus strand of VDFB02358134.1, from coordinate 84,403,342 downwards.
ATTCCTTAGTGCCCTTGACTGATTCTGCAGTGCCCTTAAGGGATTCCTCAGTGCCCTTGACTAATTCTGCTACGCTCTTAAGGGATTCCTCAGCACCCTTGAATGATTCTGTAGTGCTCTTCAAGGATTCCTCAGTGCCCTTGATTGATTCTTCAGTGCCCTAGAGAGATTCCTTAGTGCCTTTAAATCATTTCATAGCACCCTTGAATCATTCTATAGCACCTTTGACTAATTTCATAGCGCCCTTGAGTTGTTTCATAGCGCTTTTGACCAATTTCATAGCGCCCATAAACTCTGTTTTAGCACCCTTAATGTCTGTTTTAGCATATTTTCAAAAAGGCTACAATTGTAATTTGTAACTTAAATAAGGTTTGACTGGATCCGACACATCCGCAGCCAGTAAAGGTTTTAAAAGAATGAAACAACCCTAGGATAGTCACTTAAATGAAAAAGAATGAAGCAATCCTAGGATAGTCACTTCATTTTTTATTTTTTTTGGACTAAAAATAACTTCATGTTTTTGTGAAGCAACATCTTCACTTAGAGTAAATCATTGTGATTTGGATTTTAAAAAGAACAATTTTTTTGCTTTGTCTGTGGCAATAGGTCTATGCTCTCCCCTTAATTGGGTGATCAAAATACCAAACTTGCCTTTTCAATTCTATGCAAAATTACTGTTTTCCTTACATCCTTTAGAGAGCCTACTCTTGTGGGAAAAAGTATTCACCCAAGAGGAACGACTCAAGTGGGTTCAAGCCAAAGCCAGGCTATTCCACCCCACTATAAAATTTAAAGCAAATCTAGGGAAACCTTCTTTTTCCGGTAGTGTGCAAGATAACCATCCCCAAAGCCTTTGTTCTAAAGGTTGGGAGGTCTCTCGAGGGAGTATATCATTTTCCGCACCGAACGGAAATCCTTATTATGAACTTAGTGTAGTATCCAACTGAAGTCAGTTTCAAACATCATAATAATCACAGTGCAGGGGAGGGAAGAATCTACCCCCAAGATACTCACCATATAACTGCCAAGGACTGTTTGCTCAGGGGATTAGTATCCACTTCCGTCACTCTGAGTATGCACCTGGAAAAGACAAAAACACGGGTGCCCTTTTGGGGGTGACACGGCTATGTGAGTCAAGGCAGTTCTAAGATGTGGGATGTTGATTACTATGATGACCTACTTGAGTACTAAGAGTGAGTCTGTTTGATCTATCTATCATGTGTAAAACCTGTGAAAACAATTTTTGAAAAAATTTTGATCATACACTTGATGTTTAGTATAGGGACTTAAACACAACTATTCCATAACTTGCTTGATGTGTTTTCAATACATTAATTCAGTAAAGATCATCCAAAACTTGTGATTACTTTGATTACTCTCATGTTAAGAGATTGGAAATCCACAATCTTTGTCAAGAAATCCATTCTCAAATGAGTCAAAAAGCCAAAGAAACCACTTAGTTACAAGAAACTATTGAAGAAAAGACGATTCTTGTACCAAAGCCGAAAAGTCTTGCTAAAATATAGAACCTTTCTCCATTGATATCATGATTGTGTTAGAGGTTTTTCTGATGATTATGCTGTAGAACCATTATACTCGCGAGCTTTCTTTCAAAGGAGAGCCCTTTCTCAAAGGCACAACCATAGTCAGCGTATTTTTTTTTGTTATATTCCCCAACCTGCAATTGAATATTCTACTCGTCCAAATCAATTTCTCCAATAGAGACTCAATCACATTAGGCATTTACCACAATTCCATTTTTTTTTTACGAACCTACGATCAAAATTCATAAAGTGCAAAATTCTCCTTTTCTTGATCTTTTGCTTACATTCCCGCCAATAGGATTTTCATCCTTTCATTTAGGGAAAAGCACAAGCTAAAGATTAGAAATCTTTCAAGTCATAGAATTTTCATTCTATCCTGACTTTCATCACACATTGCACTATTTCATTCTTTTGATCAAAAGTTAGTAAAACTTTGGACAAAGCTTATGCCTGTTGTAACGAGATCTCACAAACACAAAGAAAAAGATGAAGCAGAAAGTTCCATAAACAAAATGGGGGATAATAGTGAGAAAGAAGAAAATCCATTTCATATTGAAGACTTAACAGAAGAAAAACTTCAAGAAGCAGAACAAGATCCTCAATTCCATACACTTATAGAAAGGATTTTAGAACGAAACAAAGAAAAATATTTCCTTTCATTGGCTAATCAAGGAGCTAAGTTACCAGCTGATTTTGATATAGAAGGAATTAAAGAAAATCCTGAAACTCCTTCTAATGACTTTAGTGCCCTTACTCAACAGATAAAAGAATTACAAGGACAAATGAAGGAGATGCAAGGAGGTGCAACAAAGAAGTATGTTTTGGAAGACATATGTCCTTATCCATTTGATAGGAATCTTCAAATGATCCCATTTCCAAAACATTGCGAAATCCCTAAATTTGATAGGTACAATGGAAACACTGACCCAATTGAACATGTGAGAGATTTTTGAAATATGAGTCTAGAATTTGCTTATGAGGATACCTACTTAATGTGATTGTTTCCATGAAGTTTGGGTCCACAATCTATGGAGTGGCTTTCAAAGATCACCCCTCCCATTAAAATTTTTGAGGAGCTCATAAATTAGTTTATATCACAATACTCTTACAACATTCAACATCAAATCACCATGCTTGATCTTTGTAAAGTGAAACAAAAAGTAGGGGAATCTTTCACTACATTTTTGCAAAGATGGAGAAAATTGTTTGTACGATATTCCCGTCCTATTCCTAAAAAGGAAAAGATGGATATCTTCATCAATAGTCTAAATCCAGAATTAAGTTATAGGCTTAATCTTCATTGTCCTCCTAACTTTGAAAAATTGATTGAAAACGCAATCACCATTGAAGGGGCTTTGGTCAAAAGGGGAGCGATAAAACTTGATAATCCAAGTTAATCTAGCCATAAAAACAATGATAGAACAAGGTTTTGGAATAGAAATAAATTTTTTGTTAATGATGGTATAGTAGATGCAAACAATCTCTGAACAAAATCATCCATTTTTAACCTATCAAGTAATCCACAAAACAATCAACAAGGAAATACCAATCAACAAAGAGGCAACAATCAACAAAGACAAAATTCCAATCAAGAAAGCATGACCAATCAAAATAACAAGGATAATCATGATAATCTTGGCAATACCCAAACATCAAATCCATCTAGATTTCTGTTCTTTTAAAATTGATGGAATTTTACTGCTTTGGGTCAATCTCTTGAATCTGCTCTCAAGGAACTTCTTGATAATAAGGTTATTACCTTACCACCACAAAGAGATTATGAGCCACAGGTCAAACCACCATCATGGAATGACTCATATTATTGTAATTATCATCGATGTAAAGGTCATAGAACAAATAATTGTCAAGCCTTGCAAAATTTGGTACAAGATTTAATTGACAATGGCACTATCACAATTGAAGGACATCATGCTAATGATGATCATCAAGCATTCAAAGATCCTTTACCAAACTATCAAAAGGGGGAAACATCAAATCCTAAAGTAAAAAGTATAAATAATGTTGAAGACAACATAATTTGCCACATATATGCAGATGATTAGTAGGTTAATGTTATCAAAATCAAGGAAAAACAAGAATATCAATAGGTTAATGTGACTACGAGAGGCCAAGCAAAAGTTGTCTTAAAAGGAAGTTCATCTAAGGCGGCTATTCCTCCTCCAAATAGTTACAATATAGTTGATCAATTGAGAAAAACATCAGCTCAAATCTCCATTCTTGAACTTCTAAAAATATCTACTATACACAAGAATATGTTAGAAGAAGCTCTTGTAAACACAACTGTTGATACTGATCTAGATGTAAATAGATTTCAAGCCATGGTGGGACGTTTTTCTTCCCCCACTTGTCTTTCATTCTTTGAAAAGGATGATGCCTTCATATCACATCCACATAATTCATCACTTTATCTTGAAGTCATGATTCATAAACACCGAATCAGACGTGTTTTAATAGATGGAGGAGTCGGTTTAAATATTTGTACCTTAAAGTTAATACATGCCTTAGGAATATCAGAAAATTCCATTGATCCATGAAGAAAAATAACTATCAAGGCATATGATGATGAAGAAAGAGCTTCTAAAGGACTAATAATGCTACCTATCAGAGTGGGATCTGTTGTGAAAAATACTTGTCAAGTCCTAGACCGTGATCTTTCATACAACATACTTTTGGGTCATCTATGGATCCATGACATGCAGGCAGTGCCATCAACATATCATCAATGTCTCAAATTTCCATATGATGGACAAGAAATAACTATCCAAGCTGATTACAATAGCACCCAAACTTGTTCAAATCTTTGAGCAACTCAAGATGTCTTTGTGCCACACAATAGGGATGCTTTTATTGCTTCTTCTTCCAGTTTACAAGCCTAATTGCAAGACTTGACAAAGAATCTTGACACCAAGCTACATTTACAAGACAAAGGAGTAGGAGAATATTCACTGTGTCTTTCTAGTTTACCTCCTTCTCCAAGATCACATGGTCAACCAACTCTCTCAAATCAAAAGATCACAAGAGCCTCTATGTCCCAAGCTTCTATGCCAATCACAAAGTTTGATGGACAGTTTATTAAAGCTAACACTACTGAAGAAGAAGCTGAAGAGAGATATTTTAAGCTGGTTATACAAAAATGAAGATGAATCTCTTTTGCACATCAAGTTACCTACTGAACAATATGGTAAAGGGTATGCCATCATGCAAAGAATGGGCTATGAAGGATATGGACCTATAGGAAAAAGAAAAGAAGGTATTATTGAGCCAATTCAACCTATTTCAATACATCCAAATCATAAAATAGGACTTGGATATGGTAAAAATACAAAAGAGTCAACTTCACAGCAAATCCAACAAATTCATGAAGACGAATCAATTTCAGATAGATCCCATGAAGATGTCACTTTATAGAAATCTTATGAATCAGTTTTATAGCTGCAGAATAGTTCAGATACTGATTCTAATGAATATGAATGGGAAACCATTCATAATGATGAATTTTGGAGAGATAAACAAATTGATACCATACATAAATATGCACCTATTCTTATACAAGGAGAAAGCTCAGGAACACAATCCCTTGAATTTGTACCACGATATGATGATGACTCAAGTTAGGATGATTCAGATTTTAATGAGATTGATAATCATCAGGAGAATGCCATCGTAGACCTTTTCCATCAAGAAAATGACAACCAGATCATGATGTTGATAGTTCAAGATCTTACCCAACCTAATGATCCCATACCTTTAGTTTATCCAGAACTTATTGACTAGGACAATGATGCACCTATCCATATTCCTACATTCCATGATGATGAGGACATTGTAAATTTCCTTTGTTCATCTAATCAAGAAAACAATTGTTTCATCAAAGAATTTCATATTCAAGATTTTGATAGGAAGGGTGTCAAGTCTCTTAGCTGCAGAATAAATGAAATAAAAGATGGATCTATTAGTGAAAACCAAAAAATGGCAGTGGTAGATCAAAACAAGAGAAAAATAAAGAGCGAATCCGATGGTGAAAACCTTTCTAAGGCACTGAAAGATGAGAAATTTGACACTCTTCCTGAGCACTATCAAGAAAGATTTGTTGTTTTGATTGAACCAACAGAATTAATCAATACACGTACAACAGAAAAACCAAAAATTTTGCAACTTGCAACATCATTAACAGGAGAGGAAATATTGAAATTCACAGAGTTCTTGAAGGATAATCAAATCAACTTTGCTTGGTCATATGCCGACATGCCAGGATTAGATCCTAATCTGATAATGCATCATCTATCTATAAACACAGGGGTAAAACCTGTGAAGCAAATAATTAGAAAGATGCATCCACATGTTGCATTATTAGTTAAAGAAGAGTTAAAGAAACTTTTAGATGTTGGATTCATTCAGTCTATTGATTATGCAGAATGGATCTCCAATATTGTGCCTATTTCCAAACCAGATGGAAGGATTAGAGTTTGTACATATTTTAGGGATTTAAACAAAGCATGTCCCAAAGATGATTTTCCTTTGCCAAACATAGATATAATTGTTGATTTGACTGTTGGCCATGCAATGTATTCTTTAATGGATGGGTTTTTAGGATATAATCAGATAAAAATTGCACCAGAGGATCAAGATAAAATAGCATTCACATGTCCTTGGGGGACTTATTGTTGGAATGTCATGCCATTTGCATTAAAGAATGCAAGAGCTACTTATCAAAGAGCAATCACCACCATATTCCATGACATGATGCACACCTTTATGGAAGACTATGTGGATGACTTATTGGCCAAATCTCACACAAGAGAAGGACATCTAGAAATATTGTCAAAGATATTCGTCAAAATGGAGAAGTTCAATGTTTGACTCAATCCAAAGAAATGTGTCTTTGACATTAAATCTAGAAAACTCCTAGGATACATTGTTTCAGAAAGAGGCATAAAGGTTGATCTAGGAAAAGTTGTTTCAAAAAGAGGCATAAAGGTTGATCTAGGAAAAGTACAAGCTATAACGGACATGCCGCCACCACGAAATATCAGTCAGCTCCGATCACTGCAAGGATGATTACAGTCTATCAGAAGGTTCATAGCTCAACTGGCAGACAAAAGCTTACCATTTACACATCTATTGCATAAAAATGTCCCATTCAAATGGGAGGAAAAGTGTGAAGCAACCTTTAATCAGATCAAGCAATATCTTATGAATCCACCAGTTCCAATTCCACCAGTACCAGGAAAGCCGCTCATACTCTATATTTCTGCAATAGAAGTATCTTTGGGAGCATTATTAGCATAAGAAGATTCTATAGGTAAAGAAAGAGCCATATATTATATCAGCATAACTTTAACAAGTCACGAACTAAATTATACTTCCATTGAAAAAGCTTGCCTCGCAGTAGTGTTTGCTTCTCAAAAATTGCAACACTATATATTGGCTCATACAGTTAAGCTGATAACCAAAATTGATCCACTAAAATACCTCTTGAGTAAAGCTACCTTAACAGGAAGACTTGTAAAATGGGTAATGATCTTAAGTGAGTTTGACATTCACTATGTAGATCGAAGAGCTATAAAAGGACAAGTCATTGTAGATCAATTGGTTGATGCACCTTTACAAGAAGAAAATCCACTACACATTGAATTTCCTGATGCAGATGTCTTCACAGCAACAATTAAGAACTCATGGACATTATATTTTGATGGATCTTATACACAACATGGCTCAGGGGAAGGGATTCTTTTTGTTACACCTGAAGGACATACAATACCTAAATCATATCAATTAATTTTTTCCTGCACAAATAACATAACTGAATATGAAGCATTACTCATAGGTATGAAGATAGCATTGGAATGGCGAGTTATAGAGCTACAAGTTTATGGTGATTCACAACTTGTCATTAATCATATTAATGATGATTATCAGACTAAAGATGACAAGTTGCTACTTTACAAGAACATGGTGGATGATTTTAAAAAGTATTTTGTGATAATAAAGTTTTCTCAAATCCCAAGAATTGATAATAAAGCTGCAGATGCAATGGCTACAATTGCTTCCTTATTACAATTATCAGAAAATCAAAGATGATATGAATTCTTGGTGGAACAATTTTTTTCTCCAGCCTATGATAATCCTGAGACTCAAGTCATATACCATTTAACTGGTTTTGATTCACCTTTATATGGAAAGATTTATACCTATTTGAAAGATAACATCTTACCCCTAAACTTATCCTGAAACCAAAAAAAAAATTCATACACCAATCATCCCACTACACCTTGATTGCCGATATCCTTTACCGACGTGGTCTTGATGGTACACTCCTTCGATGTCTTGAACATGATGAATCTGAAAAAGCCTTACAAGAGGTACATAGTGGTATTTGTGGAATTCATTCAAGTGGTTTAACTTTAGCTAAGAAACTTGTTAGAATGGGATATTATTGGCCTACCATAGAAAAATAATCCTTTTCCTTTGTCAAGAAGTGTTCTAAATGCCAGATCCATGGGAATCTTATTCATGCACCTGCACAGGAATTACAACATTTCCTTCCGACATGGCCTTTTTCTTAGTGGGGATTAGATCTTGTTGGAAAAATACATCCTTCCTCATCAAATGGGCATAAATTCATCATCACAGCTACAAAATATTTCACAAAATGGATTGAAGTTGTTCCTTTGACGACTGTGACTGGTAAACAAATCTCCTCATTTATCCTGAATTACATCATATGCCGATATGGAATTCCTAATTCCATCATCACTGATAATGGAAGACCATTCAAGAATCAGGATATTGATGAACTTTGTGAAAGATTTCACATCCAACACAGGTTCTCCACACCTTACTATCCACAAGGAAATGGTCAAGCTGAAGCTTCAAACAAAATAATTCTAAAGATCTTGAAAAAGATAGTAAATGATGTTGGTCATGATTGGCATGTACAATTAAATCCAACTTTGTAGGTATACAGAACTAGCATTCACACACCAACAAGAGCTACCACATATGCCTTGGTATATGGAGCAGAAGTAATTTTACCATTAGAAGTAGAAATTCCTTCACTAAGGGTCTCACTCAAGGGATTGATAAATGATGAAGACTATCGAGTATCTCGTCTCCAAGAGCTTGAATTGTTAGATGAAAGACGTCAACATGCAACAGATCATTTAAAGGGTTATCAACAAGTCATGTCCCGTAGCTACAATCACAAAGTTAAACCACAGACATTTCAAGTAGATGATTTAGTTCTGAGGGAAAATCCACGCAACCAACAAGCTAGGGAAAAGAAAGGTAAATTTGAACCAAATTGGCTTGGTCCATTTGTTATCATTGTAGCATACGGTTCTGGAGAATATCAATTATCTACGACAGAAGGGGACCTGTTTGAAGAACCAATCAACAACATTCATCTAAAAAAGTTCTACGTCTAACAATCAGAAAAAGTCCTAAAAAAATCCATAAAAATTAGAAAAAGTCCTGAAAAAATCCATAAAAAATCAGAAAGTCCTGAAAAAATCCATAAAAATAAAAAAAAAGGTCTTCCAAAAAGTGCAATAAAAACAAGTGGTGAAAACCTGGCAAACAGGTGCTATTTGTCCTCAAAATGGGCTCCTCCATCTATTAGCTTATGTCTTGCATTTGCAGTTGCGATATCATCTATCCATATCTATCATCTATACATACCTATTGTATCCATATCATACAACGGGAATCCTTGCATTTCATCATGGCTTGATGAAATTTGTACATGTCCATAATAACCAGGTTGTGTTTATGCTGGGGGAAAAACAAAAACTCAACAAGAGAGGGGCAAAAGGATTTTAGACATTCACAACAAACATTTGACAGTTTAACACATGCAACATCTATTGACCCAATGAATCAACTACAACACCAACATGATCACTCAATGACAAGCAAGCCACTTAACATGATCAAAACAAATACCAATCAAATCAACCAAAATGATCAAACACAACTACAACAAAATCAAAACAGACATGGTTACATCACTATTAATAACAAAGGTTGGATGATCTTAATCTGAATAATGTTTGGAATACCTTAAGCAAAATTTGAATTGTTGGTTGATTTTTCTATCATATCTCTAGAGCAATTCGATGATGTACAAAACTAGAAAAGCAAGGAAGGAATATGATTTTCTTTGTTTACTATTTGTGAGGAAATCATTAGTACTATGCAAATTGGTCGCGAAACATGCTCTACTAAGTATCATTGATGACATTTCGGAATTTGCATGGGAAAAGGATTAACTCTTGTTTGTTTATGCAAGCAATACTCAGGTCATCTCAGTTTAATTATACCTAGATGCTTGTATTATCTTGCTATTTTAAAATTTATGAAAGCAATACTCAGGTCATCACTAGTACTAACATACCCTTTGATGCTTGTATTAACTTTCAACATTTCAATCCCCTATGATGACACAAAAAGCACAAATAAGCTCTCAGAATGGCAATGATTGTACAAATACCATGCATGGTTAGTATAGATCACATTCATTATAGGATTTGCATTTTGCATTTATAGATTTTTCCAAAAGCTAGAAAAGTATCAAATGTTTCATATCTTTTGAATAAATGACTGAGTACATTTTGACATTCACAAAAACATCATTTCATACATTTTTCATGCATATTTACATCAGGAAAGTAATAACGCATCTATCATAAATTTTCACATCATTGCATATCATTTTTCATATATCATATATCACATCATAAATCATGCATCATGAAACCCTCACATAAAATTACATCCATATAGAAAATAGAAGCATTCATCATCACAAATCATCACTACATATCATATATCTCAAAATGAATGTCAAAACATATACAAAGATGTCACCTCCGCATGACATAATGGGACCATGTTAATCCATATACAAATGTTACAATGGGATATCAATACAACATCATGCAAAACGCACTATGAAGTGATATCCTCTGATGGTGCTAGCCTAGGACCTCTCCCACCTACACCAGATGTACCTACTCTGCCTGTCCCTGATGGACCCCCTGGAGGTAATGGTTGTGATACTCCTCTACTGGTAGTCTGAGAGTGGCTATAGGTAGACGAAGACTTTGTAAAGTTCACACTCTGCTCAGGAGGCACTACATCATGATATCTAATCTGATAGAACTCTGCCTCTCGGACTGCTCTAGTCAGCTCTCTAACCATACCACCTCTGGATGCTCTCTACAGAATGTTTGCTAGAGCCATGGCCTCCTGACCCTGTTGTCTAGCTGTATTTCTCTCAGCTGTCACTACTGTCAACTGTCCCTGCAACTGTGTAGCTAAGGCCTGTGCCTGTGCTAACTGATCCTGTAAGCTCTGCACTATACTCTGCAAGGTAGCTATCTGACTTGATGGAGCTAGATATGCTGATGATGATGGAGCTGATACTATAGGATGAATAGAAGATGATGGAGCTGTGTGTCTCATCCATGGTCCACCTCTGTCACCTCTACCACTAACTCTGCCACCTCTATCGCCACCTCTACCACCTCTACTGCCACCTCTATCACCTCCTCTGCCTCTATGACCCTCATCCCCATCACCATCACCTCCATCACTATCAGACTCATCATCATCCTCCTCGGAGTCATCACTCTCTGAACCTACCTCCCGTTGTCGCCTGTGACCAGCTATGTGTGGTCTCTGCTCTGTAATAGGAATAGGCTCGTCAGGATCAAACAATCATGGCGCAGGATGCTCTAGAACATACTGACCATACTCAGCTGTCATCCCTCCATCTAGAATATCAAGTCTATAATCCCACATTTGAACTCCCAAACTGGTAAACTCTACCACTATTGCATCATAAGAAATCCATGGACCCCATACTATAATCTCTTGCTATCGGCGTGCATAAATAGCGGAACCCATAGGCATGCCTTGAGGCCAACCAAACTATTGACATACCCAACTAGCAAGAAACCTCTCAATAATCCAAGGGGTCTAACCAATCAAATATCTGGTGGTAAATACATAGGGCATCTCCCTAGCATCCTCGGGCCATCCCTCACAAGCTACATATGGTTGCCAACACACTGTATCTAGATCATCTAGAAGACACTGCCAATGAACTAATTTACCTAGCCTTGGCTGAGTAATAATATATGCATATCTGAATTTGTATGGCCGACTAGCCAGTCGTTGTCCTCGAGTCAATGGTCACATGACAACAAAATGCTCCCATGCCCATATCTGTAACAGTGAACAACCAACTGCAAAACTGTGACCTCTGCCATATACAATATGGTGTAGCTCATCATACAAATGTGCTAGCATACACGATCCCCAAGCATACCATGTGCCCTGCATCACCATGCTCTCGAGCACATGACACCACCCAACTGCAAAGCCCTTCGACCTATGGTAGGGGCACAAAACACCTCCAATGAAGCCTGCAAGAACAGAGGGTAAAGGTGCATATGAGTCTACAATCTTTCCCCATGGGATGTAATATCCTACAATATGATCATCTCTGAATACCCGTCTCAAAGCCTCATTGCCTCCTGCCTCTCGGTCATCAAACCTCACAATCTCGCCCATCATCGGTATCCCCAAGATATGATACACATCCTCGGGCATCACAGTAATCTCTCCGGTCACCAAATGAAAGGTGTTCGTATCACTGTGCCACCTCTTTGCAAGTGATGTCAACAAACCTCTATTGAGGTGCACCTTAGGCATATCAAGCAACGAGGTCAATCCACATGCCTCAATAATATCTCTATCTACCTGCCTAAGCTATGGAATCAAACTCCATGTCCATGGGAATGTCTCTCGTAGCTGTAAAATGCCCAATCTCTCCTGTCGACACATCATCATGTCAAAACAAAATCAATATCAAATCATCATGACAAATCATTCAAATCTAAATATCAACCTATTAGAATCATATTAGTTTTTCATCATCATGGAAGCAAATCTATCAACATCATGTTTGTTTTTAACAACTTTAGAAGAAAACATATCAAAATCCTATTTGTTTTTAACAACTTTAGAAACAAATTTATCAACTACTGTTTGTTTTCCAACAACTTTGGGAACAAATTCATCATATCATCAAATCAGGATATTGTCATTCAAAAACACACTCCAAAGTCATCTGTTATCAAAATCATCATGGGCGCTATAAGAATTATTAAGGGCACTATGGAAATTCTCATCGGTGCTCCATAATCATGGGTGCTACAAAAATAATCCTAGGGCTATAGAAACCCTCATCGGCGCTATACTATCATATGCGCTACAGGAATTCTTAAAGGCACTACAAGACTTCTTATGGGCGCTACATTATTATATGTGCTACAGGAATTCTCAAGGGCACTATGAAAAGCATCAAAGGTGCTAAAACACAATTTTAAGCTATAAAAAGGTTGAAAAATGAGCCCTAAACGGAAAATTTTCAAATCACAAAAGTTTAACGGGGTACATATCATAGGTCCATAGTGCGTTGGCCGCTGATGTCATCAGATGTGCTTGAAACGGTGCTAGTGAACAGGAAGTGCCATATTTTTCACTCCAGAGCTCAAAATTTCACTTTTTACTAGGTTAAAATGGAAAATGACATTTTCTAACCTATTTAAAAGCAAAATTGGGGCATTTTATTACATTTTAACATAGCAGGGGCAATTTTAGTCATCAATTTTCATCATATATCTTTTCACGTCCATTTCTTCACATCATAATTTTCAAACGATGAATCAACATCATAAAAATCATAAAAATCAAAAATATAAAAAAATTTAGAAAAATTCAAAAATTTGAGAAAAAAATCAAATTTTATTGATTCATCGTTCGAGGAGGCATATACCTAGCAAACATTCAACAGTCAGCATCTAGGGAAAATTTCAAAATTCTTTGAAGCAATGCATAAAACACATCACTTCAAAGAAGGGAAAAATGTATACATCTAAAAATGGTCACATCACAATAGTCTGGTAATTCTCGGAATTCAATCTACGTATAAATAAATTTAAATAATTTATTTATATTGTTTATTCTTTCATTTAGATTAAATAAATGAGTTTATTTAATCACTTTTCTTATCCATTTCTTAATTAATTAAATAAACATTACGATTTATTTATATTAATTATCATATATAATCTTGGCTTGAATATTTTATTCAAATAAAGATTAAGTATTCTTCTATTTACAATTAAATATTCCAAATATTTAATTAATTCCTCTAAATTCCATTTACAATTAAATATTCTAAATATTTAATTCAATTCTTCTAAAGTCCTATTTACAATTAAATATCTCAAATATTTAATTAAATCTTCTATAGTCCAAAAATCAAAAATCAAACTCACACAAAATTAAATAAATCTATTTATTTAATATTGGATAATCTTCAACAACCGTGAAACAAACTTCCAAAATAGAAAATTAAATTTCTCTGTTCCTGTGCAAGCTTGTTCCCATGGGTTGAAGACAATCCTCCATTCTTCTCTCCAACCTCCCAATATCCTCCATCTTCTTCTCAACCTCTTCATCTCTCACCATTCAAACTTACCAGACAACCTCACAGCCGTTGATCCTTGCCAACCAGGCTCTTGCCTGCAAAAATCTATAAAAGGGATTGTCGGGTCTCTGAAAAGGACAAAAGCTTTCATACAGGAAAACTATACCAAAATTGTAATAGCATAGTCTTATAGCATCCATAGCTTTTAGAATCATAGCATATCATGGCCAATCATCCTCATAGCTTAGTTTCAATAACATCCATAATCCATAGCCCCTGTGTATAATTTACAACCTCTGTGCATATCCATATCAGCATTTTACTCCATCAGCATATAGGATAGAGTAGTATTCCCCTTTTGCATACTCGTTCTGCAGGTTGCCATTCTAAGAAGCTTTGCTTATACAATCTGAGAGCAACAACTTCAAGAGAATCACTGGAGATAGAGAACAATGGAACGGTTCTAAAGAAGTCTTGTTTGTTTGATTTCATTTCAAATTATCTCACTTCAGTTTAATGTTTCATTTATGTGTTTTTGTTATTTCATTTTGATACTAACAATTCTCACACACAATATCCATAAATCGTTAGCATACTACACATATCATCATAATAGAAAACATTATCCATCATAATATAGATTGGTTATTCTCAACATCTCATAAACCACACACTTGCATAATCATCTATTGCATAAAAATATCAACATTATCATAATCATCACATTTTTGTGTCTTGCATACATACATCACATATAGAAAAGATACTGAAAAAGAAGTTAAAAATATCATCACATTGCATGCATCACATATCATCACATAAATATGTATTTGTATTCATTGCATAAAGTGCATCCATATAGATCCATGTGCATTCATATCATACATCAACAATATCACATCACAACATTAAACATAGAATATCATAACATAAAGCATCATACTATAAGCATTACATTCATCCATCCATATCATATCCATCCATGACACATAAATAAAATAACCATTACATCATATAAATGCATCGAAGGTATCTCATGTATATATACATATATATATCCAAAAAGTTGAATGTCATGATACAATTGGGATCAAATATATAGTATCTGTGAACCATGATCCTAATACCTACAAAACACAACAAACAAACACATTAGAAGATTGAAATGCAAGTTAGAAACATGATTCCTCAAGAAATCCATTTGAAATTTGCAAAAGATAAGAAATGAAAATGAAGAACACAAATGAAACAATTAAATCCTATCTAATGCAAGAAAACTCTTGATCTCTTGAGGGAGTTGGTGCCAATTTGATGTGAAAATTGGCCCTTTCCCAACTCCAATGCTAGCTTTGATGATTTGATGAAGATTGTGATCCACTTTGATGAAGATTGATGAATGCTCCAAGCTAAAATCTGCAAAAACCTAGCTATGATTCAATGAGATGGATGAGAATTGCTAAGTATTTTAGCATGGTAACTTTGCTTGAGATGTGGATGATGAAATAAGGATATAAGCTCTTTATTTATAGATTGATAAGTTGAAGAGATGTCCAAATTTGATCAATGTGGGACAAAGATTCAACCAATGATATGATGCCACTTGTCAACATGTGAGAGGATGAAGGTTGGGCAAGTTTTGAGATTGTGCCTTTGAAATTTGAATTTGATGAGATGACATGTTTAGGGGGGATGAAAAATGAGTTAAATGCCAAGTGGGAGACATGTAAGAGACAATGTAAGAGCTTTAAATGCTTTGTTGGATGGACAAGTCCTTTTGGGGGGAGATTTCAAATTTGAGGAATATTCCATCTTAGATGCCTTTTTTGAATGAAAATAGGGAATTATTAAATCAAATAAATGATTTAATTGTGCAAGTTGCAAAATCTAGAGGATTTGATGGATTAAGATTATCATTGATCATGATTTGATTAATTTAAATGATGTTAGTTGATTTGACCATTTGATTTAGATTTTTGGATTAATTTAAATAAAAAAGAGAGGAATATGATAAGAGGCTAATTAAATAAAGATTTTGATTTATTTAATTAAAAGGGATAGTGTTAGATTAAATCAAATAAGGTTTTAATTTATTTAATTTAACAGATAGACTTTAGAGATTTAATCAAATAAATTGATTATTTAATTAAATAGGGATAATTAGATCAGATGAATTGATTGAATTAACAAGGGAAAGTGACTTAATTAGACAAAATAATTTATTTAATTAAGAGACGAATATTGATGAATTTAATCAAATAAGGGAATTTGATTAAACAGTTAGACCGAGGGATGATTTAGGAAGAAATGATGTTAGTAGATCAAAGTGTGATATCAAACTGTATATTTTCGATGTCTACAGTATCATCATCAAATATACAAGAGGCTAATCAAAACTCATCCAATGAATGTATACTATCATAAATCAGGTTGTACAATCAAAAAATGTTCCTAGGGCACTATCAAAACCCTGAGCTACCCTCACTCTATTGGTCCCCATGATAGTTGCCTCAACTTTGATGATGAGACCCTGATGGTCTCCCTAATGTCCCTACATGAGGGGTCTTGCTAGGAGCAACCTGACTAATATGGGAGAAATTTGGCTCCTATTGATCTTGTGCCACAACCTTGTAATATAAGGTCTTGTAATGTGATGCCTCCTACATTTCTCAAGCATACATCTCAGCTGGGACTGTGGCCTGTCCCTATGCCCACTATGTTGCTTCCTCTAGCTATTGTCTTTGTCCCTACTCTAATGCCCATCTAAGGTCTATAGTTTATCTCATTTGACACTCCTACGCCACCTCCTATCATGCTTGATCCCTCTCTTGGACCAAGGTCTGAATCTAAGCCTACACCTATTGTAGTTGTCTTGTCAGTTCCTATACCTACACCTACAACCTATTTTTTTGTCCCATGGATTGGGACCTGGTGGTCGTGGTCGTGGTGCCTGCTGGTGTGGCTATACTAGTGGCCTCTATCCAATGGGTGACACTAGTGGTGGAATCTATCCATCATTCCCATTGTGCCCTACACCTCTACCCTATCCATCCTATGGCTGGTGGCATCGCTGTTGGTGGACCTGTCAAATCCGAGGTCCTCTGACCCATCCTCTACCTATTTTTGGCACCATTGGTAATGTTAATCTGACTAATGTGCAGGCTCGAAAGTAAGTGTCATAGGCTAGTGTGGTTCCTGCATCTATGGGACTATCAAAATACACCCATGACATCATCACTAGCTATCTAAAATCATTGATGGCCTACTGGGGAGGGATCCTCTACCCCCACACAGTCTCTTTCCATCATCAGGGGCATCATGTACCTCTTTGAACTAGCAAGCAACCTTATTCGGTAGGTATGGCTCTATCATAAAATGCGCTCATCCCTACAAGTATCTGGACTACCGATAGTAGAAAAGATGGGCATCATCATTATGCCACCTATGAAAGTCGAGCCATGGTCTCCATCGAAACACTGCCATCTCATCGATAACCCACCTCCTATGTGGAATGCTTGTAATGCCTATATAATGGAGGGTGGTCATCCTCCTGTACTTGTACACCATAAGATCATCATGTTCTATCTGGACATCTGCAATTGTGGGCCTCAAAATGGCTATGTGCTCATATGCCCATATGTGGATAAGTGTAACCCTCGCTCCAATGTTGTGGGCCCCAATGTACACGACCTAGTGCATATCATGATATAACGATGCCAGGACAATTTCCCCCAAGAGTAGACAGTCATCTCCTCCATCATGTGAGACCAAATGATCTCCCATCCAACATTGCATCCTCTCACTCTCCTATCGAGAACAAGGACTCCTGAGATTAGTGCTCCAACAAACAACATCAAATCATGGGCAATCCCCTCATATCGATGGATCTCAATCTAGCCATTGTTGGTCACATACTAGTCGATGTTGAATAGCTAAAAAATTGTGTCACCTTCACCCACCACATCATATATAATGTTCTCACTGTGTTTGGGGATCCGCAGGATCCACTATATGTCCTCTAGTGTAACAGTAACCTTACTAGTCGGTAAATGGAATGAGGAGGTCTCGCTCTGCCATCTCTCCACTAATGTAGTCATCATTTAAAAGTGTGTCCTCACCTTCAACATTTGTGTTATGTGGCAAAATATAATCAAGCCAAGAAATAAAAGTGCCTCATCAGTCAAATTTATCACTCTACGCAGAATCTAGCTCATGTGCTCCTTCGAGTGGAGCACTGGTAGGACCTCCTACATCCAAAATGCCCACAATGTCAAAATTCATCAACCTAGTGCACTTTTAAAAATTAAAAATCTCCTAAAAAGAAAAGGAAGTGTGAATTTTACAAAGGAAATAGTTTCTCATTGTGCAAAAGTGACGCCATAATCAAAAGCGACACTCCATGTCAAAGGCGAGTTGACATCTTTTTGGTGACCTTGGGACCCTCTAGTGTCACATAACACTCTACTACAAATGCGGGTCGACATGCTCAAAGGTGATGTCGACCATAACAAATGCAGTTCCCTAGGGGATCCCTTTTGATCAACCTAATTGGACCCTAATAAATGCATCAAAATCATGCAAAACGAGAAAAGTTTTGAAAGACATATGGGGGGTCCTACATCCTGAAGCCACTAGAACTCATGAACCCGATCCATCTGATGTCTAGGGAGCACACAACCCACCATTCCATCAGCACCTCAGAGCAAAAAATCAAGATTTCTAAATGCCAGGAGTGCAAATGATTTGAAAATGATCCTCTAAACCCTATTTATGCAATTTTTTGGGGGTTTTTTGGGTTTTTTTAGGGTTTTTGAGCCCATTTATTTCATTTTTTGCCAAATGAAGCCTGTTTTGACTTGTTTTCATTAGTGTAAGCTTGATTTTGCATCCCGTGGGCTATTTTCCACTCTTGAATTGTTGTTGAACCTTTTTCATGAGCTCAACCTAATTTTACAAATTTTTGCCCAATCTCTCGAGGGGGCAATGTAGTACTCGGGCAGCAGTGATCCGTCTAAAAATTAGAATTTTTTTAATTTTGATCATGGTAGTGATATTCTTTGAACTAACACATGTACTTTGCTTCAAAGAGGGGAAAAATGTAGACACCAAAAAAATCTTGATTGATACTATGCATCCGATTCTGATAAATTAACACCATTTCTTCCTAAATCACTTCAAATTCATTAATTAATTGAATAATCAACATTATTTAGTTAAATTTAGAAAATTAAGCTATTAATCAAATAATTAAATTTATTGATTAATTCACCCTTCTTCTAACTAATATTCCTCATATTTAATTAAATTAAATCCTCTCATTTGATTAAAAATTAATCAAATCAAATGTCACAATCTCCTAATCCTATCCAATTAATTAATTCTAGATTAATTAATCCTAAATCAACTTCCTAATCATCATTAATAATTCCTTAAGCTTTTAACTCTTCAAGAGTTAAATCAACCCATGGTCAACTGACCAGGTTGCACATGAAATTAATTTCTATTAATTATTTAATTCCTTTATTTACCCTCACCAAGGAATATTCCTATCAATAACCTCTCATTCAATTTCCCTCCAAAGGTTTTCAAAAACCTATCACATCCTCTTACATTTGCAATAAATTCTCTTACATCCTCTCAAATCTCAACCAATTTTATTCAATTCCTCTCACAACCTTTCAAATCCTCAACCAATTTCATTTATTTCTCTTCCATCCTCCTCCACTCACACATTTCCCAAAATGTGTTCCACCTTCCTCCAATAGAATTGTGACACTTGGTACATTCTCATTGGCTCCCATTTTATCCCACATTCATCAAATCCTCTCATTCTTCAGCCCTTGGCTTCTATAAATAGAGGCATTCTTTTCATAATATGGATCCACAACTTTGAGCATTATCACTATAGGCATTTGAGTTCATAGCAATCACCATCTTCATGTCATTTTGAGTTAATTTCTATTACTTAGTATCATTTTCACACTTAGATCATGAAGTTTATCAATTGGGATTGGGAAAGGGATTCCTTTTCACATCAAAGGAGCACCACTTCCCCTATGGGATTGAGGTTTGGTTAACTTAGTTGATTACATTCTTTCTTGTTTGGTTTATTCTAAGTATTTATCATGTTTTCATATTTGTTCTTCCAATAATTTCATAGTGAACACTAGATTGAGCTTTCTAACATGTTTTACAAGTGTTTTTTGATCTTATGTTAGCTTGTGTAGGTTTGGTGTTCATAAGATGTATTGTAAAATTAGCCTTACATGTGTTTTGGTTTAGCATAAAGAGGTTTCCCACCTAGTTCTACATATCTTTTACTCTAGCCTAACCTGTTCTGATACCATGTTAGAAATTAGGATCTTAGGATACTAATCATTATAAACCAAATATTAAATAAATAAAATGAGAAGCATACAAGCATATATTTTACATATTATACAAGATATACATGGGGAAAACCCTTCTAGGTCAAAAATCCCATAAATAATTATTTTCTTAAAACACTTACAATAATGGTCTATTATAACATAGGTTGAAACTAGGGAACACTTATCCATACTTCTACATGAACAATAATACCTCATGTGCATAATTATAGAATTGAATATCAATCTCCAAATTATTCACCTCTCAAATGAGCAAGAACTCCTTAAATATAGGAGAAAGGGTGGCATAATACCTTAAGGGATATTAGTTAGACCTACTCAAAATAACCACTTGTAAATAATTAATAGTTATTAGACTGTAATTATTTCAAATAGGATATGCTTAATAAAACATATAATATATAAGGTTTAATAACCTTATATTAAAATATTATATAAATTAACTATAAGGGTATAACCCCTAATAAAATTATTTTATAACACTAAACGTAACCTTGATTGAATCCTAACCCTAATTTAGCAATAACCCTAACCCTAAACCCTAATTGAATCATAACTCTAATTGAACCTTAATGCTAGCACTAAACCTTATGCTAATTGAACCTTAACTCTATCTATAACCATAACCATAATTGAATCCTAACTCTAACCTAGGTAACCATAATTGAACCCTAATCCTAACCCTAACTCTAACCCTAACCTTGATTGAATCCTTACCCTAACCATAATTAAACATGAATGCTAACCCTAACCCTAACCTTAATCCTAAAAATAACCCTAACCCTAATTGTAACTAAAATTGAACCCTAATCCTAACCCTAAGTGAACCCTAATCCTAGCCCTAATTGAACCCTAACCCTAACCATAGCCCTAACCCTAACCCTAAATATAATTTAACCCTAATCCTAACCTTAACTCTAACCCTAATTGAACTCTAATCCTAACCTTATTTCTAATTGATGCTTGACACTAATTGAATGTTAATGTACCCTAATCCTAGTGAACCAATTCATGAGCTAAATGCATTTCATCTCAAGATCCAATTATCAACCATAATCCTATCAACTTGGTTCTTCCACCTTTATTTGACTTGATTTTCTCACCACTAAAGAAGCTACAATGTCTACCATTACCCTTTACCCATCTCAAAATGGATTCATGTATTGTTTTCAAAATAAAAAGTATTCTATTGGAAATATAATTTCTACACACATGCATTATCAAGGAAAAAAATAGGCATTGATGAGTTCCAAGTATCTTAGAACCTATCAAATAATATAAAATATAATATTTTATGGCCTTGGATATATTGGTTTTCATAAAAAAAATTCTCACTCTTCTACTAAATATAAGGAAACTTCTTCCAAGCTCTAAATAGGGGCCTCTTGTCACTCTTCTTATGAGATTTTTTCCACCAATCCTTTCACTGGCCCTATTATCTCCATCAATAACATGATGAAACCATCATTCAATTCATGGTATGTCAAGATACTCTCTCCCAATGGGACCATATCTTATTTTTGAAACATCTATGAGTATCTAGCCTTATTATCCCATTTTGAGGGTTCTCTATGGGATTGAGAGGTATATAGTTGCATTGTAGAAACATTTTTAATTCTTTCATTTGTTGAAGGACACGTTTTAGTCATAAGTGTCAAAGATTTTACTAGAATTCCATTAGTTGGAATAGTCTTGGGACCTTTTGGTGGGCATAACATAATTGACTTTGTAGTTTCCAACAATGTTTTATCATTCCTCATTCTTTAGAGGAAAATGATGCAAGAGAATCCTAAGGATTTCATGTAGAATCTACATCCAAGGTAGATCATATGTTTATTACATAGTTGATTATTTGGGATGAGGAAAAGTGGACATGTTTTACTACATTAGGTAATTAAATATTATAATTTTAGTAGTAGTTCTATGTGTGGTTTATTAATGTTTTGGTAAAGTTTGAGATGATTAGGATGAATTTGGTTTTGTAATTTAGGGAATGAGTGTGCATAGGCTAACAAAAATGTTTTGTTAGAACTATTGTGATTTAGATAAAATGTTATTTTGGGTTTGGGTCAAAGGGTAGATATTTTGAAAGGATGAGTGGACCATTAGGAAGGTGTGCGATGAAATATATTGATATTATCTACCATTGGACCATTCAAATTCATAATTTGGTTATTATAGGTCAGTAACACATTTCATATGGTTTCAAGGTTTGTAAAGATAGAGAAAGGTACATAAACATTAGAATTTTAGATAATTGGAAGTAAGAAAAAAGAGAATAAGAAAAATAGTGGAGTTATAGTGAGGTAGTGGTAAGAGAGTGAGGACTAAGAGGTGAGTATGATATAAGGAATATGATGTGGAGTGAAATCATGTAAAAGTAGTCATGTTAGGATCTAGAAGTGTTATGATGTAGCCCATGCAACAAATATAGATGTGTCATTTTCACATTATTTATTAATGTATTGATGAAGTCCATTATAGTATATTCTAATTGTAAAAGTAATATAATAAGGGATCTTTAGAGGCAAGGTTTTCTCCTTTTCATGTGTTTTCCTAAAGTAAATCTAGTGTTACTTGTGGTGTTTCTTTCTATGTGTGCTTTCATTATTTGGGCTACACAATTGGATAGTCCTTTTCAAGATCCTTTGGAAATAAAATCATTATAAAATAACTCATTAGTGTATAGGTTAGTTTGGACTTTTGGATCACTAAATAATAAGCCCTAATTTTATATCCAAAGTATTGGAACTAAAATTAAATGCTTGGAAATTTGATGTACAAGACCAATTAGAAATGTTATACATCACCAATATATATATCTAAATCAACTCCTTAACATCATGTGAAAAGTTTTTTTTCTATATAGGATCAACAAAAATAATTATTTCAATAAAACTTATCATATAAATTTTAATGCAAACAACCCTCATGAGACTAGAAGCTATGTGGTCCAAGAATGGAAAATAGTGTGAAGGAAACTTGGGGAACTAAAAAAAAAATGGTAACTTAACAGATTATTGTTCAAGCATGATAAAATACCTCATTCACAATGAAACAATCCCTTGGTTAAGATTTGAACCTCATTGGTAACTTGATCTCATGTGAGACCCATTCATATTTACTCAACTTTTTAGTATGCTTCCAAAGGATTCTTCCAAAAAAATAGTCTATAAGGGTAAATTACTCGCTGAAAGGTGGAAAATTGTTTGGTATTTCTCCTTCTAGGGTTTTGGACCTAAAAGAAGGACAATTTTCATTAACTTTCACTCAAGAACAAACCCTTGAGATCTTAATGCAAAGGAGAAAGAGATCTTGCACAAGGGCTATCCTAGGGGATGAATGCTAACTAATAAGGGGTTCACCACCAAGTAAGAAGTTGGAAAGATAAATGAAATGAAAGATGCAACACTAAACCCTAATTCAATACAATGACCTAGAAAAGTAAATGGACCAACACATAAAACTATAGAACATAATGTGTGCACTTGGAAATCTAGAGACAGATGGATGGAGGTCTGAAATAGTAGCAATATAAATTTATTGCTAACTAGAACTCATTCACCAAGTTGGGTGAATCAATCAAGAATTTGGAAAACTATGCAGGAATAGGAATATGCCAAAAGGGTATTTGAATCTACAAGAATCTAAAATTTTACTGAAACTGGGACTCATTCTCTAGAAGTGGAAAATTAGTCTAGTTAGGCTTTTCTAAAGCTTCAAATTCTAATCCTACTCTTCTTTTCTTGCTCTGTCCTTGCTAATTGATTCCTAGATCTGAAACCTTGGTTTATAACCTATGGGTCTTCTCCAATGTTCTTCAAGACTTGATGACAACTTTGACAACTTTGAATGACTTGACAAATTTTCTCTAATCTTTATCCATAGGAAATATGCAACCTAAACCTTCAAATCACACACAAAGGAGAGGGAAAAATGTTGTTGGGTTAATGGATAGGGGTTTTCCTTGGTCAAACTCTATTTTGGAAATCAATCCTTAAAATGAAATCAAATAAGAATGGAGAATGTTGAATGAATAAAATAAGATGTTGCAACTCACTAAACTCTAGTAATGAAGTGCTACAAACATTTATAAGGTGGCTCCAACTAGGATTGAATAGATCTTGAATGAAATGCTTGTTTGAATCACAAAATCCTACATCACAATTGTTAACTCCAAAATAAACATGATGTATGAAATCCTTGACATGATGATTGATGCTTGAATGCTTCTCTAAAATGCTTGATAATCTACCCTTGAATGCTCTTAAATGCTCTTGTGAATGCTTGAATGCTCTTGTGAACTCAACTTTGCTATAAGAATACTCATTCAACTTGCTAGGTGAAAAATGAATGAAATAAACTTGTATTTATACTCAATTATGCAATAATTCCTAAAATTACAACACTACAAGTCGAAATCAAATCTAGGAGGATAAAATATTGCCAAAAAATTGAATTAATTTTGATTTTGGGCCACATGGGACTCATTCACCCAAGGTGATGAATGAGTCCCACTAGGCCTAAATTTGGGGACCATTTTTAAAAATTATTAGAAATGTGTGAAACCAGGTTTAGGAGCCAAAAATCTAGGTGGGACTCATTCGCCCAAGGTGGCGAATGAGTCCCAAATCATTAAATTTTGGCCATTCAAGCCTAAAACAATTGAATTATGATTGGATAATTATTTGTGTTAGAATTATCCTCAAAAAATTGCAATAAATGAGGCTTGCGGATGCAAAGCAATGCCAATTAAAGCATAATAAAGCCCAATTACTAATGACAAGCCTAAAAAAGTGTGAATGTGTATTACAACAAAACACTTTAAAATGAGGAAATATTAAAGTTAAAAAGAGGTTTATTAGGTGTAATTAATTAATAAGACCTTAGAAAAGTGTGAAAGTGAGTTACAATACTTCACAACAATTTAGTAAGGTACCATTTAAATTCATTCATTCACAAGGGCCTAAGACCTAATGTGAATGTGTCAACCAAATTACAACACTAAATCAAGTTAACATTAAGCTTGACTCAGTAAGGAGGGCTCAAACAAGACTAAAAATTTCCTGATGACATTTTTTGACACTACATTTAGACCCCACTGTAGTGAGAGGATGAACCTTATTCAAACTCACACTAAAGTAGAAAAACACACATCAAGAGGGGTCCAAGTGCACCAGTTCCAATAAGATGGGATGACAATGATCAAGAGGGGTGATCAAGCCCCCAGGATCAAGATCCCATGGCAAACCAACTGTATAGGCACAAAAGAACACACATGAGAATGATATAGAGAAGAAAAACAAAGCACAAGAATACACTGTGAAAGATGAAAAGGTAAAAGTATAAAAGAGTCAGATCAAGCTTTGACCATTTGTACATCATGATGTGGATCAAATCTAGGCTATTTTTTCTAAAAAAAATGCAAGATCACTTAGAGGCAATGGAACTCTTGGCTATCCCCTAGGTGAGGATCCTAAGAGGTGAGACACATACACACACAAATAGTATGCACTCACACTCACACGCGAGTGGCTATGGGGAAAGTCATGTCTTGATTGGGCTTCCCACTCAAACCATACCAAAGTTATACCCCATAATAACTTTGATAAGGTGCCATGCAAAAATGGTTTTTGAGCTTCATGAGGAAAGAAAAAATTCATATGCTTGGAGCTCATGAACAAACAAGATGGCTCTACAGGCATGCAAGCTATATTATGCAATGTTGCCATATAACTGAAAATACAAATGCAACAATAAGAAACACTCAAGGGAGTCTTGCTTAGTTCATGGAAGGGATTTAACTTAGGGAACATTGTGCCCAATGTCTCCAAGAGAGGACCAATCAAAGAATATAAAATTCACAACTTAGGGGATGCAATGTGTTGCATCAAGCCACTAAGAGGAATGTAATATGCTAATAGAGATCACACTCATGTAGGATATCACACCCAATTTCATCCACAAAGAAAAAAACACATCGTTATAAAAGTAAAAAGATTGCACCATGAACCATGAAAGAAGAATGCAAAATAATAATGCCAATGTATGCCCACACTTTAAAGAAATTACTAAACACCATCCTGTGAGAAATTACTTTAAAGTAGAAAATGATAAATGCTAACAATAAAGAGGACATGAGAGCTAAATTGGAAAGCCTTATGCTGAGTCATATGTTTTTGAGGCAAGCTACATCATGTGAGAGAAAAGGAAAAGAGAGGGGTTTCCCCCAACAACTCTAAACACATAAGAGATCTACGGATTTGGGGTCAGTATGTTCTTGCTACAATGTTTTTATAGAGCTCAGAGTTTTGTCATCATTCCCAAAATACTAACAGAACTGGAATAATGACATAAAGAGAGTGAAAACAAAGAAAAAACTTTCAGGTCAACATGGAAGAGACATGAATGTCTCAACGCCTTGTGTCATCCCCAAAAGGAAAACACAAGAAAAATGAAAAAGAGATAAAGAAAAAGCAAAAAGAAAGGCCTTTTGGGTCAACATGGAAGAGACATAAATGTATTGACACCTTACATCATCCCCAAAAGGAAAACACAAGACAAATGAAAAAGATAAAAGTGAAAAGATGTACGAAATAGAGAAGAATGAAGGTACAAATAGAGGAATGCCACAAAGAGAGAGGGGTCCATAAAACAACACATCACAGGGGATCACATCACACACATGCAATAATATAAAAGAAAATGAAAAAGAAATAATGTAAAAGACTAGAAAGGAATATGCGAGTCAACCTAAAGTAGGTCATTTGCATCCCAATCATGTTCAATGTATAGCCAAGGTGAGCAACTAGCTAAAGGGACAAGAGCAAGTTTTGAACTAGGGGAAGCACCAAGCTCAACATTCTTCATAGGAGAATTATCGTTTAAACTCATGGAAGAGGAAAACAATGTATTCAATTCATTATGCACCTCTTCATCAATTTTAGCAACCTTGTCATTGTCATCCAAATTATTCACAACAGGAGGTCGAATGATAATGTCCATGGAAGAGTTCAACTCTTGTTGTGGTTGTTCTATTAGATTTTTTAGTTTTGGGGTAGGAGTAGGGTTATCATGCATTGCTTCAGTGAAGTTTGGATTTTGATTTTCTTAGTTTAGTTCATGTAGCCTACGAGCAAGGGCATGACATCTATGCATATGATATCTAGCACCTCTATTTTGTTTAGTCCTATTTTCAAGTTGAGTTTGTGTAGGAGTGGATTGGTCAACTATAAGTTTCCTTTCTTCCTTAAGGGGAGGAATGAAAGGAACCATAGGAGGTTGTTCAACCACTTTCTCTTTCACTTTGTAAACCTGTTTTATTCTAGGAGGTGAGACGAGGTTATTTTTAGTGTCTCTTGGTCTTTTGTAGGAGGTAGGTGAAGGTTTTTTCTTAGGTTGGTCTTGGTTGTTTGGGATTTCTTTAGGTTCAAGTATGGTTTCATCTAGGATGGTAGGCTTGATGGTGGGTTGAGAAATGTTTCAAAGGGATAACTTTCTTCTATTTTCTTTTCCTTGAACTTTTGATAAGACAAGAAAAATAAGTCATCTCATGGTTTTATAGGTTCTATAAGCTCAGGCCAAAATAAATCTAAGGAAAATTTACTTTTGGAGGAAAATAGGTTAAAGCCACTATGATGGACGGTGAAAAATTCATTGTCAAAGGGAAACTTTAAGCATTTAAGCACAATCAAAGGGACAACATTCATGGAGCGAAGCAATGGATAGCCTAGCTTCACACGAAATTGGTCCGATTGTGAGACGATGGAGAATGACATATCTAATTTTTTTGGTCCTATTTGTAATGGTAAGGCGATCGATCCCATCGTAGGGCAAGAGAAACCATTATGCGTCTTGATCCATGCTTTTGGTCTATCATATATATCTTGATAAAGCTCATGTAGAAGTAAGAATTCCTCAGTGATCACATTCTCTCCACAAGCAGGATCTATTAGAATCCCATTAGTGGGCTTGTCATAGATTTTTTTGGCTATGTAAAGAGGACCATTGGGAACATGTTTAAGTATATCTTTAGAGGTGAAAGCAATGTCAAGAGGATTTTTAGGTTGTCCTTTACAATGTTGAATTTCAACCAATGCAACCAAACCATCGAAAGGAGTTTGTTCTTTTTGATCATTATCCATAGGACTTTGTTGAATTGTATCTATGTTCTCATCATCCATGTCAACACTCATTACATCAATATTAGTAGTTTCAATAGCTTTGAAAAATGAAATATTGTACTTAAGCATGGGGTTGGTAAAATTTGCAAGTTTTGGTTAGGAGGAGCAACATACTTATTTTCTTGATCACTAACACCTCTAATGAAAAGAGGATCAGAATCAATGAGGTCTTGCACAAGATGTTTAAGATGCTTACAATGTTTCGTATCATGTCCATTTTTTCGGTGATAGTGGCAATAAGAATTTGATCTAAAGCTCAGGGGTAAAGGTTTATTAGGATCAGGTGTTTTGATGGAAGGCAAGGTAATCATTTATTGTTCTAAAATTTAGGATATTGTGTTATGAAGTGTATCAAGTAAGGGAGTGAATTGTCTTTTTAGATCCCCATAGCTAAAGGGTATTGTGTCTTTAACAACAACTACTTGGTTATTGACATTCTGAGTTACTTGTTGAGGGGGATTAAATTGAAGGAACCCTTTTTTCAATTTTCTAAAAGGCTAGGAATTGTTTTAATTTTTGGACTCAAACTTCTCCATTTGACTAGAAGTAGATTTTGTATCATGACTACTAATCGAATTTTGATAATCACAGAGGGCGATACACAAGTGCATGAAGGATGGGAATTTCATCATGGTGAGCTTATCTTGAATATTGCTTTGCAAATTTTTTATAAACATCTTTTGAAGGTGAGGGTTGGGAACCTTGACATTGATTTGGGAATAAAGCGATTGATAGCATGAGATAAATTTAGTTATCTTTTCTTCTTCTTTTTGTTTGCATCTCATCAAATTAGCCAAGGTCATCTTAGGAGCCATATGCACTTGGAAATAATTAAAAAATACCTCAACAAGTTCATTGAATGAATGAATTGAGTTGTTTGGTAGCAAAGAAAACCACTCCAAGGTAGTATCCTTCAAGGACCTAGGGAAAAGCTTAGCCAAAAGTTTATCATCAAGGAAAAAGTCACTACATAAGGTGGTATAAGCATTAACATGGTTAGAAGGATCTCCCTTTCCTTTGTATTTCTCAAATCTAGGAACCTCTACACCTTGTGGCATCAGTGTTTGCAATATTCCAAGGAAAATGGACTACTTTTGACATAATATCTAGTTGGCCATTTTGATTCTGGTTGATGGTGGAAATCTATTTTTGAAGGGATGAAACGGTTTGGAAGAGTTGATTTATGAGAGGTTCATTACTTTTGTTATGAGATGGAAGTGAAAAAGGTGATAGGGTGTATATGTTTGAGGGACAAGTGAATGTAATTCTTATAGGTGGTAAGGTGGCAGGAGATATGACGTGTGATGCCACAAAGGAACTAGGGATGCTAGCGGAGATACCCAAGGAAGGAATCACATTACTAGTTGGTTGCATTGTTGTCATGACTTAAGGGTTGGTATAGGTAGGGATTGAGGCAATTGTTGTAGGAGGAGGAATTTGAGTTCCTCCTTGGCTTATGACATTGCTTGTAGGTAAAGGACAACTGGTGTTTGAGGTGTGATGTTTTCCAAATATTTGAACTATGTTTTTCTCAAGGTCAAGTCCATCTTCACTTTCAAGCATGTAGTGAATGTTATCTATAGTAGGGATGGTAGTAGTTGAAATGTTGTTATTTTGCAGTTGATGTTATAGGTTTTCTAAGTCTTCATGGATTTGGATTATGTTTTCTTGTAGGTCATTATCATTCCTTATTTCAACTTGCATCACACTACTTGAAGTCAAAGAGTTGTTGAGGGTATGGTCCATACCTAGTGTACTAGAGTCAATATTAGGAGTGAAAGAGCCAGACAACCCAAGATCCACAACGATTATGCTATTGTGGGATGACATGAGTCTCAAACTTCCTCTCACTATAGTATTAGCAATAGGACACCAAATACTCATCCAAGGGATACTAAATGCAATGTGAATGCAAATGCAAAATAAGTTAAGAACAATGAAATGCTTATAAAAAAAGTTATGGAAACTAAAATAGAAAGGCAATAATAGAAAAAAATCTCACAAACAGAGCCTTAAATACTAGAAAATGCAGTGTAGAATATGTAAAGGGACTGATTCACCCAAGGTGGTAAATGAGTCCTAGTAGGGATTTTTTTCAAAAAATTTAGAAAATTTTAATTGAATTTTATACTTTTTTATGTTTTATGATCTATATCTTGGGTGAAAATACAAATTTTGTTTGATTTTCAATGAAATTAAATGCAAGAATGCAAGCTATATGAACTTTCACTAATGCAAAATTTGAAAACCTAGAATGCCAATTAACTAATGCTTTTCCTAATGCAATGTTAATGCAAAGAAAATCTAGGATGATGATGCACTCTCAATCAAAATTTTAATGTTCTAAATGCAGGTTCACCAAAATGAAAGGTGGAAATTTTTTTGGATTTTCTCCTTTTAGGGTTTAGGACCTAAAAGTACAATTTTTAGTTTCACTCAAGAACAAACCCTTGAGATCTCAATGCAAAGGAGAAAGAGATCTTGCAAGAGGGTTGTTCTAGGGGTTGAATTCTAACTAATAAGGGGTTCACCGCCAAGTAAGAACTTGAAAAGACAAATAAAATGCAAGATGCAACACTAAAACCTAATTCAATACAATGACTTAGAAAAGTAAATGAACCAGCACAAAAAACTATAGAACAAAATGAGTGCACCTAGAAATACAGAGACAAATGGATGAAGGTCTGAAACATTGGAAAATATAACTTTAATGCTAACTGGGACTCATTCATCGAGCTAGGCTAATCAGTTCAAATTCTAGAAAACTGTGCAAGAATCAAAATCTACCAAAAGGGTATTTGAATTTGCAAGAATCTAAACTTTGATTGGAACTGGGACTCATTCACTACCAAAAGTGGTGAATCAATCTAGTTAAGCTTTTCTGAAGCTTCAAAGTCTGATTCTACTCTTCTCTGCCTAAGTTGTCCTTCTTGATTGATTCTCGGATTCAGAACCCTGATTTACAACCTATAGGTCTTCTCCAATGTTCTTCAAGACTTGATGACAACTTTGAAACTTTGAATGACTTGAAATTTTTTCTCCAATCTTGCTCCTTAGGAAATCTGCAACCTAAATCTACAAATCACACACAAAGGAGAGGGGAAAATGTTGTTGGGTTAGTGGATAGGGGTTTTCCTTGGTCAAACTTCATTTTGGAAATCAATCTTTGAAATGAAATCTAATAAAAATGGAGAATGATGAATGAACACAATAAGATGTTGCAACTCACCAAACCCTAGCAATGAAGTGCTGCAAACATGTATGAGGTGGCTCCAATGGATGGAGACCTTGAATCTTGCTTGGATTGAACAAATTTTGAATGAAATGCTTTCTTGAATCACAAAATCCTACATCACAATTGTTAGCTCCAAAAAAAGCATGATGCATGAAATCCTTGACATGATGATTGATGCTTGAATGTCACTCTAAAATGCTTGATAATATTCCCTTGAATGCTCTTAAATGCTCTTGTGAATGCTTGAATGCTCTTGTGAACTCAACTTTGCTATAATAATTCTCATTCAACTTGCTAGGTGAAAAATAAATGAAAGAAAATTGTATTTATTCTCAATTATACAATAATTCTTGAAATTACAACACTACAAGCTGACATCAGATCTAGTACAAGAGGATAAAATCCCACCAAAAATTTGAATTAATTTTGATTTTGGGCCACACGAGACTCATTCGCCCAAGGTGATGAATGAGTCCCACCAGGCCTAAATTTTGGCACCATTTTTAAAAATTCTTAGAAATGTGTGAAACCATGTTCGAGACCCAAAAATCTAGGTGGGACTCATTTGTCCAAAGTGGAGAATGAGTCCCAGATCACTAAATTTGGGCCATTCAAGCTTGAAACACCTGAATTATGATTGGGTAATGATTTACATGTTAGGAATATTCTAAAAAAGATGTAATAAATGAGGCCTATGGATGCAAAATAAGGCCAATTAAAGCATAAGAAAGCCCAATTATTAATCAAAATCCTTGAAAAGTGTGAAAGTGTGTTAAAACACTTCACAACACTTTAAAATAAGGCAAGATTAAAGTTAAAAAGAGGTTTATTAGGTGTAATTAATTAATAAGACCTTAGAAAAGTGTGAAAGTGAGTTACACCACTTCGCAACACTTTAGCAAGGTACCATTTAAATTCATTAGTTCACAAGGACCCAAGACCTAACGTGAATGTGTCAACCGCATTACACCACTAAATCAAGGCAACATTAAGCTCAATTCAACAAGGAGGGCCCAAACAAGTGTGAAAATATCCTAATGACATTTTTCTACACTACACTCACAATTTGCCTATATTGTTAAATTATAAATCAAGAAGAACAACATCCAAAGGAGTTTAGAGTTCTAACCTCATGATAGGCTCATGTAGTATATAGGTCCAACTTTGTAGCATGCATTCAAAGGATTCTTCCAACAAGATGGCCTATAACTCTAATAATTTACATGTATTGTTAAATTATGAATAAAAGAGAACAAATCTAAAGTAGTTTTAAAATTCTTAATTTTTGGCATAGTTTCAAAGGATTCTTCCAAAAAATAGCCTATAAATTAAAACAATTTATGTGTATTATCAAATTGTGAATAAAAAGAACAACATCCAAAGTAGTTTCAAAATTCTTAATTTTTAACATGCTTTCGAAGGATTCTTCCAACAGAATAATCTATAATTCTTACAATTTGCATATTGTCAAATTATGAATAAAAAATATCATCCAAAGTAATTTCAAAATTCTTAAATTTTAGTATGCTTTTAAAGGATTATTCCAACAAAATAACATATAACTCTAAAAATTTGCATGTATTATCAAATTATGAATAGAAAAGAACAACATCCGAAGTAGTTTCAAAATTCTTAATTTTTAGCATGCTTTTAAAAAATTCTTCCAACGAAATAATCTTTAAGGGTAGACTTCTCTAATTATTTGTATGCATCATCAAACTTTGAATCAAGAAGAACGTGTAAAGTAGCTTCAAAATTCTCACTTCATGAAATAGTTTTAGGGTAAAATCCCTAAGTTTCTCTACATACAATACCATCATGTGTTGGTCCAAGACCAACCACTTCAACATTAACACATAACATATTTGGTTTGGGTGTCATTTATAACACCAAACTCCCTAAGTATGAGAAAATATAAAACATCTCCACATTGACTTTAGGGATGGCCTCATATAACTTTGAAGTGTGATTTATCTCATTCACATTTTTTAATGGATGTTGTGTAATATATTTATTAAGTAATATATATGATATTAATTCACATACATACAAGAAAACCAAAAACTTCATAATAAATACATTTTTTTTAAAAATCAAATCCATAAATAGAAGATGATGTAAAAATAATAATCTAACAATAAAAATAAGCTTGAGAGTCAAATCAGTCTTTACCTTACTCCTCCAATATAATCTATTATTTTTCCAAAACATCTCTTTCAATTATCCCTATTAACTAGATTATATGTTCCAAAATATATAAGTTTGATTATTTATTGAATATATAAATTTGACCATTTGTTTTCTCAATATAAGTAGTTGTAAACATTTACTAAAGCAAGCTTTCACAAACAGCTCTATCTAATGGGCTCCTCACCATGGCGATGTTTTTATTAATAAAAATATCTCCTCACCATGGTGATGTTTTTATTAATAAAAATATAAAAAGATTCTTTAATTAATAGTTAAATATAAAAGGCAATAAGCTTAGAGCATAATTAGCGGATAGGCTATATATAGTGTGAGATTTAAGCCGAAACCTATCTCATGCCGTCAAACTGTGCCTGGTTTCCGTCAAACTAGGATGGTTTTTAGTCAACAATCAAATCAGAGTAAATCAAGACCCGAATCAAATCCAATCTCGGAATTAAATCAAATTTAATTTGATCTAGCAACCAATATTTTCATTGAAAACGCTGCAAAAATCTTGTCTGCAGCTCAAGAAACCAATATTTTCATTTAAAAGGCTGCAAAAATCTTGTCTCCATCTCCAGAATTGAGTAACTCTAAAACCCTGATATTTTCTAGTTTACTTTGCGCTTTGTAGCAAATAGATTGAAGTAGTCACCGTTTTTGCACTCCCATCATGACTTCTGTTCTATTCATCCATGGCTTCTTCTCCCTCCCCCAGCTATGCCTTACTAGAAGCATAAAAAGAAAAGGAAGGAAAAAGAGAAGATAAAGGAAATGCAGAGGACAGCAGAAGAAAAGAAGAGGAAGGAAAACCAGAAGAGAAAGGAAAAGAAGAGCACGAAAAAGAACACCAATTGCAACTGTTTGCCCTGAACAATGAAGAAATTGAGCAGCAGCAAGTGAACAGATATGAATCAGCTCGATATGTAGAGCCGTGAGATTGCTCACCCATTATTTTTCTTTATTTAGAACATCAGTATTGTATGTGTATATGCCGTATCCAGCCAATGCTCTGCTTTTCTGGTTTTTTCAAAATCCATAGGTTCATTGTGTAGTGTTTTCTAGGATCTGCGCACTTTTTTGACATTTTGATACTATTGTATGTTTGTTTTAAATTCTTGTATCTTTTTAGCCCGAAGAATTAAATATAACATCTGAAACAAAATTAACAGGAACGAATAGAAGCTGACAATTCTCTTATCTTGGATTAATTACCTTGCTGCAGTTTAGTAAGAGTTATGAGACAAGAATGACATATAAGACAATACATTCTCAAACAACTCTGCCAATGGGAAAGAGGCTAACCTTATGTGTAATTGGGTTAGTTTCATCTTGATAAGAATTGTGAGGGTAACCTGGAAGATGTTATATTTCCCAAAAGTTTTTGTAAGAATTGTGAGACAAGGGTGACATATAAAATCATTTCTCTAATGGAAAAGATGCTAAGAGGTGAAAATCAAACTTAAACTGCAAGAATGATTTGTGATCTAATGCTTTTTATAGGAGAATGCCATAGATCTAACGGAGCCAAGATGGAAATCCAAAGCAGGAGTTGTTCCCCTGAAACCTTTGTAGTGGGCTAGGATGAACAGGTTGGTCGGGAGCTACTCCCCTGAAACTTTTGACGTGGGCTACGATAGACATCTGGGGCTGGATCTGCTACCCTAAAACCTTTGAGATGGACTAGAATGGAGATCTTAGGTAGGAGCTACTCTCGAAGGGGTCTAGAATGAAAATCCTGGGTGAGAGTTGCTTGCCACAAAACATTTGAGATCAGTGATCCTCCAGAGATAAAGGGAAACATAATAGAAGCAGTCCCATTATCTATGGCTCTTAATAGAAGCAGTCTCATTGTCCTAGTACGAGGGCAGGGGTAACCTGGAAGATGTTATATTTCCCAATTGTGATCTAATGCTTTTTATAGGAGAATGCCATAGATCTAACGGAGCCAAGATGGAAATCCAAGGCAGGAGCTGTTCCCCTGAAACCTTTGTAGTGGGCTAGGATGAACAGGTTGGTCGGGAGCTACTCCCCTGAAACTTTTGACGTGGGCTACGATAGACATCTGGGGCTGGATCTGCTACCCTAAAACCTTTGAGATGGACTAGAATCGAGATCTTAGGTAGAAGCTACTCTCGAAGGGGTCTAGAATGAAAATCCTAGGTGAGAGTTGCTTGCCACAAAACATTTGAGATCAGTGATCCTCCAGAGATAAAGGGAAACATAATAGAAGCAGTCCCACTATCTATGGCTCTTAATAGAAGCAGTCTCATTGTCCTAGTACGAGGGCAGGGGCACCGAAGCAGCAACATACAAAGTTTTATTCTGTCAAACTAGTATTTTACAGTGCGTGCGAGTTAGCAATATCTGAAGGGATCTTAGAAGCTGCAATGCCAACGATCCACTGGGGGAGGTAAAATAGAATCTAGATTGATTACTGTGATTTTTAGGGTCGTTTAAGGAAAGCTTTTATTTCTAGTTGATCAAGGTATAAAAGTAGCGACAAAATAATTCAAGCAGTAAAACGAGTTTACTAAAATGTCTCTTGGAGGTACTTAAAGAATCAATTACAACATGATTAAATTACTGGTTTTAATTTTTTCTTACCTGCATGGTAGCTCACAAATTAAATGCTTCGTAAACTGTTAATACCTTTTTTCTTTAGATCTTGCACATACTTTCAAAATACTTAGAAGTTGAAGCTAGTTTTGTGAAGGGATTTGATCTTATCTTTATTATTTGTAGGTCTTCTTTGGATATCAAGAAATAAAATCTTTAAAATGCAGATTAATCAAAATGTTGATTACATGGAATATATAGAGTTGGTGACAATGTTTCTTTTTGGTTCTATTCATAGACTAATCAAAAGTATTCTCAAAATAGTGTTTGTAGTGAACAATTCATATACCGACAGTATTTAATGAATAATTTTAGACTGTAAGACATTCTGTCAAAACTTTCCCAACAAAATCTCTTTGCAATGAATATTTGATCTTTAAACTTTTAAACATGTCATTTTAAATTAAAATTTAGTGAAGGTTAAATTAAAGGACGGATGGATATTTAAATAGTTGTATGCAGTAAGTGCTTTTGGAAATGATGAAGTGCCCTGTAAGGTCAATATGAAGCAAACCAATTTGGGAATAAAAATATGTGAAAGGTCTTTGTCTTTGATTTTAAGTAATATAGGTAATAATTGATCAACATCTAGATGCGAAAATTGTAAGTATGTAATCCTCTTTTTCTCATAAAGTGTCTTATCATCAATTTTCTCATTTGTTGCTTTTTTGGCCAGCTTACAATTCAATTCCAATTTTGTAAATATTGTCTTCAAGACAATATTGTCTTCCTGTATCTAGACATCCAGGACATCCTATTAAAGTGAAGGAATTTGTCAATTTGAATTTGGGTCATTAAAAATTCAGTTTCATGTATGTCCGTTCATGGGTTTTATGTTTATTCAACATATTTTATTACGCTTGCATGTCAAAATAATTGTCCAGTTTCTATTTGTGGAGAACCTTGGGGTAAGTCACTTGAATCTATATTTGGCCAGATCATTTTTATTTTGTGTTTTATTTCATTCTAAAAGACTTTTCTCTATATTTTCATGGTGAGAGTTATGTAAGTACAAGGAATACATTGGAGGATGTTCATGTCAATGATCATAGTACAATTATTTAAGGGCTGACATGAGCAATTTCCCCTCTTTGAGTTTCTACATGAATAGTACTATTTCATAGTCGAGTTTTGTTTAATTATGACATAACAAAATTTTCCTATGTGATATCATTTCTCTTACATAATATTTCAAATTTAGTTTTGGGGTGATTGTTTGTATCTTGTTGATACATATGTTTAGTTGAGAAACATTTCATGATGGTTGTAAATTTCTTTTAGCAAAGGTTTTCAATAATTCTTGGTCCTTAAGTATGTTTACATTCATAATGAAGAATGTATGTATGGATATATTGTTTGTGAGTAATATGAAAATCTTTTGCACAATTAGACTGCCCCATTATCCATACCTACTCAACTTGAAGGTTCTGTCTTATCTCAAATTCATTAAGCAGGTAGTTTGCTTGGCTGTTTATATTGGTCTTACACTCAATTTTCAGTAATTTTCTCTATTCTATTGCAGGTACAACTCAACTTAGGAGCACTTGGCGTCATTTACTGTCCTCTTTATGCTTTTCATTTGGTTTAGAGAAACAACCATAGCCACCATAGGTAGGAACATATAGAAAAGCAAGAGCTAAAGTGAGGTTGCTCTTTGGTCTTTATCATTTGTTGTCAACATCAAATTTATAGATTGTGCACCTTCACAAGTAAGAATGAGTCCAATTGCCATAGGGAGAAAAAGAGAAGTCTGCAAAGTTGTCTAGGCCATGTATTTTACGGTAGCAGATTGGGGCATTGATGCAAATTTATTTTCATGGGTTTTGAAAAACTCCCTCTCCTTACTAGAGAAGAGACCACAACAAAAAGTCCAAACCCCAAACATAGATGTAATATTTTAGGCTTAGTATTTGCAAATATGTAATGCCACGAATAATAGAGTTACATGTAAATCTGTATACTTACTTATACAGAATATGCCTCCTTAATATGTTAACTTACATATACTTTTCTATCGGCATAATCCTTGCACCCCTTCTGATGCAAGTGCTAGTCATTGTGATATTACAGATGATAAATTGTCAACATATGAAAGAACCATATTACATGGATTAAATGCCTATACGATGGCCACGACGCATGGATTAAATGCCTCTAAATTCCACGAAGTAGAGAGAATGTCATTATTAGATGAATATGAATAGAAAAGTCCTTTAATTTTAGATAAATAAGAAGATAAAGTTTGGTTGTCTATGTAACAGCTGCAAACTATACTCCTGCTAATGGGCCCAGTCGTTCTCTCAAAATTCTCACTCCCATGTACCTGCACAATCACGAAAAGATATACATTAGATTGTACACAAAGCAGAAGAGCATGACAATCTGTTCAGAATAAGGGAAGAGAAAAGAAAGCACACCTTCCAAGCATCATCACTGTAGCCTGAGGATTAGTTCCTGGAGAGAAAAGGAAAGTGGATCCATCAATGACTCGAGCACCATCTACTCCAAGGATTTTATACTCTCTATCAACAACACTACCCACCTGACATCCTCCATGATAATGCCAAATTGTTGTAACTGTATCTTTACAGAACTGCTCTAATGAACCCCAGCCTTCAGGGTTCCTAGGAATCAAATTTATAGGAGCTTGAAAGCTTGAATTCATGATCATGGTCAGACTCATGTTGGGGGAAATGAACTTTTTCATTGGGTGGGACTTAATGACCTTTTGGATGGTCTTTATTCCTTTCACACAGCTCTGTAGATCCATTGGGTGATCATAGTAATTGAATTTCACAACTGGATTGTCGTCAGCATTGGTACTGTTATCCAATCTCAGATAGCCTTTGGAAAGAGGACCGTTCACCTTTTGTAGAATAATTCCATCCTTCTTTGAAATACTCTGTTTTCCACCACACATTACCTCATTCACCAATCATAATAATACACATGAAATGAATAATGGGTAAACGAATATATATAATATATATATACCTTATTGTAAAAGTTAAATCCACTGCATGTCTCTATATAGCTTCCAAATCTTGTGATGCCCACTACTTGAATGAGAGAGACTGGCATAGCATTTGTAAGGGGAATATAAATAGTATTCATGGGATTGTCAGCCATGCCCTTCCCAACTGCAGGCTGGTCCATTATCACTTGTATTCCCATGGACTTCAATTCCTCTGCGGGCCCAATCCCACTCAGCATAAGCAGCTGCGGGCTTCCCAAGGCTCCAGCAGATATTATAACCTCACTTTTACCATCTTTCAAAAAGACTTGCTGTTCTCTTCCATCTGCATCTCTGAAAACAACCCCCTGCACTTTAGGCCTTGTTTTCTCTGCAAACAAATACAGTATATGAAGTGTAAAGAAACAAATTGACTGACACTGACAATGTTGATCCTATGTTTAAATAATCTATTATTTCTGTATTATAGATTATATAGTGTAATCTGGAATACTGGTACGAAATGAATTTCACATAATTGAATGATGAATCATGTAGCGTGATCTGAAATATTCATGCAAAATTAATTTCACATAATCGAATGATAGATCAGAAAGTATAATCTGAAACGTTGATACAAAATTAATATCACATTATTAAATCCAAAAACTAATTGAAAATCTGATATCTTTTCATTAATATCACACATGATCCACCTATTTTTTAATTGCTTAAACTCTAGCATATTATTGAATTATAATTTTTTCTTTCTTTGAAATACCTTTTGTAGCAAAAAGAAGACGTTGAACGGATGCATACAGCAAAACTGTAAGTTTTCTTGGGTTGGCACGTCGAACAAGAATATCAGCGGCTGTAGAGCGATATCCTGTCTGATTAAAAGTCGTCCCACCAAACTTGGTACCAGGGATGTGATCATATGTGAAGCCATTATAAGGAGAAATACCTGCTTCTATAAGACCTTCCGCTACTGCATTCTGCCATTCATTTGGGGGCGGTCGATGGGCCACTACACTTTCCACCCAACGATAAGATTGCTCCACCAGGCCTGGCTCCAATCCCATGGATCTCACATCACTGGAACTCGCACGTGTGTAAAATCCTGCATTGAGACAGGTGCCTCCTCCCAATACTCTTGGCCTTACATTTATCACCTATGTAGTACACAGTATTTGCACTCAAATTAGGTGTCACTCAATTCAACTGACATAACATGTACCCAGTTGAAGTTTAAAAATGACAGACAGTGGCCATACTTTGATAGTCATTACACTAAAAACTTGAAGCCATAAAAAATGGGTTTTTGACATGGCAGGCTTTATCTTTCATGGTCAGCGGGTCACCTATGTTCAGCAAACATGTCTTGTGAAAGCTGTTATACTACTTACAATATACGTGAGAATTAAAGAGACAACCATTCTTGTTTCTGAAATGAAGATATCAGAATTTCAGTCCATTGATTGATAGCGTAGGAGTTGAAAAAATGTTGTATTTAACTAATTGGCACACGGTTGAAAAAAATATCTTTTTCATTTTTAAAAAGGTGGTTGGATAATTTAATCTAAATTGATAATTGAGAGATTATTTCTAGGGTGGTAAATTAATTGATGAATTAAAGGGATTATTTATTGAATGGTTTATAAGACATAACACTTTTAAAGGTTTTTCAAATAAAGTAATAAGTTAAATGAACTTGATATTAGGTAAACTTCATGATTAAGTGTTTTTGAGCTAGAGTAATATTAAAATGGATGACCTCCCAAAAAGCCTAGATATTTCACTTTGTGAGCATCATTTAAATGAAATAGTTTCTTATTGAATTTTTTTTTTAATCAAGTTTCGAAGTCAAACCAATTATAATTTAGACATAGCACGACCGTATAACACTACTTTTTTTTATATTTATCAAAATTCAATTTTATTTTTTTTGTTGGATCAAGGACTTCAATATATGTTGCACTCATATTTTTTAACTTTTTTTTGATAATCTGCTATTTTTCCACATGTGCAAAACAAAGTTTGATTTTCGATGAAAAATGCACATTCAAA
The DNA here is from genome assembly GCA_007258455.2 of Sequoia sempervirens. Taxonomy (NCBI): domain Eukaryota; kingdom Viridiplantae; phylum Streptophyta; class Pinopsida; order Cupressales; family Cupressaceae; genus Sequoia; species Sequoia sempervirens. The sequence goes on along the minus strand of VDFB02358134.1, from coordinate 84,361,642 downwards.
AGAAATAAAAAATAAATATAATAATAAAATTAAATTTATTTAAAATTATGCTTTTTGGAAAACTTATAATAAGGATTACACACTTACAAAACATAAATTTTAAACAAATTCATTTGATCCTCCAAAAGGGTTTTTTATCAGTATTTTCATAGGTGTAAAAGAGACTTAGTTATAGGTATGGTTTAAAATTAGTGGGTTCTATCCAAGGGGGCTTGATTTAAAAGTAGTTTGATCAAACTCTCTTCAATTGAAATGATTTAAATGAAAATTTTTAAGGCTTAAATTATTATATTTTCTAAGACTTAAATTATTATATTTTATAAAAATATGTGATTTCAGCAAAAATTATCAAAAATTAGTTCCTCCCAGAAATTGTAAACCACTGTTGTGACAGCACCATGGGTCAACAAACTTACCTAAAAAACAAAATTGTTCTTAATATATGCTTTTATGTATATTACATATAAAATTAACAATTATATTTAAAAAACAACAAACAAATGAAGCAAGGTTTATAATTTATTTGGAATTATAAACAAACAAGTACAAGAACACCAATTTTAAAATCCACCTAGCATTCAGCTGGCCTAGCTATATATTTAGGGGAGAGGACCTAGTAATTGAGCATGTTCCAATAGTTGTGATAATATATGTTGATTTAACATCTAATATTTTTAATAGTATAGCACTAGCAATTGTGACTTTAAAATTATTAGTGTTGATCATGAGTATTCATAATTGAATGAAATGTATTCTTTAGATCTAAAAAGCAACAAATTATACGATGTCATATTGATACACCAATAAAAAATGATCAACTATTGCTCTACCCCTTTTTTTTTGGATCTTTTTGGGTACCTCAACAAAAATTATGTTGATGTAGCCTTGAAACCTTAATTACAAATAGAGCCCTTGTCAAATAAACTATTGTAAAAAATGAGAATGATTCAAAATCATGATTTATATTTTTGAGAGGCATGATGTTCAACTACTAGATACTCTTCCCATATATAGATATAAATTTGATCTATGAGTTAGCTCATTCAGTCTCAACTGTCATTTTAGATAATTCAAATCATGGGTTCAACTCTTGATTTGTCCACGGTGTAGATGAAGATCAGTTGTACATTGTTCAAAAGACTATAAGAATCTTTCCTTATAAAAAACTAAGCTCCAAATCAATGAATTAAATTCTCAATCCCTCTTTCTATATATATATATTCTCTTTTGAAAATGGAAAGAAAACGGGTGAGTTGCTTGACATTCAAATCCCATGCTATTTTTTAGTCTATCCCATGCAAACCCATGACAGTCATTTCTACAGCACTGAAAAGTGATCATGATTTCAATAAAGAGAAGAGATGCCATTGTCTGAATCTTACCCCATCTTCAGATGTAAAAAGCTGGCTGATCGACTGATTCGAACCAAAGTCAAGCAAATTTTCCTCAAAATTCTCTATATTGAATATGTTTTCTTTACCAAACGGAGATCCGCCTCTTTCCAAGAGAAGTACAGACATATTCTGAGAGAGAGTGGCAGCGAGAGTGCACCCAGCGGTTCCTCCGCCAACTATTATATAATCGTACCCTGATTTCTCCCACTGCCCATTCTTTGCTTCTTTCACAAATGAATGCTTTCCTCCTGACAACAATAAACAAAGAAAAAACGAAAAGTGTTCTAATTCTGATCTCTTTACATCTTATTTTTATAAATCCAAAACATTGATCATAGAAAAATTACATATAAAATAAAAAAATATTGCCAAACTCAAATTATATACTATGAAAATGTCATGTTTTAAAAAACATAATCTATTAACCTTGTGCAGAGATGCAGAGAAAGGCATGCAGGAGGAGACATATGAACAGCGTGCTCGCTTTAACGCCCATATTAGCTGCCTTACAAAATTTATCCACAGAATTGTTCTGATATACTGACTTGTACTTCTTAAACTTTTAGGACGTATTCTAAGAAGTTGGCATACTTAAATAATCTAAGAAATACAGGAGTTGCTCTCAAATTTTATGATATGTCTACCAAACCCAATGGTTAGCTGATATTTGTTTGACATAAATTACTCTCAGCTCAAGGAACACCGGTCAGGTCTTCATCTCATTAAATTGCATTTTGTAGAGTAATTTTGATTTTGATTTAACCACTGGCCAGTTGTCAACAACGAAGAACACAGAAAGAAGGTGAAAATAGTTGGAGACGAGGATTATGGTGACATATATGGATTGATGTTAATATCAGGTATTCTAAGAAGTTGGCATATTTAAATAATCTAAGAAATACAGGAGTTGCTCTCAAATTTTATGATATGTGTACCAAAACCAATGGGTAGCTGATATTTGTTTGACATAAATTACTCTCAGCTCAAGGAACACCGGTCAGGTCTTCATCTCATTAAATTGCATTTTGTAGAGTAGTTTTGATTTTGATTTAACCACTGGCCAATTGTCAACAACGGAGAACACAGAAAGAAGGTGAAAATAGTTGGAGATGAGGATTATGGTGACATCTATGGATTGATGTTATTATCACAGTGGGTATTAATTTAAGTGTACAATTCTTATTCACATATTCAACATTTGGTTCATGTTGACACTCTCAATAATTAAATGTACAATTATTTTCTATGACATTAATTCTTACGGTTACCTATTTCTATAGGTAATGAAATTGTTTAAAATTTGGACCAAACTTCTTTTAAAATAAATAAGATTATTAATTATAGTAGAGGATGAAATTATCGCATATACAACTCTTTTATTTAGTCATTTCTTTCATTGTTGATCTTGTCATAAATATAGTAATTTGATATTCAATTATTTGATGTTGAAAATAAATTGACCTTAACCTAAAGCTTATTGGCCATTAGCCTCCCTCCATTTGCAAGGAAGAAATAAATAAATAAATTGAATTAGAACCAATTTTATTAGAAATTTATAAATAAAATATTTATAGGTCACATCTACTTCTATTGTTAAATTATATTAAGAGTTAGTTATTAAATTTAAAAAGGAATTAAATGAATATTTTAAAAAATCATGGCATATACAACTCTTTCAGTTAGTCATTTCTTTCATTGTTGATATTGTCATAAATATAGTAGTTTGATATTCAATTATTTGATGTTGAAAATAAATTGACCTTAACCTAAAGCTTATTGGCCATTAGCCTACCTCCATTTGCAAGGAAGAAATAAATAAATAAATTGAATTAGAACCAATTTTATTAGAAATTTATAAATAAAATATTTATAGGTCACATCTACTTCTATTGTTAAATTATATTAAGAATTAGTTATTAAATTTAAAAAGGAATTAAATGAATATTTTAAAAATTCATCGCATATACAACTCTTTTTTTTAGTCATTTCTTTCATTGTTGATCTTGTCATAAATATAGTAGTTTGATATTCAATTATTTGATGTTGAAAATAAATTGACCTTAACCTAAAGCTTATTGGCTATTAGCCTACCTCCATTTGAAAGGAAGAAATAAATAAATAAATTGAATTAGAACCAATTTTATTAGAAATTTATAAATAAAATATTTATAGGTCACATCTACTTCTATTGTTAAATTATATTAAGAGTTAGTTATTAAATTTAAAAAGGAATTAAATGAATATTTTAAAAATTCTTTTTGAATAACTCATGATGCAAATATTATTTTAATTATTTTAATGTTTTAATTAAGCACATGTTGAAGCTGTAACACTTGGAATGATGTGGAAGAGAATCTCATAATTTATAGTGGTGTAAGAAGCATTTATGAGAGTGTAAGAGGTGTAAGAAAGCATCTTTGACTATAGCTAAGAGGTGGATAGATCTTTTTTGACAAAAGGAGTTAATATTTTATCTTTTAATGGGTTATTTTGATCTCTTTATGAAGTTGGACGACCTGACTTATTTTTCCATTTTAATTTATGATGCAATGTCATGCCCACTTTTTAGAGACTTAAAGGACACAATTCAACCTAACTAATCTACACCAACTTGACTAATTTGGAAATATATATTTTTGAAAACAATACATTAACATAATACATTAGTTTAAGGAAACAATTGACGATATCATTTAGTTAAGAGTCAAGATAACAATGAGTCAATTTTTAAAACAATAAACGACTACTTTCAATCAACATGACACACCTCTTACTTAAGTTTCCCTTGTAGGACATTGCATCATAGTTTCCTTTCTTCCAATACATGCACATGCAAGGTGTCTACACAACTAGATGCACAACATAAGATTAATGGATGATTAGATACATGATCATCAAGATAAGCCATATCATTAATTTAACTAGATAAATTAGATGGTTGTTTACAAATGGATTTGTAAGGGAGGACAGAGTATGTTCAACATCAGGAGAGAATGGTAAGTACAAAGCAACTCTTAGAAGGATGGGACCTAAGGTCCAGACCTATGCCTCAAGGGCTCATCTCTGATGACCTTTCCTACACACACATAGAGGCTTCGTAGTTCGACATTTCCATCTCAAACCATCTTATACTTGGTTACTCACAATAAGGTATCTCCCCTTGGTTTAGAATATTTGCTTCTCTACAAACATAACCCAACAGTACTGATATGTGCTAAAATCAATTCCCTACTCAATATATCCTATTCCCCCTATTCTATGGGTTATAAAACTGTGTGCGTGGGTACACAACCCTTTCTACGGTCCATTTCCCCAAACAATTTTATGGTTGGATACCACCCACTTAGGTGAAGCCAAGGATTGAAAAACTAGTTATGAATTTACTAGTAAAATATGGAGCATATAAACAAACATTCATACATGCGCAAACAATGCCACAAGACATAGCAAGATGATAGGAAATAAATCTATTAAGTATTAACAAGATGGAAAATTCACTCATTTTGTATGTTGAAAAACCATTTGCTGGACATAGTTTCATCTTGAACTATGATCGATTTCACCATCAATTGGATTAACAATATTAAAATGGGAATTGTTTAAATGAGTGCAATTAATAACTATCTCAAATATTCAACTATTAATCCTATGAGTGAGGTTTAGATTGAGCAATTTTATACTATTCTCTTAGTACAAGGTTACATTTCAAATCTTGAGTTTCACGTACAAATTATAATTAATTTAAGACATTCTACAAAAAATTATTTTAAATGATTTAGTGACATACTGTCTCCTAAACATTAATATTTCCCAAAATAATAATAATAACTATTGTAAGTGAATAAGTAAACTAAGAACACTTCTTAATAAGACATTATATCAAATATTCAAGAGCAATTAAACTAATTTAAAGCAAGAATGTACTAAAAGCATCATATTGTTCTCTATCTCTAAAGATTTATTAAGTCACAGGGCTCTCAGATTTGGTAAACATTGTGAGTGTTAAAATGTCAATCTAGAGAATGAGAAGCTACTAAATGCAATAATCTAATCATGTATGGTGATTTCTAGATGATATGATGAAGCTATTGTAATCTATGCTAACATGAATATGATAAAAAGAAGCTACAGTAATCTATGATGTAGCTATGATATTGATTCTAAAATGCTATGATCGCTATTGCTAAATGATATTGCTATTGTTAAGATGCTTGATTGCTCTTCTTGCAAAGTAAGTTTGCACAAAGATGGGATTAGGATCCATTTCCTATAGAAGAAGGTTGTATATATAGATTCACAGCAACAATTTATGATAGGGAAGCACAATAAAGGTTTGTATTTGATCTGGAGGATTGAATGGTGAGAGATGAAGAAGCTTGAGTTGATCATGGGAATGGTTTCTCCCAATGAAAACGTCAAGCCAGATGATAGGAAAAATCAGAGGAAAGAGATTGAAGAGGATTATCTGCAAGTTTGTCTCCACATCTTTCCTGTGAATGCTAGCTGAATTAAATTAGATGTTTTATATCTAATTTGGTAGGTTCGAGTGAATAGAGGAAATTTTGCCTTTATTTGAATAAATTGATTTGTTCAAATTAGCAAAGGAGAAAGTATTTAATTAAATGAAACAAATATTTGACATTTTCTTATTTAATAAAAAGGGATATGATAATTAAATAAAACTTTATGATATTTTATTTAATTAAGAAGAAACATGATTTAGACAGTTAAATAATACAAACTATTGAAGTTTGCTTATTTAATTAAGATGAATTAATTTAAAATTGAACAATTTAAAAGAATGAGCTATAAATAAATATTTCTATTTATTTAATAGTAGATGAATTTAAGGTTGATTAATCAAATTAGTCATATTTAATTAATTAGATTATCCAGACCATTTTTAGGTGTATACATTTTCCCCCTCTTTGAAGTGATGTGTTTATGCATTGCTTCAAAGAAAATTTTGTTGCTACTGTCAGTGTCGATAAGAAATTTCCAGTATGCCTCAAACATTGATTTTCAAGTGATGATGAATATATGTCCCCTCGGGAGATAAATTTATGTTTTTTTGATATTTTTGAAAAAAAAATCGATTTTTCAAAAAAATTATGATTTTTTGATGATTCTATGAAGATTTAATGTTGAAATAATTTATCCCCTGATAAAAAATGTAGAAGTTGCCCCTATGATGAATTTGAATTAATTTCCCTTGAAAAAATTAATTAATTAATCCTACAAAATCCCATCTTAAATAACCTATAAAAGGTCAAAAAGGTCATTTTCAATCTCATTTGTGCACTTTGAGTTTGTAAAATTTGTGAGAGAGCAAATTGAGCAAGATGCCAATCCCTTACCACACTCACCGGTTCGAGCATGTGAGATGACACAACCGCCTGACCGCTTATGAACCTCCAGTACGTACCTGTGAACCCCCTCGTTTGACGTGCATTTCTCATTTTTTGTGCTTTTTTTAGTTTTTAACTTTTTTGTTTCATTTAGCACTTATGAGACTCGATGTAGCTCTTTTGATATCTGTTTTAGTGCTTTTGATGAAGTAGTGCTTAGGCTAGATAATGTGGCACTTACATAGATTATTTTAGTGCTTTTGAAGTTTTAGTGTGTAGGATAGGTTTTGTAGCACTTTCAATTTCTATTTTAGCACTTTGATTAGTTTAGCACGTTTTCCCTGTAGTTTAGTACTTTTGACTTTTGTTTTAGTGCTTATAACAAAATGGCACTTTGACTACCTGTATTAGCACATTTGATTGATAAAATGGTGCATGTGATGATTTAGCACTTTGAGCATCTTTTTTAGCACTTTTAAGTGTTAAAATAGCACTTACGATATTGTGGTGTATAGAAACATTGTTTTAGTGCATCCAAGTCAGAATTATGTTTTTGTCAAATTTGTCCTTGATTTTTGTCAATTTTTTATCATGTCAGTTGTTGGTTTGATATAATTGATAATCCTAATCAAGTAGATGATGTTCAACCTCATGATAGGTGAGGTCTGATGTTTGATTGATGAGAATTATCCTCATGATAGGTGAGAAATAATTATAATTTGATTGATGAATCTCATGATAGGAAAGGATAAATGATGTTTGATGATTGACCTCATCATAGGTGAGGTTCAATGATGTTTGATCATGAGATTTAATCAAAAGTCTCACCAAGAGCTGATTAGGTTTGATAGGATAATTGATGTTTGATGTTTTGACAAAAATTATTGACTTTGAATATTTCATGATGATAGGAGGCTTTGATGAACCTCTAGATTAGAGAGAGGTTTCCTCAGACTTTTGATTTGATACCACAGCTAACATAGCTTGAGATGACAATTATTGTACGTTGTGGATTTTCCTCCTTATTAGATATTCCCTAGATTAGGATTAATTGGGGTCTCCTGACAGCCCTACCAGAGAGGTGGCATAGTGAGCATAATACCTTCCACCTACCTACTAGCGAGATTACAGTCACCCTTGAGGATGTCTGTCAGATTCTATGGATACCTGTTGTCGGTGATATTGTTGTCTATGATTCATCAAAGTAGGGTGGGATTAATGCTCTTCAGAGAGTGTTTTAGGATGATAGGATTGTTGTATATTGGATTCTTTGGTGTGAGATGGTGGATGTCTATGCCACTTTGGATTGAAAAATGCAGATGTAAAACTATTATGAATGCAATCTATTTTTACCATGCAAAAATTGGCATCTTAATAGTACTTTTATTATTCTTTGTATCATCATAGAGCTTTAAAAGTGTTGAAAGTGAGTACAAGCATTGATGGTATAATTTAGACCATGATGACCTAAGTACTACTTCCATGATTTTTGATATTGTAAGTGAACACAAGCATCTAGGTATAATTAAACCAAGATGACCTGATCATTTCTTGTGTAAATAGACAAGAATCAATCACTTTCCTATGTAAATTCCAATTGTCACCAGTGATACTTTGTAGAGCACGTCTCACAAAAATTTACACAGTAATTATGATTAATTCATAGACATCAGACAAAGAAAAATACCATTCTCCTTCCTAGCTTCTCTAGTTCAATACATCATCAAGATGCTCCAAAGAAATGATAACAAAGATCAAAGTACAACATATCCAACCTTTTACTTAAAAGTATTTCAACCATTATTCAAATTAGATCATCCATTTTGACTTTTTGATGTTTTTATGATTTTTGAGATTTTGACCAAAAACCTAACCTAAAGACCTATCCTAGAGGCCTCAGGGGCTGATCAAAGATTAGCCTTACCTATATTATACATGCAGAGACCACATAGTTCAACTAACACAAACTCCATTTTTGACTTTTGGAGAGTGACTTTTTGACTTTTTTTTTTTTGGATTTTCTATTGTGATATGGATGTCCAATGTGTTTCTAATGGTGATTGGTGTTTCATTTTGGGTTGTGTTTCAATCATTGTTTTTGTTGCATTTGTCTTCCTACCATTTGTCCATTTGATTAAGCTCAAGTTTATTGCTCCCAATGAGGTCCAAATTTTTCCCCCAAGCTAGGGTGGGACATGACTACTTGCAATGATATGATGATGGATGTAAAATTATGGTGGAAGTAACCACCATAACATGCATCTAATAGATAGAAAAACTAGCTTTAAAATCACAAGTAGCGCCTATTTTTTAGGTTTTCACTACATGTTTTTATTACACTTTTTCATTCTTTTTGATTTTTTGTATTTTTTGTATTTTTTTGTCACCAAGATGCCTATTTGATAGGCTTTCATCAAGGTAACCATTTTCATATCTTGACCCATGCACTAGGTGATTCAGGTGTAGAACTTTCTAAGATGGATAATGTTGATAGGTTCATTGAATAGATCCCCTCAAAGTGTAGATAGTTGATAGGCTCCAGATCCATAAATTGATATGATGACAAAGGGACCTAGCCAGTTAGGTTCAAACTTCCCTTTCTTTTCTTTGTCTTGCTAATTTCTAGGGTTTTCTTTTAGGACCAAATCCCCAACCTAAAAGACTCTAGGATTTACCCTTTGATTGTAGCTTCTAGAAATCCTCTGTTGATATGTCGTCAGATGGTTCATAGCTTGCTGATGACTTTCATCCAATAGTTCCAACTCTTGCAATCTAGAAACCCTATAATCTTCATCTGGAATGATACCTTTCAATGATACATGGAGTGATGGAATCAACCTCAATGGGTAGTATAGCTTCTGATCCATATACTAATGCATATGGTGTTGCTCCTATGGATGTTCTAATGCTAGTTCGAAATTCCCATAATGCAGGATTTAGTTGAACATACCAATCACATCCAACATTGTTAACCATTTTCTTTAGAATTTTTAGATTTTTTTTGTTTGAGGCCTCTACTTGGCCATTTCCTTAAGGGAAGTATAGTGTTGAAAAATGATGTTGGATATGGAACTTCTCACACAATTCTTGGACATCTTGGTTCTTAAAAGGTTTCCCATTGTCTATTACTATGGATTAGGGAATTCCATATCTACATATGAGGTAGTTTAGTATGAAAGGCAAGATTTGTTTTCTTGTGATTGTTGTTAAAGGAACCACTTCTATCCATTTTGTAAATTACTTCATTGTTGTGATTATAAATTTGTGCCCATTGGATGAAGGTGGATTTATCTTTCCTACCAGGTCCAGTCCCCACTAACAATAGGGCCATGTTGATGTAAATGGATGTAATTCTTGTGCTAGTGCATGAATTAAGTTACCATGGATCTGGCATTTCTGGCACTTCTTAACAAAATCATAGGACTCCATCTCCATATTCGACCAGTAATACCCCAAATGAAGGAGTTTCTTTGCTAAGGTTGGTTTGCTTGAATGAGTTCCACAAATACCTTCATGAACCTCATGCAAAGCTTTCTCAGACTCATCATGTTCAAGACACCAAAGAAGAGTACCATCTAGACCTCGATGGTAAAGTATGTCAGTTATTACTGTATGTCGTACGGATTAGTGGATGAAGTTGCATTTTTGGTTTTTGGAAAGATCGGGAGGAAGGATATTATCTTTCAGGTAACCACAGGTCTTTCCATAAATGGAGGATTCAACATCAACTAAATGGCATATGGTCTAAGATTTTGGGCTATCATAGGAAAGAGTAGATACTTGTTCTACCATAAACTCATAATGATCTCATTTTTCTGACAATTGTAGCCATAGCATTTGCAGATTTGTTTTCTACCCTCAGAATCTACAAAGTACTTTTTGAGCTCATCTATCATCTTCTTGTATGGCATCAAATTTTCATCCTTTATCTGATATTCATCATTTACTGATAAATGACTAGCTATGAATCACCATATACTTGTAGTTCTTTAATATTCCATTCGACCACCACTTTGATATCAATAATCAAAGCCTCATACTCAACTACATTATTTGTGCATGAAAACATGAGTCTATAAGACCTTGGGATTGTATGTCCTTGAGGTTTGACAAAAAGGATGCCCACACCAGACCCACATTGTGTGTATGACCCATCAAAATAAAGTCTCTATGGTTGTGTTGTTATAGTTAGAATGTTTGCATCAGGAAACTCAATGTTCATTGGGTGATCATCAGATAATGGAGCTTCAAATAATTGATCAAAAATCACTTGACCTTTGATGGCTTTCCTATCCACATAATGGATATCAAATTCACTTAAGATCATGACCCATTTGGCTAATCTCCCTATTAGAGTAGCCTTGCAAAGTAACAATTTTAACAGATCAATCTTTGCAATGAGCTTAACTGTGTGGGTCAACATGTAATGCCTCAACTGTTGGGTAGAAAATACCACTTCCAAACATTCTTTCTTGATGAAGGTGTAGTTTATTTCATAACCATTCAAAGTCTTGTTGATATAGTATATAGCTTGTTCCCTTCCTTCACTATCTTCTTGTGCTAATAGAGCTCCTAAAGAAATATCTATTGTTGCTATGTATAATAACAATGGTCTCTCTTCTGTAGGTGGAATGAGTATGGGAGGTGACATCAGAATTGCTTTATTTGAGTAAAATTTGTTTCACATCCTTCATCCCATTTGAAAGAGACATTCTTGTGTAGTAGGTGATTGAATGGATGGCTTTTATCTACCAATTAGGAGATAAATCTCCTAATTGATTGTAACCTACCCTGTAGAGACCATAGCTAATTGATATTCTTGGGCGGTGGCATTTCCATTCTTTTTTTGACTTTAGCCAAATCCACTTCTATGCCTTTTTCTAAAACTATGTATCTGAGGAGATTTTCCAATGTAACCCCAAACACACTTTGGATTTAATCTGACATTGAATTTTTCCAATCTTGTAAATATTTTTCCTAGAATCTCCAAATGTCCTTCCCTAGTGTATGATTTTTCTAACATATCATCAACGTAATCTTCCATTAAAGTATGCATCAAGTCATGGAAAATAGTGATCATTACACACTGATATGTTGCACCTACATTTTCCAATCCAAAGGGCATGATGTTCCAACAAAATGTACCCCAATGATAGGTGAATTTTGTCTTCTCCTAATCTTTGAGTGTTATCTTGATATGGTTATACCCCAAAAATCCATCCATTAGCGACAACATGGCATGTCTTGCTGTTAAATTGATAATAATGTCAATGTTTGGTAAAGGAAAATCATCCTTTGGAAATGCCTTATTTAGATCTATGAAATCTGTGCATATTCTGATATTTTTGTCTGGTTTAGATATAGGTACAATATTTGAAATCCACTTAGCATAATATATGGATCTAATGAACCCTGCATCCAACAATTTTTTCAGCTTAACTTTTACCATCAATGCGATGTGGGGATGCATTTTCCTTAGTTTTTGTTTGAATGGTTTGATTTTGGATGGTAAAGATAGATGATGCATCAAAAGATCTAGATCTAGCCCTGGCATATCAGAGTAAGACCAAGAAAATTTGATATGTCAATCTTCAAAGAACTTGATGAATTCTAGCTTTTCTTGTTCTATCATTGATGCTGCCAGATGTAGCATTTTTGTCTTTTATTTTGCACCAATATTGATTGACTGTGTAGGTTCCACTAGCACTAATGATCTTTCATGAAAATTTTCTGGAAGGGTGTCAAATCTTCCATCATTCGGTGCCTTAGAGAGGTTTTCACCATCAGATACAATCTTTATTTTTATTTTTTCAAGACCTAATGCTGCCATTGAATGGTTTTCACCATTAGATCTATTGTTCTTGTTTTCAATTGTGCAATTGAAAGATTTGAAACCCTCCTAAGTTGGAGTGTCATTATGAGATTTATGATTTGCACTTGTGTCAGGTTCGTCACAACAAAGGAAATTTATGATAGCATCATCATTCTTAAAGATAGGAACACTAATAGGTTCAATAGGTTCCTAGTTTATAAGTTCAAGATGCATTAATGGTAAGAAGTCATTGGATTGGGTAAGGTCAATGGAAGTAAAGGTTCTAATAGCAATGTTGTCAAAATTTTCAGCGGTAATTTAAAGATATATGATAGTACTTTCCTCCAAGTCATCTATCTCACTTGATATTTGTTCACCCTCACTTGAGTCATCGATATTTTGTGATCCAAATACAAGGGGTCTAGTTCTTGAGCTTTGTCCCTCACATGTAGGTGCATACTCTTTTATAACATCAGTTTGTATGTCCCTGCATGATGTTTCTAATAAATATTCCCTCTCATGTTCATTAGAATTTGTCTTAGAACTATCCCATATTTGAAGGATTCTTTCTATAACTCTATGAGTATTTTCTTCTTTTGTTTCCTCTATATAACCTAGTCCTGTTTTTCCTTTTGGCTGAAGTGTGAGAGGTTGAATGGGTTCTACAATGCCTTCTTTCCTTTTTCCTATATTTCCTTGTCCTTCATATCCCATTTTTTCTAAGATAACCTTTCCTTTTCCATACTAATATATTTTAATCTAATATTTTCCGATGTAGAGGCTTCCTCATCTTTATAGAGCCAATTAAGAATGGCCTTGTCATCAGATTCTTCTTCTAGAGTACCTGCCTTTACAAATATATTATTTAAAGTTGTGGTAGGTGTCAATGATGGTTGTGTCAAGGTTGATGGTTATCCATATGTTCTTGGTGATGGCAAAAATTGTGAAATACATAAAGATTGCTCAAGGGAATACTCTCCCATACCCTTCTCTTTCAACTAGATCTTGTTTTTTAGTTGTTGTGATAGAGAATCTAGTTGAGCTTCATTGCTTGATGATGTGGGGTCAACAACAATTGTTTCCTTTAATTGGTTCTTTTTCTCAACCCATTTGGATATAAAATTTAGTTGCTTTTCACCACTGGATGAACTAGAAGTGTTTGCTTCTCTGTTATGGGGCACCAAATTGTCTTGAGTTGCTTTAAGCATGTTACAAGTCTGGGGATTATTATAATCAGTTGATATTGTGACTTCTTGTCCATTGATTGGAAACTTTAAACACTAATGATAGGTCAAAGGTATTGCCTACATTTCATGAATCCATGGATGTCCCAAGACTATATTATATGCTAGCTCCTTTTCTAACACTTGGCAAACTACATTATTGAAAATTGGTCCCACTTGAATTGGCAACACAATCAACCCCTTGGAAGATCTCTCTTCTTCATCATAGGCTTTTATTGTGATCTTTCTTCTTGCATCAATAGCATTGTTAGAATAACCTAGTGCATGAATCAATTTTAAGGTACAAATGTTTAATCAAGCTCCTCCATCTATTAAGACACGTTTGACACAATGTTTATGGATTAAAACTTCAATATGAGGGGCTGCATTGTGTGGATGATTAAGTGACACATCATCTCGTTCAGAGAATGAAAAATAATGAGGCATGGTCAAATGTCCCACCATAGCTTGAAACTGACAGACATCCAAATTATTGGGTACTATTGTGGCCACAAGAGCCTATTCTAAAACCTCCTTATGTGATGGTGAAATTTTAAGGAGTTCCAGTATGGATATCTGTGTTGGTATCTTTTGTAGTTGATCGACTATGCTATATGGATTGGAAGGGGGAGTAGTGGTTTTAGGTGCAACTCCTTTTAGTATCACTTTGGATTGCCCCCTTGTCGTTACATTGACTAGTTGATAGTCCTATCTTTCCCTAATTTTTATGACATTGATTTGGTTGTCAGATGTGTTTATGTTTGAGACCACGTTCAAGGGTACGATGTCATTGATGCTAATGTTGTTTGTTTGATTATCAATGACATTAGTTTTCTCAACCTCAAAAATGAAATGAATGGTGTTTTCATAAATGTAGTTTACACTTTTTCCTTTACTATTTGAAGAAGACTCTCCCTTTTCATAATTGGGTAAAGGATTTGTAAACGCACTATGATCGTTGTTTATTTGAGATCCTTCAACAAATACCTTCTTGTTGTCAATCAAATCTTGTATCAGATGCTTTAATTTCATACAATCATTCATTTTATGTCCTTTATTTTTATGAAAGTTACAATAGTTAGCATCATTCCACCAAGATGGTTTTACTTTTGGCTCCCAATTTCTTGCTTATGGTAGGGTAATAAGTTTATTTACAATAAGCTCTCTCATTGATGA
>VDFB02358134.1:84086327-84339708 GCA_007258455.2 Sequoia sempervirens | reverse complement strand
GCACAAGTATTGGTAAACTACATCTTGAAAAAAAACATGTTGATGTGGCATCATATTTGATGATGTGGCCCTAAAATGAAAGCTATAAGTAGGGGACATTCCAAGTAAGTTGTACAAAATTGGAGTGATTTGAAATTTCCATGTAGAAAAATTGGAAGCATGACATTAGGGTGCTCAACTACTAGGTCCTCTCCCCTAGTTGAAGAGGCTTTTGAAACTTTCAAGTAAATGTCATTAGCGGGTGTAAAGTGCAAATTCCACAATATTTATTAGCATTGTTTGTTGATGGCGTGAGAGGGGAGGGTGCCCATACCGCTTTCATGCAATAGTAGGAAGTTGTCTTACATGCCCATACCCCTGCCATCCTTCATATCCTCTCCAATAAATGTCCACCCCATAGGCACATGTGTGGCCCATGCCTTCCATCATACTATAAACATAAAATAAAATCATAATATATTTAATATCAAGATCTAGAATTAATTTTTTTTATCATACAACATAAGTCTTTCTCTCTTCTTCACATTTTAACAATTTTATTTTTTCAATAAATTAAGGTTTGGTTTAGTTTAGATTTTAAAGGAAATTAAGAATTTACTTGTGAATATAGAGAAAACATTATCTTTGCTAGTTTATTTCTATCGTCTTATGTTCAAGAAAATGGGATCCCAATTTACATTTGGTTAATATGAACCATTTTATAGGTAAAATGATGACATGTTTATATTATATTAAATTATATTTATACCTTTTTAAATTGTAATAAAAACCATCATAATTTTACCTTAAAATTTAACCATTTCATAATTTAATTATAAATATTAATATACCCTCATCTAAATAGCATATACTTCACTATTAAATAATATTGTAATATTGTGACCAACTAACCCTAACACCTTGGTGAGGATTTCAACTTTTTTTCAAGAGATAGATTAGTTTCTTGACTCTTAAGGTTGACCTAGTATGCTTCTACAAATTAGCATTATTTTGTTATAAAAGAGAGTAAAATATAATTCAATATAAGCACACTCAACTAATCTCTCGCTCTTTACTTATGCTTTCCAATTTAATTAAATTTATTATTTAAATAAATTTATTATTTAATCTCCTAATATTGTGGAAGCCCATTTTTTTTGTCCTTGTAACTTATTTATTGAGTTGTAAATAAGTTTTTAATTTTACTATTAGTCCATTTTTATTTGTCACAACGTAGTCTTAGTGTTCTATTTATCACTTTGATTTCACATCAAATTATATAAGATCCATCTTAGTAAATGGTTTCTAACTCATTTTGGTGCCTTGTAATAAATGGCCCATTAAATTTTTCGTGAGAAGATTGTAACCTACCTAACAAAAAAGATAATTTAATACCAAAATTCTAATTTAATGAGACTCAAATAGATAAAGAAAACATTCATGCATATGAATAACATCCATTAATTTGAGCTTAATTCCATAAAGAATACATATTAAGTCATATGTTAATATACACACTCAACTAGTCTATGTACAATTTCCTCGTCACTTTACCCATTTGATAAATTACCTCATGGATTGAATATTCAAAATCATGGGTTTGTAAATCATACTATTTTGAAGTGCTTTCATAATCATATTGAAAGAATTAATTAGTAACAAGCTAAAGTACACATTAAACTATCTCATCCACATTCTTATATTCATATTAGATCAACATATTTTTACAATAAGATTGTAGTATCAAATTCTTTGGACCACATTAAGGTATATCTTATATTACTCTCTCTAGAACTATCATTGATATATATTTATTTTTAGAGTTGATCCTATTTGGAATCCATTACTTTTGATAATTTATCCTATAATCCATCTTGAATGCCTTGTCTAGTGATCCATTATCATCTCATCTAATTTATACAAGAATCTATGCACTTGACACTTGGCTACACCTATACCACATGTCTTTCCAACCAAATATATTTGACACCTGACACTATACAAGGTCAACACACATGTACATGAAAAGTGCACCAATTGCATTTCAAATCTCATAACATATTATTGAACTCCTATTTGATAAGACCTAAAGTTGTATAGATAGTTGTCTTTACAAGGTATAGACAAATAAGTTCATACCAACATGTTAGCACATAAATAATACTACATAGATCTTATTTCATGTAATATAAATAAATTTAAAGTCTTTTTCTCTTCTTGAATGTGCATTGCATATGCATGTTGAAACAAAGTTTATTGCTCTAACCTTTAATATATATAAATATAAAAATGATGTTGAAATGTTCTTCAATAGGTGAGGCCTCACATGCAACTTAATATATTATTTGGGAAAAAATTGGAGAAAGGCTATGAAAAAAAGGAAAATTCAATGGGAGTTACACACAATAATTTTATTTGGAGCATATACTGTAATTAAGGCGGGGAGTTACATATGAATTTTTTTAAGATATATTCTATAACAAATCCCATGACAAGGAATAAAACTATTATATATATATATATATATATATAAGTTTGACAAATTGTATGACATGAGAGTTACAATAAATTATTTATGACATATTCCATGACATGAAATAATAGATTTATTTTGAGAGAGAATCTCTTAAATATTACCCTTTTATTTTTACCATGAAACAATTATTATTTTCAAAAAAAAATTCTATTATTTTCAAAAAAAACTTCTATAAATTGAAGAGAAAAAATGTATTTGGTACTTTGGGTTCAATTTCTTTATAAATTTTGGAGGAAATAATTTTGAGGAAAAAGTGAAGTAATGAATTTGAGAGAAAGAAATTTTGTAGTGAAGTGAATATTTTACAAAAAAAAACTAAGAGATAAAAATAAATCAAAGGAATTTGAAAGATCTTCAATAAAAAAAAGGAATGAATTTTCAGATAAGTGCTCTTTCTAAAAATGATAAATAAATTTAGGAATATAAAAAATTTAAATTAAATTTATCTATTTTAAATAAAGGAATGGAATCCATTTTTTTTATTCATTGGAAAATAATAAACTATAATTTAATTTCAAAATGAAATAGTAAATTTAGGGTTTCAAATTTTTATTTTAAAATATAAGAAAATAAATATGTTGTGGCATCATTTGCTACCTTGGATCATCTTGCCGCATCTATTAAGCATAAAAGGGAGAAATTAGTAGAGATAAAAGAGGAGATAAGAAGTCAATCCAACTCTATTTTCTAAAAGAAAGAAATATTAAAATAATTTTAGGTGAAGGAGTTAAGATCCAAAAAATGGGTGAATACAATAATGACATAGATTGAAGTAGCTAAGATAAAGATCTAATAAGAGACCAATGTAGTCACCAAACTAGACTATTATGTATTAATAGAGGATGAAGAAAATGATTCGGATGAAAAAATTAAAAATTATAGATATCTACTTGAAGAATGATAGTAGGAGGTACCAATTAGTATCATGAATTACCCACATCTCCATTATTACAATTATCATTTTCTAGAAGAGTAGTGGATCTATAAAATATACCCCCATTCAAAAAATTTAGCTTGCCGATATATTCCACAACACAATAGGGGAGACTATTTTTTTTATCGATGAATGATTTGACTATAGCTATGAATCATTGAGGCCACAAACAAGGGACCCAATCCCTAGCATGAACACACAACAACCACCCAAACCCATGAGCATGGTATCCCAGTGAGGGCATAGAGTTTGTAAGCACACCAACCCAACAAGGGTCTAGCATGAGTTTCATGAACATCACAATGGTTCACAATTCATGAGAACACAAGATTAGCAAAGGAACAAGCCTATGATCACAATAGCCCAACAAGGATTTGAACCTTGGTGGAAATATCAACAATGCCACAACTTAACTAACACACTATGGGATCAACCCCAACAAGGGAGACTATTATTAAACATGTATAAAACATATAAAAAATTGAGACTACAATTAATATTATTTAGAGAAAATAACCTTATAATAGAAAAGAGATATAATCATACAATTAGGTCAAAAAATGAAACAAATTACATATTTCCTAATAATAGGGATAGATAATCAAGAGTAGAGTCTTGGAGAAAATAAAACAAAGTACATGAAAGAAATAAGGAAGAAATGTGTGATAAGCCATACCAATCTGGGAGACTCAAATCAAAAAAATTCAAAATAGAACCAATGAAATTAATTACACAAACCAATTTTAGGCCTAAGACCAATTACAATGAAGGTGGGGTTGAAGGCCTTAATGTCTTTAGCTTCCTTAAACTTGTATCTCACTGGAAATAGTAGGGGTGCCTAGCCAAATATTCTAGCAGCCTGAGATTTGTAATATATAAATATTAATAAAGTGTTAAATTGTAAACTTGTTTGGATGTGGCTCCCAATTAGTTTTTGGCTCTCTTCATTGAGCTTTGCTTTCAACATTCTGTTTGGGGATTACAATATGTTAGACTTACATGAAAGTATTAGTTTGTTGTAATTTTCTTTAAGAATGTTACCTAGTGTGACTTAGAAATGATAGTTCCTTAAGCTTGTAGTAGTTTAAACTAAGGTGAAATAGATTATTATATATTTTTATTGAGTTACTGGTTAGAAAACTATAATTTAGTGTGGAAATTCTATTGTAGATATTGATTATTAATCTCCTATATAAATAGATTATTTGATTGTTGAAAATTAATTCATAGAAAATATTGAAAAATAACACAACTACAACTTCACAAATAAAACCACATGAATAGATAAGAAAATATGCAAAATAATAAACACAATATTTTTTGACATTGTCCTTGAAAAAACCCCGAAGGGAAAACCAGTACTATAGATAAGCAATTTTATTAAACTTCAACAAATCAAGAGATACATAAACTACTTGCCTCTTACTAGCGGAGCTTTGACAATATTCTTCTCCAAAATTTCTTCCCTCAATTTCTCCTACTAAAATTCCACAACTAATGTCTCCAATGCTATACTGTGCCCTTGCTATTACTACAAATGCTTCTCAACTGTGTGTTCTCCAAATTCCCATTGATCCCCTTTTATACTCTCCTCATTGAAAAACCAATGGCCATGATTTAATCTCAATCAATGGCTGAGATTAATTAGACTCTAACAAACCCTAACTAACTGGATTCTAGAAGTCTCTAGAGGAATCAATTAATTAATAATTAATTATATGGACTCTAACTAACTCCTTTCTAGAAGTCTCCTAAAAAATCAATTAATTAATTAAATATTCTTGGGTTTGGAGACACTTGTCCAAGCTACAAAAATTAACACTCCCTCTTAGCAAGGAAGGTGTTCTACATGACACTCAACTTATCTCTAAAGAAGATGAATTTCACCTTCCTCAATGCCTTTGTCAAAATGTTTGCTACTTGCTGATCTGTAGGTATATACTGTAGCTAAATAATCTCCCACTGGACATAATCTCTGATGAAATGATACTTGATGTCTATATGCTTAGACCTATCATGAAACACTATATTCTTAGATAATTTGATGCAACTCTGATTGTTGCAATGTATCACCATAGTCTCAACCCTCTGGCCAAAAAAGGCTACCAACAACTTCCAAAGCCATATTACCTCACACATCACCATGATAGCTGCTATGTATTCTACCTCTACAGAAATCAAAGCCACAAACTTTTTCTTCCTACTATACCAAGAGACAACTCCTGATTCCAAACTAAAGCAACACCCTGAAGTGCTCTTCCAATTCACTAAACTACATACCCAGTCTGTGTCAGTATAGCCTATCAACCTGATACCATCACCTCGAGCATATCTAATCCCATACTCGATTGTACCATGCAAATACTATAACACATGCTTTGTTGCTCTCCAATGCACTCTCTTCATCCCAACCATGAACTAAGAGAGTTTATTGCAAAGGATATATTTGGCCTAGTTTTGACCAAATACATGAGAGATCCAATCAAATTCCTATATAAAGTGGGGTCTATATCCTTCTCCCTAGATGTGTCTACCTTCTTCCAATTCATGATCATAGGTGTAGACATGGCTCTGCAATCCTCCATCTCAAACCTCCTCAATATTTGATGCAATATTTCCCTTGTCTAAGGAAAATCTCTCCATTTTTTTTCCATACGTCCATTCCTAGAAAGTAATGCATAAGCCCCAAATCCTTCATCTCAAACTTTGCTACAAGGTCCCTCTTACACTCCTCTATGATCCCCAGTGAACCTATTAAAAACAAGTCATCCACATATAGAACAAGAATGAGAACCTCACCCTCAACCACCAAGTAGTAGAGGTTATCATCCAATTCACTCTTCATAAAGCTCATTCCCTACAAGTATCTATCAATGTACTCATACATGCCCTGGGAGCCTACTTGAGTTTGTACAAAGCTCTCTTAAATCTGCACATGTGGGTTTCACTATTGCGTGCTACAAATCCCTCTAGTTGTTCTATGTATACCTCCTCTACCAATTCACCATTAAGAAACATTGTCTTGACATCCATCTGATGGATCTGCCATCCTATCTAAGTTGCAAGTGAGATCATGACTCATATAGAATTATACTTGGACACTAGAGTGAATGTCTCATATAGTTTATTGCCTCCTTCTGAGAGAACCCCTTGGCCATGAACCTTTCTTTGTATTTCTCAATGCTACCATCTACATTGTGCTTGATCTTATAGATCTAGTGTGATCCAACCATTGCCCTATCTATTGGTCTAGGAACAACCTCCCATACATCATTCTACACTATTGAGGTATATTCCTCAACCATCACATCTTGCCACACCTATTTTTGTGTAGCTTCCTAATAGTTGGAGGGCTCGCTATCTACTAACTGACTAACTAATGCCATATAGTCATTACACCTGGCTAGTTGTCTCTATTGTCTATTACTCATCATAGGAGCTCCCACAAACTCCTAAGTATCCTTGTGTGTCTGTTGGTTCCTATTGCCAATTGTAGAGGATGAAATATTAACCCCCATGTCTTCTTGATGCATCTCTTGGATCTGTTACATCTGTTGCTCCATACTCTATGAACTCTCAACACTTGAGCCTATGCTTGTACTAGTAAGTATATACTCGAGCTTTGTTGCCCCTGATCCGGTTGCACAATTCTTGGAGCTTTTGTTGGCTACTCACTTTGATCATTTGTTGGAAAATCTTTGGACCTCCTAAATGACTTGTCCTCCATGAACTTGATATCATGCCTAACTATAATCCTCATGGCCACTAGAATAAATATCCAATATGCCTTTGAGGTTCACTATACCCCAAAAAGTACCCTCTCTCTGCAGTCTGATCTAACTTGGAGTGTGTAGGCCCTAGAATGTGACAATATGCCAAACTCCCAAATATCTTGAAGTGATTGACATATAGCTTCTTCCCTAAGAATTCCTCCTTTGGTGTCATCTTTCCCAATACCTTATGTGGAACCCTATTTTGTATGTATATTGTTGTACTGCATGCCTCTACCCATAAGTAACATGGTATATCCTGGTCATACAACATAACCCTTGCTACCTCTGATATAGACCAATTCCTCCTCTTAGCAACCCCATTTTGCTATCGGTTATAAGGAATAGTCCACTCTCTCTTGATTGCTTCCCTAGTATAGAACTCTTGGAAATCTTTCCCTTTGTACTCACCTCCATTGTCTGACTGAAGAACCTTTATCTTCCTTCCTATCAAATTCTCCACAAGAGATTTTAACTCTTGGAAGTGATTGAAGATCTCATCATTAGTCTTCAAGAAGTATATCTAGGTCTTCTTGGAGAAATCATCAATAAAAGTAACAAAGTAATTGTATCCTTTGAGAGACTTCGTTAACATTGGTCCACATATATCTGAATGTACTAGATCAAGAACACCCTTAGATCTAGTGTCACTCCTTGAAAAAGTTGCTTTCATAAAATTCCCCAATACACATCCCTTACATACATCATCATGTTTTGTGCTCACCATTGGAACACCTATCACTATCTCACGAAGCAATTTAAGTGATCCATGATGTATATGGCCCATCCTTCTATGCAATAGCTCTCCTTGATCTCTAGAATTATTATTGCTCATTAGTTCCTTATGAGTATCAAACTGAAACCTATAAAGTCAACTACTCCTAACTCCAATAGCTATAGGTGATTTCCAATCCTTATGCTTAATTGACACATTCACCGCTCTAAAGAGTACATTGTAGCCTTTATCCTAAATGATGGATACAAAAATAAGGTTCATACCCAAGCTTGAAACATGCAACACATCATGAATGGGAATTAGCTTTCCATTCTTCCTCTAAAATAGAACAATTCATTTCCCAACTGGATTGAGTTTGGACATGTTCCCCATGGAAATTTGTATTCTAATGTCCTCATAACTAGAAAAGTACTCTCTAACTCCTATCATATGAAATGATGGGCCCATTGTCTAATACCAAACACCCTATGAGGTTGAGCTAGCCATACAAGCTATGAGTGCAAACTCATCATCCATTCTGCTAGATAGCTTATCTACACTTGCTAAAGTTGTTGTCTACTTCTTTCCTTTCTTTTCATTCTTCTTCCTTTGCAGGCAATTGTTGATATAGTGGCCAAAATCATGATAGCCATAGCACTTGATCTTAGACAAGTCCTTCTTCTCACTTTGTGGATTTGATCCTTTGCTATACCTCTTCTTCATTTTCCCTTTTCCTACTAGGGCAACATTTTCCTATTTTGCCGCACTTTTTTAACTTTTATTTTTGGTTCCACTGATAAGACTTAGTCTAAACTTCTCCTGAGTGAAGTCACTCCATATTCGATCCCAACTCAATAAGGTGTCTTGTCCATTGATAACTTGAACAAAGACATCCCACTACTTAGTAAACCCATTTAGGGCTATTCATACTAGCTCGTCATCATCTGTTTTATCTCCAATAGTTGTCAACTCATCCTTGACAAGTCTAAGTCTAGTGAGGTAACTTGTAACATTTTATCCCTTATTCATCTAGGTATTCCTCAACTTTTCTCTAAGAATCAACTTTTAGTTAGTGGTAGCATTTTGGTATAGATTCAGAATGGCGTCCCACATCTTCTTCATTGTATCTAACTCTGCAATATGCAAAAAAATATGGTCCTTGACACCGTCAAGAATTAGTCTCCTCGCCTTGGCATCTTCCTTCTTATATGCTAAAAGTTGCATTGGATCTATAGGTATGACTACAACACTAGTCACATATTCCTTGATACCATTTTCTTCCAAAAATTAATTTGTTTTGAGCTTTCCAAAAACCAAAATTTGAAGCTCCATCCAATCTATCTTAATCTCTTAAACCTGTTGAGGCTATCTCAAATGATATAATAATAATAATAATAATAATAAATCTAAAGAGGTTGAAGTGGGTTTTATAAACCCTTGATTTTTCCTTCCTATGCCTATGTTGAGCCTTTCCCCCCCCTCATATTAGCTTTGATACCATGTGAAAATTCTATTGCAAATACTAATTATTAATCTCCTATCTAAATAGATTATTTTACTGTCAAAAATTAATTCACAACAAATATTGAAAAATAACACAACTACAACTTCACAAATAAAACCACATGAATAGAGAAGAAAATATGTAAAAGAATAAACACAATATTTTTGGACAAATTGTCCCTAGAAAAACCCTGAAGGGAAAACCTATACAACAAATGAGAAATTTTATTAAACTTCAAAAAATTAAGAGATACATAAACTTCTTGCATCTTACTAGAAGAGCTCCGGCAATATTCTTCTCCAAAAATTCTTCCCTTAATTTCTCTTGCTGAAATTCCATAGCTATTGTCTCCAACACTATCACTATGCCCTTGTTATTACTACAAAACTATTTTCTATCACCACAAATGTTTCTCAAGTGTTTGTTCTTCAAATGCCCATTGATCCCCTTTTATACTCTCCTCATTGAAAAACCAATGGCCATGATTTAATCTCGATCAATGGTTGAGATTAATTAGACTCTAGCAAACCTTAACTAACTAAATTCTAGAAGTCTCTAGAGGAATCAATTAATTAATAATTAATTATTTGGGCTCTAACTAACTCCTTTTTAGAAGTCTTCAGAAAAATCAATTAATTGATTAAATATTCTTGGGTTTGGAGACACATGTCGAAGCTACAAAAATTAACATTTAGAAGCTAAGAGTATTATATCCCATGGGATCAATGTGACAAATAGTTTTTTGTTCATCTAGACGTTAACATTTACATTTTTTATATTGTTGTATGTTTTATGCCAGAGTTGGTGAAGGATAATTTTGACACCATTCCCCCCATTTTCATCAATTGGCACATGTTGAAGATAAAAAAATTTTGAAATCCTAAAGGCTAGAGAGTCTACAACATGCTAGCTTATAGACTTAGTTTATTTGTATTACCTACAGTATATTTTAACTGAAACGTGACTTACAAATAAGTTTACAAAAAATTGTAAGTGTTTTGATTTATAGTGGTCAAACATAATCTTCTATCCTAATATTAACTTTTTGTCTAGAGCTTTGAACTCCACTATTAGATATTATTGTATCCAAGGTTATCTAATGTAATTTAACTAGCTTTTTATTTGTCTAGGAATTGATATTCTCAGTTTTTACACTCAATACATGTTTTTCTCCATAGTTGGTGAATGACTTTTCTCACTAAATAATACTCATAGTGTCGACCCATTCTCACCATTCTCGTGTGTAGAAGATCATGACCATATGTGAGTGAAAAACCTACACAGGCTAACAATTGATCAACAAAGCAATGCCAAACATGTTAGAAAAGAAAATCTAATGCTCTCTATGAGATTATTTAGCCAATTCAAGAGAAAACATGAAATAAACAAGAAACTAATCAAATATTGCATGTAATCTAAATTAAACTAGCTAAACCTCCATCCCATAGGGGGAGTGATTCTCCTTTGATGTGGAAAGAAGCCCTTTCCCAGTCCCTTTGATAAGCTTGATGATTGAATGTGATTCCAAGTATGAAAAATGGCTATAATCTAGCTAAAATAGATGAAAATGATAGAATATTATGAACTTAAATGGCTATAGTGATAATGAATGAAGCTGTGAATCCATATTGTGAAAAGGATGCCTCTATTTATAGAAGCAATGGGTTAAAGAATGAGAGGATTTGATGAATGTGGGATAAATTGAGAGCCAATGAGAATGTGCCAAGTGTCATAATTCTATTGGAGGAAGTTGGAGCACATTTTTAGAAATGTGTGAGTGGAGGATGGAAGAGAAGTAAATGTTGTTGGTTGAGAATTTGAAATTGGTGTAAGAGGAATTGAATGAGATTTGAGAGGATGTAAGAAGATTTGAAAGGTTGTAAAATAATTAAATGCAGATGTGAAAGGTTTTTGAAAACCTTTGGAGGGAAATTGAATTAGAGGTGGTTGAGAGGAATATTCCTTAGAATATGCCTTCGTGAGGATAATTGAGGAATTAGATAAATAAAGGAAATTGATTTTATGTGTAACCTAGTTAGTTGACCATGGTTGATTTAACTCTTGAAGAGTTAAAAGATGGAGGATTTGATAATGTTGATTAGAAAGCTAATTTAGGATTAATTAATCCAAAATTAATTAATTGGAGAGGATTAGGAGATGTGACATTTGATTTGATTTAATTAAATAAGATGAATAATTAGTTATAAGGGTGAATTAGTCCAATAAATTAAAATTAATAGTTGAATTTGTTGATTTTAATTAAATAATGTTGATTATTTAATTAAGTGATCAATGTGAGGTGATTTTATAAGGAACAATGTTAGTTGATTAGAATCAGATCCATAGTATCAATTAGGCCTTTTCCAGTGTCTACATTTTTCCCCTCTTTGAAGTGAAGTACTTGTTGCATTGGTTCAAAGAATAACACTACCAAGAACAAAATAAAAAAAAATATATATTTTTCAAATGGCTCACTACTACCCCAATGAAAGAAATTAAGCTACTATACTATCCCCTCAAAAAATTAGGTGAAAATTGCAAAATTTGGTCAAGCTCGCAAAAAATATTCAATGATGATTCAGGAGTAGAAAATAACCCATAGGATGCAAAATTAGGCTCACAATGATGGAAACATATAGAAACGAGCTTTTTTGGGGAAAATATGGATTAAATGGGTTCAAAAACCCTAAAAAATATCCAAAAAACCTAAGAACTTGCATAAAAGGGGTTAAGAGGGTCATTTTCAAATCATTTGCTCACTTGCCCTCTAGAGATTCTAATGATTTTGCTCTAAGATGCTGAAAAAATGGCTCCTCGTGTGCTTCCCATACATTGGATGGATCGAGTTCGTGAGTTCCAACAGCTTTAGGATGAAGGACCCTTAGTATGCCTTTCAAAACTTTTCTTATTTGTATGTTTCAGGTGCATTTATTAGGGTCCCTTTAGGTTAGCCAAAAGTGGCCTTTTAGGGTGTCACTTTTGTCATAGGCAACTTCACTTTTGCAGATGTTGACCCACATTTGTAGTGGAGCATCGTACAGTGCTCAAGGGTTCCAGAGTTGCACAAAAAATACTAACTCGCCTTTGTAATATAGCATCGCATGGCCCTAGGAGGTTTTGGCATTGCTCAAAAATGTCGGCTCAACTCTACAAGATAGCGTCACATTTGATTTTAGTATCATATGTGCAAAATATAGAGCATCACTTTGAAAATGTAGTGCTACCTTTTCCTTGTTAGGATTTTAATTTTTTTGAAAAGTGTCTGTTTTGTAATTTTTTGACCTTGTGGGCATTTTGGTTGTAGGAGGTCTTGTCGATGCTCCATTCAAAGGAGCTTAGGAGCCATTTCTACAATAAGCTAGGAATTTGTTAGATCAAGCCCTGTTTTTCCATAGAGCTATTAGTTTTGGCCACATTGATTAGATGCCTAAGGTGTGGACGCACCTCACGATGATGATAACTTTGGTTGAGAGATAGTGGAGTGAGACCTGTTTATTCCATTTACCAACTAGCGAGGCCATCATCACCTTGGAGGATGTGTGACAGATCCTATAGATTCCTATTCATGGTGAGCACATCATCTACGATGTTGAGGCTAATGATGATGCCATTTTCTATTCATTTGATGTCAATTCATACGAGGTGGACAATAGCTAGATAGACCTCTACTGATATGAGGGAATTGCCCCTAACTTGACTTTGTTCGTTAGTGCACTAATCTCAGGAGTCCTTGTTCTTGATCTGCAATCCCAAGGATGCAGTGTTGGATGGGGGATTGTTTGGTCCTAGATGATGGAGGAGATGACAATCTACGCCTAGGGGCTAGTCATCCTAGCTTCGTTGTATCATGATGTGCACTAGGTTGTATACAACAGGGCCTGCACCATTGGAGTGGGTGTCACTCTTCTTCACATGTGGGCATATGAGCACATTGTCATTTTGAGGCCACAGATTGCAGATGTCTAGGCCAACCTTGATGATCCTGCAGTGTACAGATATGGGTGAATTACTACCCTCCACTTTATAGGTATCACAGGCATCCCACACTGGAGGCAGGTTTTGGATGAGATGATAGTTTTTTAGTGGAGGCCTTGGCTCCACTTTCCCAGATGGTATGATGATCATCATCATCTTTTCTACTGTTAGTAGTCCCGATATATGCAGGGGCAGGAGCATTATATGGTTGAGTAGTACATCCCAAATAGGGTTGCTCGCTAGTTCGGGGAGGTGCAAGATTCACCTGATGATACACAAAGAGCCATCTTTTCTTGCAGGTTCAAAGAGGTAGCATGGGGATAAAGGATCCCACCCTAGCAGGTGATCAATGATTTCAAGGAGTTGGTCATGGTACCATGGGTGTACTTTGATGGTCCTGTGGATGCAGGGACTACCCAGGCTTATGATGCATAGTGGAAGGCTCATGCCTCTATTCATTTGAAATTACCATTAGTGCTAGTACTAGGCAAAGGATAGGTTAGAGGACTAAGGATTGGACACGTCCCACAATAGTGTAGAGGCTAGCACTAGGATGGACAAGATGGGGGTAGGGATCATGATAGATAGATCCCACCATTGGTACCACCTGTTGGATAGTGGCCACACCAATAGCCACACATGCCACCCCCACAACCACCACTGGGTCCTAATCCTAGGGATAGACAAATAGTAATGTTGTAGGCATAGATACAAGTTTTAATAGGGCAACTTTAGTGGGCACAAGACCAGATACAAACATTGGTCTAGGAGAGGGACTAGGCTCGATAGGAGGTGGTGCAGGAGCATCAAATGAGGTAGGACTCCTATATGGCCCTAGCACTAGAGACAGGATAGAGGTAGTTGCTAGAGGCTGCAACATAGCATATTTAGGGACAAGCCATAGTTCTGAAGGAGATGTATGGCCAAGCGATGTAGGAGGCCTCATATTAGAAGGCCATGTACAACAAAGCTATAGCACAGGAGTGGAGGGAGCCAAATTTCTCCCACCTTGGTCAAATTTATCCTACCAAGACCCCTCATGCAGACACATTAGGGAGACCATCAGGGTCTCACCATTAGAGCCAAGGGAGGCATTAAGGAGGTGGATAGAGCAAGGGAAACTCAAGATATTGATAGTACACAGGGACACACTTTTTGTACAACCCGATTATGATGTGTATACATTCATTGGCTGAGTTTTTTGACTAGCCTCTTGTATATTCAATACTATATACTAATTCCAATGTATCATGAAATTCAACTTTTTTGATATATATATGAGATGACTTGCGATGCATTTATATGATGTCGTGTTTATTTTATTTTATGTGATGTGTATATATATGAATGGATGGATGCATGTAATGTTGATGTGATGCAATATTATCAATGTATGATGGATCTATGTAAATGCACTTTTATGTGATAGATGCAAATGT
The DNA here is from genome assembly GCA_007258455.2 of Sequoia sempervirens. Classification (NCBI taxonomy): domain Eukaryota; kingdom Viridiplantae; phylum Streptophyta; class Pinopsida; order Cupressales; family Cupressaceae; genus Sequoia; species Sequoia sempervirens. The sequence continues at coordinate 84,324,856 of VDFB02358134.1, read as the reverse complement.
ATTTATGGATGATGGATGCAATGTAATGATATGTTCTATTCCTTTTTCAGTATCTTTTATACGTGTAATATGATGATGCTCAAGTGGTCATGTGATGAATGCAAATGTGATGTAATTTCTAGCAGTTTCTGTTTTAGTATCTTTTCCATATGTAATGTATGTATGGATGATGTGTTGATGCCTATATGATTATGCAACAAATGTTTTATGCAAATGTATGGTTTATGAGATGCTTAGAATAACCAATCTATATTATGATGGATAAAAATGCAATGTATGGTTTATGAGATGTTTCCTATTATGTATGATATGCAATGATATGTAGTATGTTGACGTTTTGTGGATGTAGGATGGACACACACACACACACACACATATATATATATAATTTTTTTTTTTTGGATGTCATGATACCATGTTAATATTAGTATTCGGGAAAGATAGAAGAAAGAGAAATCAACCCTTGACTTCGAGATGATAAAAAAAAGGATGATAATGATGATGATTTCTTATTAGAGATTGGGGATATAAAGATCGATCTTACCTTATTTTTGATAACACACATAGATATGATGCATCAAGGTATAAAGAACAAGATGGCATTGTACCTAGTGTGAAGGACTTTGACTTGACAATCAGATAGGAGTACCCTTGCTCACACCTAACATACAAAACCTTATTTAGGATGCAGTTCAAATAATTCAAACATCTAAGACCAAAAAATAGATGAAAGAACCTTCCCATGTGGTTAAAAATATATTCAAAAAACCCTCCCTACAGACCAAACAAAGTAAGCATGACCAAGGTTATATTACAAGAATATCCAACATGCATAGAAAATAAAAGATAATGATCAACGCCCCATTCTTTTCGCTCTAAATAATTTTGTTTAGACATTATCAAGAGGTCATTGGAATGAGTACAATAAGATAAATCAACAAGACAAATATCAAGTAAACAAACAAGATAATATTTTTCATACCTCTGTGGTGATGCTTGATGTTGATGTCCATTGTAGGAAGGATGCATCCTAGGATATGATGTTATCAGATGATTTTGGGACTAACTAGATGATGGATTATTAATACCAAGATTTTACCAACTTGTTTACCTACTGACCTAGACTTGAGACCATGATGCTTGAGTTTTCACTTTTAATTTTTCATACTTGTTTCCAATTGTTTCACCAAATGTTTGGGGTGATGATCATTTATTATGAGTGGATGCTTATTGTGGGTGAAAGTGAGATGGGAAAAATGGATGATTTTTTGGTTTTTTGAATGTTTTTGGTATTTTGAAATGTTTGAGACTATTTTTGGTATTTTCGAGATGTTTTACAATTCTTTTGATTTTCAAATTTTCTAATGTTTTTTGTGTTTTATGAGATTTTGACCAAAAACTTAACCTAAAGACCTATCCTAGGGGCCTTGGGGGCTGATCAAGGATTAGCCTTCGGGGCTGATCAAAGATTAGCCTTGCCTATGTTATACATGTAGAGACCACATAGTTTGACTGACATAGACTCATTTATTGATGAGATATGAACAAATGGATTGCTTGGTTTACTATGTCAGGCTCCTAAAGAAATGACCTAATGTGTCTTGAGGGAACATCGATGATGTCCTTGCCTACGTTCAAAGCTCATAGACCCATAGTTCAACACAATGACTCTATTTTTGTCTCTTCCTAAATGTTTGACCTGTTTTTAGATTTTTTATATGTTTTGGATGTTTTTAGGTTTTTTTATTTTCTAAATGTTTTTGGACTTTCTGATTTTAAGGAATACTTCAAGAATATACATGAATATGATCCAATATAGGTATAAGAACATTCCCCCAATGTGATGTGATAGAATACTTTGGTATAGGTAGGACAAACTAGCCTTAAGAATGTGCAAAGTAGTACTAGGAGGGAACATGATACAAACACAGGATCAATCTATGATGCAAACATGAATGGATGATGGAAGGATGAATGGAATGCAATGGATGAATGATGCAAAACAAGCCAAAGAGATCATGGTAGATGGAAAGTGCTTATTTACATGAGGCGCTTGTTTTCCAAGTTTTCACTAAGGTACTTTCCCAAAGTGCCATTGAATTGGTTTTCACTAGAGGATGATTTTTTTCTTTACTTTTTTCAATCCTTTTTCTGATTTTTTTTTGGATTTTAATATTTTTTGGATTTATACCTTGCAAGTTTAGGCATAAGTTTTTTTGATATGGGAGCTATTGATAGGCTCCTACAGGGGTTCACCTTTGGGTGTAGACAACTGATATGCTCCTAATTTGTAACTTGTCATGGTGATGAAGGGTCCCAACCAATTGGGTTCAAAATTTCCTTTGCTATCTAGATTTTGTTCATTTTTTTGATTCTCCTTCAATACAAGCTCTTTAAATTGAAAGGTATGACTCCTAATTGTCTTATTATATCTCCTTTTGAGATAGTTCTGGTATAATTGTAGGTGGTTCAAAGCATCCATGCACCACTCATCCAGTAGTTCTAGCTCGTTCAATCATGACACCTGATATTCTTCATTAGTAATGAGATTCTATAATTATATTCTTAAGGATGGGAGCTTGATCTTAATAGGAAGGATGAATTCTAATCCATAGAACATGGAGAATGGTGTTGCACCTATTGGTGTGTAGATACTTGTTCAGTAGGTCTATAGGGTGGGATTCAATTGTAAGTCCCAGTCATGACCAACTTTATTAACTATTTTCTTTAGGATTTCTAAGATGGTTTTATTTGTAGCCTCAACTTGGCCATTCCCTCGGGGTAATATGGGGTGGAGAAGAGATGTTGGATATTGAATTTCTAGCATAGTTCTTGAACATCCTGATTTTTGAAAGGTGTCCCATTATCTATGATAAGGGTTTGTGGGACACCGTAGTGGCAAATGAGGTAGTTTTGGATGAACTTGGAAATCTACTTCCTTATGATGTAGGTCATTGCAATGGCCTGTACCCACTTCATGAAGTACTCAGTGGCAGTGATAGTGAGCATATGTCCATTGGATGAGGTGGGTGTTATTTTACCAATGAGATCAATCGCCCATTGTGATAAGGGCCAAGGTTTTATAATTTGTTGGAGCTCTTGATTTGGTGCATGGATGAGGTCCCCATGTTGAAATTGCAAGCACCTTTGGACATAGTCATGAGATTCCTTTTCCATCATAGGCCAATAGTATCTAGTCCTTAGAAGTTTCTGGGACAAGGTCATACCACTCAAATTTGGTCCACAAATTCTATCATGTACCTCAATTAAATCATTCAAAGCCTCCTCAAGGTTTAGGGATCGCAACAGGGTTCCTTTGATATTCCTACGATATAGGATTTCTCATAAGGTAAAAAAGCAGGATGACTTTTTGAAAAATATTCTCTTAAGGTTTGGGGTGATATCGATGGGGAGGAATCCTATTTTACAGTAGGTGTAAATATCATGTTACCAAGGGTCACCAAGACCAATGATTTCACACATGAATTCAGACTCTGGTACCTCAAATGCTAGTACAAGAAGCTGCTCTACCAGGAATTCATGTTTATGGAAATTATGTGGGATATCCAGTAGTGATCTGATTGTTGCTATAACATCCACTACTCTATTGTTTGCTCTAGGTATTTTCTCAAATGTGATGTCTATGAATAATTCCTTGAATCTTTGCACCAATTTATTGTATGGGGTCAATTTTTCATCCTTTGTTTGATATTCATTATTGAATTGGTTGATGATAAGCTACGAGTCCTCATAGGCTTTAAGTGCCATGGTCTACCATTGTATTGCAATCCTGAGTCCTATGAAAAGAGCCACATACTCTACAATGTTGTTTGTGAAAGGAAAAGACAACTTATATGACATTGGTATGCAATCTCCTTGTGGTGTTATAAAGAAGACCCTAGCTTCCGACCCATGTTGTGTGTAGGATCCATTAAAATATACTTTCCAGTGATTTGCCACACTTAGGTTAAAGATAGACTCATCAAGAAATTTTGATACCAATGGGTTCTCTAAATATCTTGGTGCCTCCACTAGCTGGTCTACAATTACTTGTCCTTTAATGGCCTTTCGTTCTACATACTTAATGTCATGTTTTGTCAAAATCATGACCCATTTAGTTGTCTTCCCTATGAGTGTTGCTTTAGAAAGTAGATACTTGAGAGGATCTATCTTGGCAATAAGTTTTATTTGATGTGCCAACATATAGTGCTTGATTTTTTGTGTAGAAAACACCATTGTTAGGAAAACCTTCTCAATGGATGTATAATTTAGCTCATGTCCTACCATGGTTCTACTGATGTAGTAAATAGTTCTCTATTTCCCGTTTTCATCATGTTGAGCTAAGAGAGCTCCAAGGGTTGTTGTTTTTGTTGTCGATATATACAAGATCAATGGCTTGTTCATAATTGGTGGCATAAGGATTAGTGGTGTGAGCAAGTACTCCCTGATTTTATTGAATTCCTGATCAAATTTCTCATATCATTTGTATGCTACCCCCTTGTGGAGTAGATGAGAATATGGGATAGCCTTATCTACTAATTGTGCTATAAACCTACAAATGGATTGGATTCTTCCCTACAAACCCCTCAACTGCTTCAATGTTCTTGGCACTTCCATCTCAAGGATTGCTTTGACTTTGGTTGGGTCTATCTCAACTGCCCTCATAAATAAAATACACCCAAGGAGCTTGCCTGATTTCACCCCAAAGACACACTTCTTGGGATTGAGCCTAACCTTGTATTCCTCTAGCCTATCAAAGATGGAGCTTAGTATCATTATGTGATCCTCATTATTTCTTGATTTAGCTAATATATTATCCACATAGTCTTCCACAGTTTTGTGAATCATTTTGTGGAAGATTAGCATCATAGCTCTTTGGTAGGTAGCTCATGCATTTTTCAGTCCAAATGGAATCATATTCTAGTAGTAGGTTTCCCATGAACAAGTGAAAGTTTTCTTGTGTTGGTCATCCTTAGCTATCATGATTTGATTGTACCCTGAGAATCTATCCATTAGTGATAGCATTTCATGCCCTGCTATCATATCCACAATCATTTCTATATTTGGAAGAGGGAAATCATCCTTAGGACATGCATTCTTTAGATCCCTAAAGTCAGTGTAAATGTAGATGCCCCTAGTGGTCTTAGAGAAAGGTGCAAGGTTTGAAACCCATTCTAAATAATCAATTGGCCATATGAAGCCGGTGTCAAGGAGCTTCTATAATTCAAGTTTGACTAGTAATGCTATTTGTGGATACATCTTTCTCATTTTTTGTCTTATTGGTTTTGCCTCTAGATAGATGGCTAGATGGTGAACCATGATCTTTGGATCAAGACTAGGCATGTCAGCATAGTTCCATGCAAATTTTACCTTTCTTTCTCTAAAAAATGTAGGTAAAATTTCATGTTCTTCTATCAAGAGTGATTCTGCATAGAAGGTGATATGTAGTGTTTCCTCAATTCCTAGTTTAACTAGATTGCACTTCTCTGCCAAGACTGCCTAATTTTCCTAATGAATAGCACTAAGGGGAAGATTGAATCCTTCATCCTTTGGCACCTGAAAGAGGTTTTCACCATTGGATGTGTCCTTTTTTTTTACAATTTTTTAGGTCAGAAAATGCCATAGTGCAGTTTTCACTTAAAGACCTAGATAATACTCTTAAATTTTTAATTTTGTGACTGAAGGATTCAATCGTTTCCCCATAGTATGTGTGTGCATCTAGCTCAATTTCAAACCCAAATTTATGATCTCCACATGATAGAGCATCCTGCAATCCCATGAATTCTGAGAGAGCCTCGTCATTTTCAAATGTGTCCAAGATTGGTGGTCCTCATTCATCATAATCAATGAGTTGGGGGTAGACAAGTTTTAGCTCATTGGTCTAGTTACTTGGTTCAAAAGATAGGGTAATAATCATGAAAAGAGAGGATTCCTCAAATAACATGGGTAGGTCAATGATGGGGTTCTCATCACATACATCAGTTATATCAAAGGTAAAGTTATCTAAAGGTAAACCTATGGATACTGGTAACTGCAGAGGAGCTTTGATTGTTTTAACTAGGGCACCTTTGCCATGTATGGTTATCTTCAAAGGGGTAGATCCAAGGCCAAGATTCTTCATTTTCTTCTTAGGAATGATAGGTTCTAGTAGGCCATTATCATTTTTCCTAATCTTTTCATTTTTATTATAGCCCCATCCTTGAATTAACTATAGTCCTTTGTTATTGTCCATTGGAAGATCAGGGATGGGCCTTTCATCTTGATATAATAAGCTTGACATATCCCTCTCATCCAAAAATTCTTGACTTAGGTTCCCCATCTTTTGAATCTAGAGGGGTATACTTTGAAGGTTTGAGTTGATGTGTCAATTAGTTGGGGTTGCCCATGAGACCGAGGAGATTGAGGTAACACTCCTATTACAAAGGAACTCTTTTTCATTTTGTAGTCCCCACAACCATTATCTTGGATAATGAGTTTAATATTAGATATGTCCAAAATGGAGGGTGTATTTGTCTTAGAAGTGGAGGGTAGGGTAGATAGGTCTATATATGGAGATGTGGGTCCCTCATCATTATTTGGGACCTAAGGGATATTGTAGTACTTGGCTTCCATATTTTTAGAATAATAAAATGGTTCAAGATCTCCATGGACTATGACCTCTTGATTTTGATAGGGAAACTTGACACATTGATGGTAGGTGGATGTGATAGCTTGCATCCCATGGATCCATGGGTTCCCCAGGAGGATATTGTAAGGTAGTTCAAGATCAAGGACTTGGCATGCAGTTTCCATGATAGATGGCCCTACTTGAATAGGGAGTTGAATGGTGCCTTGAGACACTTGTTCTTGATCATCATATGCCTTGATAGTAATACCCTTACCTTTTTCAATGACGTCTTCAGTGAATCCTAGATTCTTTATTAGCTTGAGGGTACATATATTTAACCTTGCACCTCCATCCACCAAGACTCTTTTGACTTTATTTTTATGGACTAATAATTAAAGATAGAGTGTGTGGTTATGAGATGGTTGTGTTGGGAAGTCCTGATCTAAAAATTTTAGGAGATGTGGTGTGGTGATATGTCTAACCATAGGTTGGAACTATTCCACATCAAGATCTATGTGGATAGTAGATGTAGCCAATGCTTTTTCTAGGATTTGCCTATGTGTTGGTTAGATTTTTAGTAATTCCATGATGGAGATTTGCACAGGGGTCTTTTTCAATTGATCTAAGATATTATAACCACTAGGCATTGACTTTGGACTAGTGGCAAATTCCTTTGGTGGTTGGGACTATCCTACAATATTAATTATTCTGCCACATGTGGCGACTCCATAGTCAGCTTTGGATCCTTTGATGTTAACAACAATGACCCACTCATCTAAGGATACAACATGGTCGTAAACATGGTTCATATTATTATACTTCACCTTACCATTTTTGTTTCCCTTATTGTGATCTGGCATCGGATTTGTGTATATTTTGAGATCTTGATTTCCTATGAGTTGTTCAATTGTTATGGTTTGGTCATTAATGAGGTCTTGAATCATATTCTTAAGTCACATGCAGCTGGTCGTTGTATGTCCCTTAATTTTTTGAAAATTGTAGAGATATTTCTTGTTATACCATGGTGGCTTAACTTGAGGCTCTTGATAATCATCATAAATAGGGATCTTGATGAGTTTTTCTTGTATCAACTATTGAAGGACAAACTCAATTGGTTCCCCAAGTGGCTTGTATTTTCATTTAAGGGGGTATTTGTTCCTTGGAGGTGGTCCTCCTTGATTATTCAGGTTATTGACCATTTTATTGTTATGTTGTGGTTATGTCATGTTGCTTGTGTGTTGTTTTGGTTGTTGACTTGCGGTTGTTGGTATGATTATGTGTTTTTCCTTGGAGCACTGATTATAAATTTGGCATCAACCACACCATCATTAGTAACATTTTTGTTCTTTTCCCATGTATGTGTTTTTTCATTGTAACTAGTTGATGGTCAGTTGTCTTGATAAGTAGGTGTCCTCTCTTGTGCAATAAGGGCTCTTTCGATGTTGAGCACCTTGGGGATCAAGTGGTCATATGTGGTGATGCATTGTATTTTTAGATGGAAGGATAAGGTTCCTTTGAGATTGGTGATGATAATATAGATTTGTTGTTCCTCTGGCATAGTCCACTTGCTCCTATTGGCCTTGGATTACCATCATTGCAAGAAGGATGCAATTTTTTCTCCCTTGGCTTGTTTGAGAATGGATAGTTCTTCTAGACTTACGTCCATGTCTAAGTTGAATGAATATTTATGTATAAACAAGTCCAAAATTTCTTGGAAAATTTTTATTCTGGGAGGAAGGGAGGAGAACCATTCCATTGTTGGACCAACCAAACTTTGAAGGAAGAGCCTCATTAGATATGAGTCATCATAGGCAACTTCCATAAAGTGTACATGGAATTCCCTGAAGTGATCTTTAGGATTTTTGGTTCCATGGTATTTGTCAAATTTTGATATCTCGAAGCCTTGTGGGAATGGAACCATCACAATGCTTATGTCAAATGGATAGGGGCATAAATTCCCTTGTGTTTTTGTTTTCTTTCCCAATTTTAGGTCTAGCACTTGTTGTGAGAGCAATTTGATTTGTTTCGACACATCATTTTGTAGATTGGGTGGTGGGATGAATGTGTTTTGGGGTGGTTTGATTATTTGAGTGATAGGTGGGTTGTTTTGTGTGTTCGTGGGAGGTTGCTACAAGTTTTTTTGTGCCACCAATAATTTTGGGTATGCTTAAAATTGTTGTTGTGCCAACAATGCTTGTTGTTGGTCTTGTTGTTGTTGTGCCAATAATGCTTGTTGCTAGTCTTGCTACTGTTATGCCAACAATGCTTTTTGTTGGGATTGTAACTTAGTTGCTTGTTGTTGTACTTGGTATTGTTGTAAAGCTTGTTGATAAGCTTGTTTCTATAACAAAGCTTGTTCTTGAGCTTGTTGAGCTTGATATTGAGCTTGTTGGGTGGCTTGGGTGGCTTGTGCAGCTTGTGTGGCTTGTGGTTCTTGTGTAGCTTGTGCAACTTGGGTGGCTAGTTGTTATTGCAATAAAGCTTGAGGTTGCACTTGGGAAGCCTGTTGTGCTTGTTGTACAACTTGTTGTACCTATTCTTGTTGAGAATCTTGTTGCACAACTTGTGTGGCTTGTTGAGCTTGACATTTTTGGAATGCTTTTTGATAGGCTTGTTAGGTAGCTTGTAGTGTGATGTTGTAATGAGAGTTTGTTGAGGTGTTTGTTTGTGGTGTCGTTTCAGTGATGATAAGGGATTGTGTGGTGGATGGTGCAATTGGTATGCTAGGTCCTTAGGAGACCACATTTTGAGGTGTTATAGATGGTGTAGTGATTGATTGAGTTGTTTGGATTGGTGCCGCATGGTGTTTCAATATCGATGGCATGCTCAGAGGATTTGGTATGTTGATTTGATTCACAATCAGAGGATTTTTTTGATTTGGTTGATTAATGATTGGTAAAGGGGGTTTCCATAAACCAAGGCTTGGTGTAGATGTTGATGGTAGAGGGGGAAATGGTGGGAAGATGGGTGGTGTGTTTCCTTGAGAAAGTGATGATGAGGGATCAAAGATTCCTTCTTGTCCAAATAGTCCCCCTTGTCCTTGCGAAGTCATGGGAAGTGAGACTTGTGTGTCAAGAGAATATGTTGATGATGTGGAAAAGGTGGATGGATTATTGGTACGATGAAAGATGAGTGGGACGTATGGATGCTTTGGATCTTGAGGGATGGTATTTGGTAGATCCAAAATGGTGTTTGCATCTAAGTATTGGTTATTTACAAGAATATTTTTTTGAAGAGTGTGAAGCAATGAACTTCCCATGGTAACCATGGGTTGACTTGGAGCATGAGATGATGTCCATTGTGGGATGGGTTGAATGATGCTTTGGAAGGAAGGTGTGAATTAGACTAGTGGCATAATCCCAAGGGGTTTTTCCACAATATTGATCACATCATAATCAAAAGGGAGTTTATCCCCTTTGCTAATTCTAACATGTGTTGTGAAGGATTAACTCTCATCATTGTGTTGACAATTTTGTGATTTTTAGGATTTTGGACCATCTCCATGATTTCATATTGAGTCATTCCTAGGACATTGTTGGTGATATCCTCCACTTGGAAACCTCCCTCTTGAAGATCTTTTGGTAGTTGAGGAAGGTTGAATAAGGGATTGATAGATCTTATGGGGTTGATTTCAGGTGCAGTTTGACTCGAGTCACTTGAAGTGGATGTTTCTTTGTTTTCTTCCATGTTTTTCTTGTGTTGAGATCTAGTTTGGACCATAAAATAAGGATCAAATTTTAGGAATATGGGAGGTAAACCTATAACTCCTTAGGTTGGTCTAAAATTTAGGTACAAAAAAGAAAATTTAAGATGTTAAGGATCAAATGGTAGTGATGAGATAATGAAAGATGGGTGATATGAATTATTGAACTCTTAAGACTCTTGGAGAGATACTAGACTTTATGAATTTTGGATTTTGTTGACTTTGGATTTGATTTAGATTTTGTTTTGGATTTTGATTTTGATTTTGGATAATGAACTCATAAACCCCAAGATGTTGGATGTTATCTAGGGATAAAATTGTCCACAAGGATGGTAATTTAACTAAGTGTATGAAGAAGGATTCATCCACACATACTTAGTCAAACAAGATGATTTTTTATTTTGATTTGAAGGATTTTCCAAAAGTCTAGCATGATGGATTTTTTCCAAGATTCCAAGAGTTGTTTGTGAGATGGATTTTGATTAATGTTTTGGGATGGATGAAAGTGTTAATTTTTATCCTACGTGAACTTAGAGAGACTTTTTTCTTACAAGACCTAGGTATTGAAGAACATGTTATACTTCCAAGAACTTTTAAACCCTACAAAGTGAGATACTCAAAACGTTGGAAGAGAGCTGGATTTTGACAATAATAAAATGAGTACAAGTTTGGGTTGTCCTTTGATGCATGTTTGCAAAAGTTATAGAGAAATATTTCTCTAACTTGATAAAGCATAGATTGACATTTCTTGAGATTTCTTGGACTAAGACGCTTGTGATGATTGATGGACTTTGGTTTTGGGACTTTGATTTTGTGGGAAATCATTTGAGAAAACACATGTGCAGGGTTCAATTTGTCTTTTACATTTTCTTAATGAATTATTTTTACCACAAACACTTTCTCACTTTCGTTTTTCAAACTAAATGTCTATGTATCAAATTTATTTTCATCCTGCAAGGTCCATTATGTAGAAATCAAGAGAATTAAGGCAATAGTTCCCTAATGTTGACTCTAGAGAGAGAAAATTGAGAGATAGGCCAAAATATTTAGAAGCCTTTGAGGATAAATACTTGGACAAGCAGTAATACTTGGACCTTTCAAGGCATTTTCTTCTCTAAAGGGTTTGAAATTTGATGACCTTGTTGAATGTTCATTTTCAGGATTTTGGATCCAAGCAGTGTGTTTAACTAACTCAAATATTGCACAACCCTAGGATAGAAAATAAAATATTTTTTGAATTCCCACTTGGATTTCTTCAACTGCACTTATTTAGAGCGGACGATTAGAAGCTTGACCACATTGGCTCCCCTATACGACACTCACTTCTATGGGTCATCCAAGCTTCAAGTTCTCATGAATATCCCATGAAAAACTCTTCATCTCTACAAAGAACCGCAAATATGTGGGATGGCTCCAAAGGTCCGACCTCCTGATGCCAACAAATATTAGGATTTTAGCTTCTAAACAAAGGTTCATAATAAGGGCATTCAGTTTAAGGGGTGTAATGATAAACTCCTTGTGAGAGAACTCCCAACCCTTAGAACAAGGGCTTTACGCATCATAAAGATACTTGGGGAGAGTTATCATGCACTGCTTCCCATTTTTTACAATTTTCATCATAACCAAAAATTTATATAGCAGTTTGGAAGAGCTTGGCTTATGCTCATTACCGCTTGGGTCGTTCCCTTGGGGTGAGTACTTTTTCCTACCAAGGAAGGCCCTCTGAAGGTGAACAATAGCGAGTATGTACATCTATAGTTCGATCAATCTTTGTTAGAATGAAAAAAGAGAGAACACACATGATGCCTTTTCCCAAACTAGCAAGATTTGTTCAATTTTAAAAACCCAAATTTGAAATGTGGAAGTAATCTTTTAAACAACCTAATTTCACTAAAATAATTTCTATTCTCAAGATCACCGTGAAGCACGAGAGAAGTGCATACTTATTCAAATGACACAAGTTTGTACAAAATCTATTACAAAATAGAACAAACATTAATTCTTTTTAATCCTCAAAGGCAATAAATGAGTTCTTTTTATAGCACCATATTTTGAGTGTGAAAGTTGATTGTTCAATTTTAACCCAAACTCAAAATTCTAGTAAGTATCTAAGGCTTAATTTTAACCAACTTGACAAACCTTGAGTTGTGGGTTAATTTGAAGTCCAAATTGAATCTAGTTGGTCCTAGAAATTGAATTGTAGAAATTAAAGCCCAAATTATCACAAAGAGCATTAAAAATGCTTTTAAGAGTTCAAACTCTGACCCTCCCTTGCTTCCTAAAAATGTGGAATTGAAATGCAAATGTGACACTCAATCAATGTCAAATGTGGCACTGAAAAATAGATGTGACACTCTAGAGATTACAAATGTGGTGCTTTGCAGAGACAAAGAGTGCAAATGCAACACTATAGCAAAAGCAATGCTTTGCAATGAGAAATAAAGACATAAAAAAGAGAATGCAAATGTGGCATTGGATCAAAGGTGGTGTGACAAAAGCATGCATATGTGGCATGACATGATGAATGTGACACTGTATGACAAAAGCAATGCTCTATGGTGTCACATTTGTAGAAAGGTGGCATCATGTTCCCGTGTTTGTAAAAAATGGAGAAATTAGGTGAAATTGGACATGTTAGATTTCTCTACCCTCCTTTTAGCACCAAAATGTGAGAAAAAAACCTACACAAGCTAACAATTGATCAACAAAACAATTTCAAATATGTCAAGAAAGAAAATCTAATGCTCCCTATGAGATTCTTTAGCCAATTCAAGAGAAAACATGAAATAAACAAGACTCTAATTAAAGATTGCATGTAATCTAAATTAAACTAGCTAAACCTCAATCCCATAGGGGGAGTGGTGCTCCTTTGATGTGGAAAGAATACCTTTCCTAATCACTTTGATAAGCTTGATGATTGAATGTGATTCCAAGTATGAAAAATGACTATATTCTAGCTAAAATAGATGAAAATGATAGAATTCTATGAACTTAAATGGTTATAGTGATAATGCATGAAGTTTTGGATCCATATTGTGAAAAGGATGAATCTATTTATAGAAGCCAAGTGTTTAATAATGAGAGGATTTGATGAATACGGGATAAATTGAGAGTCAATGAGAATGTGCCAAGTGTCACAATTCTATTGGAGGAAGTTGGAGCACATTTTGGGAAATGTGTGAATGGAGGAGGAGGGAAGAGAAGTAAATATTGTTGGTTCATAATTTGAAATTGGTGGAAGAGGAATTGAATGAGGTTTGAGAGGATATCAGTATAAAATTTATACAAAATAGCCATATAGCCATGTAGGTATACATCAATATATGTCGATATCAGTATAAAATTTATACAAAATAGCCATATAGGCTTACAAGAATTCCATATAGGCATACAATGTCAAGTATATTCAATAAAAAATATGTCCAAAAATGCCATATAGGAACACAACAAAGGACCCCAATTTTCATTTCCCTCCAAGTGAATGAAACAAATGGGTGGCCTTTAGTGGTCGGGTGGATGGCGATGCATATGACACTTGTTTACCTTGAACTTGAGGGCTGATCCTCCTAGGGTTTAGTTCCTCATCAAGCTTCAGCCATTACAATAACAATTAAAGACATTTATGTATAGAAACTACATTATAAAAAATGATATATTTAACAAAATAATCACTTATCGCCACTAGATAATCTCTCTCCTCATGCGAAAGATTCACATGCTCATGTTGTGGCATGCAAAGTCCTATAGAAACCATCCAAATAGAAATTAAACTATGAATCAATAATCATTTTATTTTTCACTAACTAACAAATATAACAATGAATGTAATTTGAAATTTACTAATCTGCCTCATACCCCTATGAGAGGAATCAAGCTATCTATTGCACAAGATACACCTTGCTCCATTAACTTATCCTCATCCAGAGGAGATTCTTCTTCCATCATCTGAAAATAAAACAACAAATTATTCAATCATGCAAAAAAAGAATAGTGATGCAGGTCATGGCTTATAATGTATGAGATAATAAAAAAAAATTGAGTACTTATTAAACTATATATTTATTACTATTATACTTACTATTTTCCCTATCCATAGCTTGTTTGAAAGCACCTATTTTAGGCTTTTATCCATAGCAGAAATTTAGTGATCTATTTCATAAAATGCTTTAGTATACATGTACAAAAAATGTGGTAGCATAGAGAAGTTAGTAAACCATTCAAAAAAATTCCTCAAAGAAATGTGGTCTCATGGTGATGGAATGCCATGGAAATTTTGTTCATCATGGCATTCCATCACCATGAGACAACATTTCTTTGAGGTATTTTTTTCAAACATTTCATTGACTTCTCTATACTATTATGTTGGGATGGGGTGGATGGTATAGTGTGGTTTAGGTTATGAGATGGAGGGGGATCATGAGATGAATAGGGATTGGTTTTTTGATCATGAGGGGAAGAGGATCTTTAGATGGGATGGAAGGTGTACTTTGAGACCACATTTCGAGAGAAATCATACAATGGAGTGGAAGAGGTACTTTGATCTAGACACAAAAGGATGTCATTAGATGAAGTGGGGGAGAGAGGATTGTGAGAGGGGGGATGAAGGGATATCTTGCGCTTGAGATGGAAAGATATCATTAGATGAGATGGAAGGGATATGTTGTTCTTGATTGGAAATGGGATCATCAGATGCAAGGGGATCATTGATGGAGGAGAAGGGTTTCCTTGATATTTATATGGAGGGGAATCTATGTTAGCATGCTTTGGATTAGGAGATGGACATAGTTCATTTGATATGCATGGTGTTATGAGGGAGGAAGGTTTTATAGACTCTTCAACTTGGACAGATGGATTGATAGGGGATTCATTTAAGATTTAGGGTATTAGGGTTTATCTTGATGTGGGGGTGATGAAGGTGGATGCATGATATGGGAAGATTGCACCACTTTGTTTTTGCATGGGGAAAAAACAACCTTTGTAAATGAAATGTAGATTTTAGGACCCAATGGACTCTCTCTAACTCTTATAGGGCTTTTCACCCAAAAGGAGAGAGATTAGATCCTAAAATGCTTATGTAACATTCAAATTAGGAAGTGTGCAATGCAATGTAATGTAAATGAACTAAACTAAATGCAATTGACTGATTAAAATGATATAGAATGAATGCAAAAGTGCAATTTAAGCTATGTTTGAAAACACACCATGATATGAAAACTATTATGAAAGATGAAGAAATTGAAAGAAATATGCAAAACAAAAGGTACAGGTTCAAATTTGAGTGCACCTAGATGATGTGTGAGCTTTCTAGATATTTGGAATGCTGCTGAAAATTTATGATTTTTCACAGTGGGACTCATTCACCAAGGGTGGCAAAGCAATCCTATTGAAAATGTGTCGGGAATTGATTTTTGACAGCCAGGAGTTGATTTCTAACAAAATGCAGATTTTTTAGATTTTAGGTGGGACTCATTCGCCAAGGGTGGTGAATTAGTCCTCCCCAAGATTTCTGAAAAATAAAAGGTCAACACTGCTACTCTAGATCTAGTAATGACTGAATGCATGGTTGTCGGGGTCAATTCTATAGAAAATGGGCTGAAAGTCACTCAAATTTCTTGAATAGATGATGAATTGATTTGAAGATCCTAGTTGACTTGAAATCCACTTTTCAACACCTTTAAACTTATCAAATCTGCAAAACAAAGGCTGCAAAGACACAAGCAAAGGGGAAAAATGTTGGGGGGTTAGTGAATATGGGTTTGCCTTGGTCAAACCCCACTTTGGTAATCAAACCCAATAGAGATGAATGAAATGCAAAGGAAATGATAAATGAATAACATGAAAGTATTACAAACTTACCACATCCTTGAATATGCAAATTTGAAGTGATTTCAATGGCTGCTCCAAAGTGCTTGAAGATTGCTTGAATGATTTAAGATCTTGAATGCTTGAATATGTTAGGATATTGAATACTTGAATGAGGAGATGTAAAATGAGGTTAGAATCACATATTTAAATATTGTGCTTTACTATCCATTCATACCTCATCACAAGCTGACATGAAGTGAATTTGAGTAAAATCCTGAAAGAAATTTGAAATATTTTGAATTTGGGGCCAATGGGGACTCATTCGCCACCCTTGGTGAATGAGTCCCACCTAGGACCTAAAACCAAGTGTCAAAAATTAAGTCATGTTTAATGTTGTTTGTTGGGATAAGACCCAAAAATACACCTAATATAAGCATTGAGGTCATAAAAAGACAAAATAAAGCATGAGAAGGGTATAAATAGTGAAAATATGCCTAGAAAAGTGTGAAATCTTGTTACAAGACTTTACAAAACTTCAAAATAGGACTTGTTAATGAGTGAAAAGGTGGCTTTTAGATGAATTGCATTAAATAGAGTTTAGAAGAATGTAGAAATGTCTTACAACACTTCACAACACCTTCACAAGATGCCATTCTTTGAAGTTTAGCACGAAAATAAGCATGTTCAAGCCAAGATACATCATAAAATTAAAGCAACATAGCTCCAACACTATGAAACAAGACCTAAAAGACCATGAAAATAGGAAGGGTCCATTTTTCGATGGTACAGTAAATAGTCCTTGGATGAAGTTATTATGAGAGACATTGGATGAATTTTCTTGGTAATAGTGGGGTGATGTGGATTTTAAGGATGTGGGATATGAAAGTGGAATGAGAGGTGGAAGCTTCCATGGACTGGTAAATTTAGGATGAGGATGAGGACTTTGGAAAGGATTTGAAGGGGAATTTTGGCTAAAGGCTTGGTTTCTATTCTTAAGGAAGTGAGTTGTTTAAGAAAATTCCTCAAATAAATGTGGTCTCATAGTGATGGAATGCAATTCCATCACCATGAGGCCAAATTTCTCTTAGGAATTTTTTCAAACAACTCTCTGCCTTTTCTATGCTATTGCTTGCTATTATGCTTTGATATAGTTTTTCCAAGCATCCATAGTTTGTTAGAAAGCACCTATTTTAGGCTTTTATCCATAGCAGCAAGGAAGTGAACTATTTGAAAAAATGCTTTGGTAGACATGTATGGAAAATGTGGTAGCATAGACAAGGTGGTGAGCTGTTTGAAAAAATGTCTCAAGTAAATTAGGTCTCATGGTGATGGACATCACCATGAGACCACATTTCTGTGAGGAATTTTTCAAAACACTCATTTCCTTTTCTATGCTATATATTACTATTATGCTTTCATAGATTTTTTCCAAGCATCCATAGCATAAACAAGGTAGTGAACTATTTGAAAAAATGTCTCAATACAATGTGGTCTCATGGAATGCCATGAAAATAAAATACAACTGGTAGCTTCTCCTAGTTATAAGTTATGTTATGTGAACTAATTGCATCATTGCTCATGTTGACTTTCTAAAAAACTATATTATAATTGAAATTTTGTCATCTATCAATATCTAGTTATTAGTTATGCAATGTGAAGTAATGTTTTGAGTTTGAAAGATGTGAAATGCAATGTAATCAATGATATGAATATAAAATACACAAATATATTAAGTACAATTCATTAGTTAAACTCTGTATTCTATTGCCTGAGTGAAGGTTTGTACTCCACTGGCTCTAGGAGGTGTTACCATAAAACCTCCAATATTAACCTATTCAACATCCAAAATAAGATATTAGAATACCATTCATATAAAAATGCTATTCACATGCAATATTTATAATTGTTTGCTAGTTACATACCTCAGTAGTAGATGCAGTGGAGTTAAAAATAGGTGGAGGGCTGGTGAAAATAGTATCAACACTATGACCCTAAAATTTAATTATAATCATTAAACTAAATTAGTTTATCTTGAATTTCAAAAAATGAAATTTAATAAATTAAATTCAATGAACATGCTAACATTTACCTAAGTATCAAGGTTGAAAGCCTCATTCAAGATGAAATATTCCATCACCAACTACGTAGCTGCAGATGTATCCTACGGACCAGCCTCTTGACTATCTATGGGGTCATATGTACAAGCTGACCTGAAAACCTAACAAGAATGGGGTGGAACCCTACCCCTCAAACTCTCCCTTGGCTGACACTATACTATAGGACTCACATGTTGGATGATACTCTGGCTCTGTAGACATGGAAAATGTACCAATTGACATTGTGCATTTGATTCTGATTACTAATACCATTTCATCCTAAATTATCCCTCGGTCTAACCATTTAATCAAATTTCCTTATTTGATTAAATTCATCAATTTCCTTCCCTTAATTAAATAAATCATTTTATCTAATTAAGTCACCTCTTATCAATAATTAAATTAACCATTTTGATCTAATTATCTGATTTAATTAAATAATTAATTTTATTTGATTAAATCTCTTAAGTCTATCTATTAAAATAAATAAATTAAAACCTTATTTAATTTAATCTAACATCATCTCTTTTAATTAATTAAATCAAAATATTTATTTAATTAATCTCTTATCACATTCCTCTCATATTTGATTTAAATAAATCCACAAATTTAAGTCAAATAGGTCACATCACTTAATCTCTCATTAAATTAATTAAATTTTATTAATTTAATCTCATATCATGTCCCATCCTCTAGCTTTTACCACTTGCACATGAAAATAGATTTAATTGATTTATTAAATCTCTATTTTCCTCAACAAGGCATCTTTTGGGAATATTCTCCAAGTTTGAATTCAAAAATCCAAGTTGACATGTACATCCAACAAGGAATTTACTCTCTCTTACATGTCCTTTTTCTTGAGGCAAGTGGCATTCAATGCATTTTTCCTTCCCTCTTGCATGTCATTTCAACAAAATTCAAAATTCCAAAATAGGCATTTATTGGCACAATCCTCAAAACTTGCACATCCTCCATCCACTCATAGGTTGACAAGTGGCATCTTGCCATTGGATGAATGTTAGTCCCACATTGCTCTATTTTGGACATTCATCCTTCAATACCATTTATAAATAAGAGAATTAATTCCTCATTTTATCATCCACAAATTATGCAAAGTTACCATGCTCAAATCATTAGCAATCCTCATCCATTATCTTTGAATCTTAGATAGGTTATGCGGATTTTTCCATTGGAGCACTCATCAAGCATCAACAAAGTGGATCATTCATCAAAATTTATCAAGCTTGCATCATAGGAATTGGGAAAAGGCTAATTTTCACATCAAATTGGCACCAATTCCCCCATGGGATAATAAGTTTGCTAGTTTAATTATAATTCAATCTCTATTTTGTCGTTTTCATTGTGTTCATTATTTTTTTTCCTAATTTGAACTTGGTAAATGGATTTCATGGGGAATACTTGGTCTTTCTTTCATTCTCTAATCTAATGTGTTTATTCTTATTGTTTTGTAGGTACTAGGATTGGGGTTCTCACATTTGGTGCTAGAAGGAAGGCAACATCTCATTTTTAATCACATTTTTCTAAAAATTATGCATTTTTGTTTGTGCATAGGAAAATTCCAATGCTGGAAGCTCAGCGTTGCCATATAGCATCGTTGAATCTCCAGCATCGCCATATAGCACCACTGGAAAGTCCAAACTACGATGCTCTAGCCATCCCACCTAAAAATTTTGAATTTAAATTTTAAACAGTGACGCTGGCAAAAAGGGTGACACATTTGAGCTCACTGGTCTAGGTATAGAGCACTGTTGACTGGTAAGTGATGCTATACAACACCACTGACTGGTAAGCGGTGCTATATAGCACTGCTGACTGGTAAGTGACGCTATACACCACCGCTAGAGAAATCAAACTGCGATGCAGTCAAGGGTTGCACCGCTGATAGGGAGTAAAAAGTTGAAATTTCATTTTAGCACATGCTTTTTGTTAAATGATAAGTTTATCTTCTATTTTCTACTTTTAAAACTCTATGTTTTGCAAAATTTCACTAGTTTTCTTTCTTTTAGGGTGGATCAATTAAAAACAAAAGAAGGAGAAGCATGATGATGGTATTTCACAAAATCAAAGTGTTTTTAAAAACTTTAGTGTTTGTTTAACACTCTTAGGAAACTTTTATTCCTTTTTACTTAGGACACTAATTTTGTTTGGGCTTTTAAAAAGAACCTTTTCAATTTTTGAAAAGTCTTAAAATGAATATTAGGAATACAACTTTCTAGAGTTTTTTTTCTGGTTAACAATTGAACAAAACAATTCTCATTTGTCCTTTGGTGCTTTAAAAATAACTTACAATTTTTTTATGGCTCTAAAATGAACAAGTGCAACTTTGTCTTTGTGAGGGCTTACTTAAACTAACTTCATTGAAAAAGGACGTATGTGCTTCTCTTGCACTTTATAGTGATCTTGAGAATCAAAAGGCCTTTTTTGGTGATCTAGATTGAAATAAAACAATCACCTCCACACTTCATTTTGGTTTTAAAGTTGAACAAAATCTTGTACAAGTGGGAATGAACTTATTGCATGTGTTCTCCCTTTGTTTCTAAACAAGGGTCGATCGAACTATGAATATGTTTATTCGCTTTTGTTTATCTTAGAGGGTCTACCTTGGGGAAAAAGTGCTAACCCAAGGGAATGACTCAACCGGTAACACTCTAAAGCCAAGAGTATTTCCAACCGGGATATAAATGTGGGTATTGGAGTAAACACCAATATCACATGGTTGGCTCCGATGAGATGGATCTGAAAAGGGACTCTCGCCGTATGGGTCAATCTCCACAAACAGAAAGTCCTAATTAAAACCCATGTTTTAGAATTGCCAAAATCCTTGATCTATTTGTTGGTGCAAGAACGGTCGTTCTAAAGTTGCCCACACTTTTACGGTCTTTTGGTAGAAATGGAAAGCATGCCATGGGAGTTTCATGGATGTTGATGCTTTTCTGCCCCGTATAAGTGAGTGTCATGGAGGGGAGCCAGTGGGGTCAAGCATCTAACCATTCGCAAAAGATAAGCATAGTTGTACTTGTCCAAGTGGGGACTCAACAAATATTGTCTTCCATATCCATAGGGTTGTGCTTATTCTTGGTGACAAAATGCTTTGCTTGTTTGAAAACATTTGGAAACAAACACTTAAAATCATCATCAAAATTTCAAACCCTTTGGGAGGAAAATACAATTGACCAAATTCATGTGTTATTGCTTGCCCTTTGGATTCACATCCTTAGAGGTTTCTAAACACTTGAACTTACATCTTAATTTGCCTACCAAGGTCAACTTAGGTATCCATTGCCTTGATTTCCTTGAATTTCACATAGCACTTTGTGGGATGAAAATAAATTATGACATTGGACATCTAGTTTGGAAAATCTAATCAAGAAAGTGTTTGTGGTAAAAGAAATTCACTAATCAAGATAAAATCAATTGAACCCCACACATGTGCTTGTGTATCTTTTGTATTATGGTATTTTGAACAAACATTGATCTTTTGGTTTGAAGGGAAAAGCATGTTCTTCAAAACCTTGGCCTTGTAAACAAGTCCTTCTTAGGTTCATTTAGGATCAAAATCAAACACTTCATCCATTTAAAACATTTATCATGCCATCCCACAAGAAAATTTAGAGCTTTGAAAACATCATTCTAGACTTGGGTAAATCATCAAAATCAAAATCACCTTGTTTGGTTAGGAGTATGGGAATGCATCCTTTCTCATACCTCTAGTTAAATTAGCACCCCTTTGAACAAGTTCATCCTAGGATAACATCTAACATCTTAGGGTTTACAAGTTCATTATCCAACTCAAACAATCAAAATCAAGCTCTAAGTCTAGCATTGATACAAAGTCCCTAAATGTTCAACACTCATATCATTCATCCCTTTTCATCCTTCATCTCATCATTGGTCCTAAACACCTTAGAGGTCACTTTTGCAACAAGGTCAAAACACAAGAAGAACATGGAATATAAACATGATCCATACATCATAAGTAGTCTAAACCAACCAAATCATCAAAGCCTTACAATGACAATTGATTTTCAAAATTCACATTTATACAATCCATACATGGGATCATTATCTCCTACAAACTTCAATTGTACAACAAATGTGAGTATACCCAATCTAAATATTGGAACACCTTTTCCGATGGTAGATTTAAATCCAAGTCCAAATTTACAAATCTATCAACCAAATACTCAATGCATGAGTCTTCAACAAAACAACATTATCCCACCAAATCCATACATGCCAAATGAGAATATACCAAGTACAATTATACCAAACATGAACATTTCAAATCCACACTTGGTAAACTTTTGGATAGATATGTTTAAAAATCACACGAATGTTGTTCAAAATCCATCACACCCATATGTCCCCCTCACCTTTCATAATGACCCATCATCATCATCATTTAATGCAACACCGCAAACCTCTCTCCCCATGACCTCACAAGAAGAAGGTGACTTATTTGGACCTTGGGGAATTTTTGGTCAAACATCATCATTTCCCCAAGGGAGATGCCACTCACTCTCCCACTACTCCCACCCTTTCCATTAACATTTGTATCACCTCTTGGTTTGGGGCTACCTTCACTACCACCGCTCATCCAAAACATCCCCCCAACCATCAATCAAGGAATCATACCAAATCATCCCCCCTTACCATTGATATTGCAACAATAGATGGCAACCATCCCCATAGCAAAAGCAACCAACACATCATCTATCATCCCTCAAAACATGGTCTTTGAAGGACTAACCATATCGATCACACCATCCACCAACTAAATCCCAATCATCAATACGACAATACCTCTTATCACCACAACAAGCACTATTCCAAAATCACCTCCGCCACTACCAACACCCAAACCAAACAAATCAAACCAATACAACATTGCATTACAAGCCGCTCAGTAGGTTGCTTATCAGAAGGCACTCCAACAAAACAAAAATTGACAAGCTGCACAACTAGTTGTTCAGCAAGTTGCACAAGTTGCTCAAACCCAATACCAAGCCCAACAAGCAAATGTTGTTCAAAATCCAAAAAAAATGTTAACAACTCCATGTATTGATCCAAGTCAATGATCACATGAATAAGACCTATCCATCAACGAGCACATGAAAGATGTTTCTACCTCATCCGAAGATCAAATCAACATACATCAAGAGTCACTTTTTGATCATGATAAGAATCCTTCAACAATATCTGACAATGATCTATTTCAAGGAGTGATAACATTATTTGATCCTGTAATCAACAATCCATCGACCAATGATCATGTTGAAAATGTCTCTACATCACCCAATCAGTTAGAGGACATATCTCAAAAATTTATTCCAAAGCATGATCAACATCTCCCACCAAAGTTTAGCAATGGTCCTTTCCAAGACATATTGACATCCTTCGACCTCATGATTTACGATATTGAAGGAATCTTCAACTCAACACTTGATCCAAATTCACTCAAAGATCAAGAGGCTATTTATCCACTTCCTATGCCTAATGAAAATATCCAAGAAACCTTTATAAGCAATCCATCCTTTGAAATTGACCCATGTCAAGAAATTGATCTAAATCATGTTGAAAGAAATTCCGAAGTCATTCAAAATCAAGAATTTATATCTCCAAGCTACTACAATGATCTAATGGACACTCTCCTATCTATACAAGATGCCACAAATGATGATCATATCCACATAGCACATACTCCATCTACCCATGAGATGCTTTCTTTGGATGGACATGTAGATGATCTTCATACAGAACAGGATTCCTTTACTCCTAACATCATTACACAAAAAAGCAAGTTGTTTATTCCTATAGTCAAACTGAGTTGTCAACATCAGGATCAGATATATCCCAAATTTAGACTGAGGACATCATGTATAGATATCCAACATTATCCACTCAAGGAAGCAGGTCAGGCAAAAGAAGATATTTCAAAGTCAGTAGAGCATCCAATCAAAATAACATCATCTGTAGTGGTCATTTATCAGAGTATGCATTCTAAACAAGATTTCTTAGAATAGGTAGAATCAAAGAATGAAGGTACTACCACCATACTGGGGGCAACTATGTCTCAAGCAAACATCAACATAGGGAGCACGAAGAGTCCTTATGATGAAACTGATGCCAATACTACAACCAGCCACATCATGAATCTTCATCCACCCATCACCCCATCCACGAATTGGGACCAACATCAAAAGAAAAATTTGAATCAAAGCACAAAGAATGTTATCAAAGAAAAAGAAGCTAAGAAGCATATTGGGAAAAACAAATACATATGGATACCAAAAAATACAAAGAAAGATTATCCCTATCAAACTCTATTAGTCAAAGAAACTATGGGGAAAAATAAAAAAAGGGAAAAGTATCCATCAAAGATGTCCACAAAAGAAAAAAAAATCTTTTCAAGTGATGTGAAAATTTTATCAAGCAAATGGTCCTAATTCCACACACACTTCTGTATCCACCCATCATTGCTCATCTTCCCAAGTTTGGAGAGTTAAAGGTTCCAAACTGTCAACCAATCCATCTCTTATCCCTAAACACACTCCATCCATGCCTCCACGCATGATATCCAATTCTCAAATTGACCATGTATTGGAAATGACCCTTCATCATAAGGATTCTGAAGGCACTCTATCGTGATGTGCACACAAAGATAGAGTTAATCCTGGTATCAATAAAGCAAATCAAGAATCCCAAAAGTTGCATTCAAGTGCACGTATCTTAGCAAAGCAACTTCTTCAAGTAGGCTATCAATGGTACATCATGACAAAAGCATCTACATCAGCAACACCTTGTGGTTCAGCATGAGCTTAAATCTTTCACAAAAAAATACAAAAAATTCAAAAAATATGAAAATCTAAAAAAAAAAATCAGAAAAAGGATTGAAAACAGTGAAGAAAAAAATCATCCTCTAGTGAAAACCACTATGGTGGCCCTTTGGAAAGGTACCGTGATAAAAACCTGGCAAACAGGCATCATGTGTAGAATTGAGCATCTACATATGCTAGTTCAGGTAAAAGCATCTTATCCCATCCATAATAAATCTAACATTCCATCCATCTCATCCATAATAAATCCATTTCATCCACGAACTATTTATCCAATCCATTTTCATCCATCTACATCCATCATCCAAGTTATCTTGATCTTGATGAAAGTTTGGGGCACACTTTACACTTGCTTATGGTAAACATCTTGACATGGGCCATTTTCATTGATCCTATCTTATGCAACATTATTTGAGCCATGAAGCATTATCCAATGAGCATTCTTTATCTGAACACCTTATCTTATCACAAGATAATTCATATCCCTCCATCCATACACCTATCCAAGAATCCACCTATGGTATTCCATACATTGCTAGACATTGTGGGCAGATATTTACATCTTGCTTTGGGAATATATATTGACATATATCCTCCAACTTATGTGGTGATTTGAACATTGGAAAATGTGAAATCAAATTGGTCCACCACTTGTGAGAAAAAAACCAAATCACTAGCCCATGACATATTTTGACGAGAAGACATTCCTTATCAATCTTCATCTTTCATCAAACATCAATCCAAACAATCACTATCAGTCACATCAAATCATCCAAAACATATTTTGTTCCAAACCAAGCTTCATCAATCTTGATAAAATTAAATCCAATCAATCCCACATCATCTTGGGATATCCATCATAATCCTTGTTTTGTGTAACACTATCCTTGCATTGTTGTGTATCCTCAAAAATGTTATCATCCAATCAATCACTCATCATCTTGGGATATCCATCCTAGTCCTTGTGTTGCTTAACACTATCCTTGCATTATTGTGCATCCTCAACAATGTTATTATCATCAATCGATTGATCTGATCAATCAATCTTAGCTTGGTTTTCAACAAAATCCTAAATACAACACTGATATCATCAAACATATCCATATCCAAATTGTTAAAATCATTCAAAAATCTAAAAACATCAAAAAATCAAAAAATTCAAAAACATCCAAAACATATCAAAATTCAAAAACACTCAAAAAATAGAAAAATGTCAAAAAACTTGGAAATCCGAACTACATTGTCTCTGAGCTTAAACGTAGGCAAAGCTAATCTTTGATTAGCCCTCGAGACATCAAAATCCAAAAAATCCAAAAAAACATCAAAATCCAAAAACATTCATAAAATCTCACAAAACCCAAAAACATTTAAAAATTTAGAAAATCAAAACATTTGCAAAATATTCAAAAATACCAAAAACAACCTCAAAACATTTCAAAAAGATCAAAAACATTCAAAAAACCCAAAAAATCCATCTGTCCCATTTCGCTTTCACCCATGATAATCAATCATCCATAATAAATCAATCATCACACTCATCCTTTGGCAAAACAAACAAAAACAACCACAACAATCAACAAAAAAGCAAGCTTCAAATGCATAATCAAAATCGAAGCAACAAACCGTTAAATGCAAAAGCAAAATCTTGATCATTTTCAAACATGTCAATCAACCTTATATCAATAGCCTATTAATCAACTTATCAAACCATCATCATCCTATACAATGCATGTCCTAGGATATATCGTTCTGACAATGGGCATCATTTTGGATATCACCTTGGATTCTTATCCTATCAAAAAATATCCCTTCGGCTAGAGGTATGAAGAACATTAGCTTGTTTTCATACTTGATCTCTTCCTTTCATTTATCTTATTGTGCTCATTCCAAGGACCTCTCGATAATATCCGAATGAAGGATTTACAGAGATAGGAATGGGGCAACGATCATTATCTTTTGTCTGTTGTGGTTGTTGGATGTTCTTGTAATATAACTTGGTGAATACTTGTTTTGTTAGGTACGTCCTAGCAAGGTTTCTGTATGTCAAGTGTGAACAAGAATACTCCTATCTATTTTTCAATTCAAATTCCATCACACTAGGTACAACGCCATCCTGGTTCTTTATACCTTGATGCATTGTATCTATGTGTTTTATCAAACATAAGAAAATTGGCCCTTTAAAAATCCCAACTCCTCGACAAGTAATCATCATCATTTGCATATTTATCATCTTGTGTCTTGTTGAAATGACTTCTCTTGTTTATTCTATCTCTTGCTTTTCGCGCTAACATGGTACCATGATAGTTAATCATAAATCATCGCCATTGCATCTATCTTGCATCCACAAAATCGTTAGCATACTGCATAATGCATATCATATCATATAGAAAGCATTAATCATACCACATGCATTCATCCCCATCATTGCATAATATAGATTGGTTATTCTAAACATCGCATAAACCATACATTTATCATCTATTTGCATAATCATAAAAGCATCATCATATCATATCATGTGCATCCATATCATCCATGCATCATCATATCATCCAAGCATCATAATCATCTCATTTATATCATCAATAATGTAACTGTCATGGTACAAATCAGGATCAAGTGTCTGTAATATATCAAAATAGGCATGAAGCTACCCATGGCTGATGCCTATCTACATCATCAAATATGTCTACATCAAACATATGAGTTGAACTAATCTTGAACCTCTTTGTCAAGAGATTGACCCTCAAATCAAATCTCTTCGCCCGATCTCTTGAGGGGGAATTATACCAATGTAATTCTTCACACTGGGGCAACAGTGGGGCATAATAAAATTAGAAATTTTTTAACTTTGATCTCAAGAAGATTTAACTTTGAACTAATGCAACAAGTGCATCACTTCAATGAGGGGCAAAATGTAGACATGGAAAATGTATCGATTGACATTGCGCATCTGATTCCGATTACTAATACCATTTCATCCTAAATTATCCGTCGGCCTAACCATTTAATCAAATTTCCTTATTTGATTAAATTCATCAATTTCCTTCCCTTAATTAAATAAATCATTTTATCTAATTAAGTCACCTCTTCTCGATAATTAAATTAACCATTTTGATCTAATTATCTGATTTAATTAAATAATTAATTTTATTTGATTAAATCTCTTAAGTCTATCTATTAAATTAAATACATTAAAACCTTATTTAATTTAATCTAACATCATTTCTTTTAATTAAATAAATCAAAATCTTTATTTAATTAAATAAATCAAAATCTTTATTTAATTAATCTCTTATCACATTCCTCTCATATTGATTTAAATAAATCCACAAATTTAAGTCAAATAGGTCACATCACTTAATCTCTCATTAAGTTAATTAACTTTGATTAATTTAATCTCATATCATGTCCCATCCTCTAGCTTTTACCACTTGCACATGAAAATAGATTTAATTGATTTATTAAATCTCCATTTTCCTCAACAAGGCATCTTTTGGGAATATTCTCCAAGTTTGAATTCAAAAATCCAAGTTGACATGTACATCCAACAAGGAATTTACTCTCTCTTACATGTCTTTTTCCTTGAGCCAAGTGGCATTCAATGCATTTTTCCTTCCCTCTTGTATGTCATTTCAACAAAATTCAAAATTCAAAAATAGACATTTATTGGCACAATCCTCAAAACTTGCACATCCTCCATCCACTCATAGGTTGACAAGTGGCATCTTCCCATTGGATGAATGTTAGTCCCACATTTCTCTATTTTGGACATTCATCCTTCAATACCATCTATAAATAAGAGGCTTCATTCCTCATTTTATCATTCACAAATTATGCAAAGTTACCATGCTCAAATCATTAGCAATCCTCATCCATTATCTTTGAATCTTAGCTAGGTTATGCAGATTTTTCCATTGGAGCAATCATCAAGCATCAACAAAGTGGATCATTCATCAACATTTATCAAGCTTGCATCATAGGAATTGGGAAAGGGCCAATTTTGACATCAAATTGGCACCAATTCCCCCATGGGATAATGAGTTTGCTAGTTTAATTAGGATTCAATCTCTATTTTGTCGTTTTCATTATTTTCATTATTTTTTTTCCTAATTTGAACTTGGTAAATGGATTTCATGGGGAATCCTTGTTCTTGCTTTCATTCTCTAATCTAATGTGTTTATTCTTATTGTTTTGCAGGTACTAGGATTGGGTTTCTTACAAGTTCAAAGAGATAATAGATTGTAGAGTGTCCACCTCAACACTCTCCTTCACAATAGAAGAGATAACAACATGCTCATAAGCTAGCCTAGTGAGTGCTCATCTCCCTTGCTGCTGAGGAACTTGACATGCACTTGATCTATCCTGTGTCAACCCACGACCTCTCCCCTGAAAGTCCCACATATCAAAATAGTTGGGGATTTTGTTGAGGATGAACTCATAGTAAAGTTTCCTCAAGAAATATTGGGGGACCTTGTTATTATTGCACATGGAGGATGGTCAAAAACCATCCACCACCTCTTCCAAAAAATTTCCTTAATCCCTTGGTGGCTGCACCAATGGATAGGAAACCTCTTGCTATTAAAGTCAAGAGTTTGATTTATACGTGGGTTAGTGAATAGTGAGTTGTTGTGCAGTTTTTGCACACATGCCCCACTTGGAGTAGGGACCCTCTTTTCTGGTGTCTTTTGACCCTTGGTTTTAATGGATTTATCATTTTGTTGTCCTTTCTGGATGGTTATTCGGGGTACAATCAAGTAATGGTCCAGTATGAGGACAGACACAAGATTGCTTTCACAACTAAGTGGGGTACCTTTGCCTACAGGAGGATGCCATTTGGACTCATTAATGCAGGGGCTACATTTCAAAGGGCTATGGATATTGCCTTCAAAGATATCATAGGCAAGTGCATCATCATTTATATGGACGACCTGACTATTTTTTCAAAAAACAAAGGGGATCACATCTCAGATTTACGGAAAGTATTTCAAAAGTGCATAGAATTTGGCATATCCCTGAATCCTAAGAAGTGTATTTTTGGAGTAACAGAAGGAAAGTTGTTAGCACATGTCATATTAGAAAAGGGAATTGCTATAGATCCAGAAAGAGTGGAGGCCATACTGAAGATTCAACCACCTGCTAGCAAAAAGGAGATGAAGTCCTTCTTTGGTAAGATCAACTTCGTCAAAAAATTCATCACTGGATTTGCTAAAATTGTGAAACCGTTAAATGCAATGTTGAAACAAGATGCCAAGATCGAATGGACTATGGAAGTGAAGGAGGAATTTGCAGAGATCAAGAGAGCCATTGCTGATGCTCTAGTATTGGTAAGCCCTGATTATAGCAAACCTTTTTATATCTATTCCTTTGCTTCAGATCATTCATGTGCTGGAATGTTAACTCAAAAGTCTGATGAGGGGAATGAAAATCCTATCACTTTTATGAGTGCACCATTAAAGGATGCTGAGTTGAAATATCCAAGTGTGGAAAAACAGGCATATGCCCTGGTCAGAGCAGTAAAGAAATTTAGGCATTATATCCTTAGAAATAAAGTGTATGCAATTGTCCCTGATTCTGCAGTTAAGTTACTCCTGATGCAGAATGAATTAGGTGAGCGCAGAGCCAAATGGGTGACCATGCTTCAAGAGTATGACATTGAGATCCAACCCATGAAGCTGGTGAGAGGGCAAGGACTCACTCAGACTATGGCAGAGATAGGCCCTGAGTTGACTGTTCAGAATTATAATATTGAAGAGGTTTCCCTAGATGGTTGGTATGATGACATAGTCTACTATTTACTGAATCAGCGACCTCCAGTTCATCTTAATGCAGTTCATAGACGGGCTCTAAGGTTAAAGAGTGATGGTTTCATGTTGAAAGGAGTTGTTCTATATAAGAAAAATTATGAAGGCATTTATTTAAGGTTTCTTGGGAAACAGGAAGCTGAAAGGGTGATCAATGAATTTCATGAGAAATACGGTACTGGTCATGGTTCTGCAATTGCCACAGCAAACCAAATCTTGAGGGCAGGTTATTACTGGCCTACACTGTTCAAGGATGTTCATCAACATGTACGAACCTGTCATACTTGCCAGACTACAGCAACAAGAGAAAGGTGTGCAGCACTTCCTCTCCAATTAGTCACTAAGGTAAGACCTTTTGCTCAGTGGGGTATGGATTTCATAGGCCTCATCAATCCACCATCTTCTATAGGACACAGGTACATCCTCACCATTACTGATTATTTTACAAGGTGGACTAAATATTTTTCTTGTAGACAATGTACATCAGATGTAGTGATTGATTTTTTAGAATCAGCCATTCTTAATCGATTTGGATGCCTTATTGCTGTTGTTTGTGATAATGGTCCTTCCTTTGCATCTTTAAAATTCTCAAACTGGGCTTTTGATCATGGCATTATTGTGAAGTTTGCATCTAATTATTATCCCCAGGGTAATGGTTTAGCAGAGTCCTCTAATAAGAACCTATTGACTGTCATTCGTAAGCTGCTAGAGAGGAACCCAAAAGATTGGCATACCCAGCTTCGGTTTTCCCTTTGGGCAGATCGTACCAGACTTAAGTCATCAATTGGAACATCTCCTTATCACTTAGTGTATGGTCTGGAGCCAGTATTCCCCATCCAACTCAAGATCCCCACTTTACAGTTTATAAATTAGTTTTATGATGAAGGGGACATAAGAGAGGCTAGGTTAACAGAACTGTTGCACCTTGAGGAGAAACGAGACAATGCCCTGGAGAATTTTGCCAAACATCAGGGGATAGTTAAGAGATGGTTTGATAGGAGGGCTAAAGTCAAAGCCTTCAGGATTTCTGACCTTGTCCTATATTGGGATAAACCTCATGGTCAGAAAGGGAACCATGGGAAGTTTGATAAATTGTGGCTTGGCCCATATCAGATTGCTGAAATACTTGGAGATAATGCCTTTCGTCTGAAGACTCTCACAGGAGAGGATATTCCACTGCCTGTCAATGGGTAGTATTTGAAGCATTATTTCCAGTCTTGAGCTGTTTTCAGCTCCCTGCCCTGTAAATAGTTAGTTTAGGTTGCTTTGTTTGTTTTGTTTGGCTAGTGTAGGTTTCTCTTTTGGTTTTCTTGTTTGCTTTGGTTAGATTAGGTTTGCTTTGGTTTGTTTGTTTTGGGTTGCATTGCTCTTGCTCTTGGTTCTTCCTCTTTTGGGGATCTTTGGGTGCATCTGTATGCCTATGGTGACAAAGTAGGTCCGATGTTCTAGTATTTCCTTTACAGACTCTAATCATCCTTCCAGGACACCTTGGTATGAACTCTTTACCCTATGTCATTTATCACTATGCTAAAGCAAAGGGGTTTTCTAGTCAGTTTAAACAGGAATGTACTAGGGTCTTATACTTTTAATTCTTAAAATACCCAAACTTGCAAAAGGTCCTTATGAGGTCTGAATAGGTGAAAAATCCTTTTTCTGCTCTAGTACCACTGTGATTCTCAGTCCTAAGTGTGGACTTCACTGTTCACGGGTTGAATGAAATGAGTGCAAGAGAAAAGATATATCAAAAAAGAGAAACAAAAATATATATTGAAAATCAAGAGGTTTGAATTCAACATGTCAGGGGGATCTGAATATCTCTACCAAGGCTATAGACGCCTAGCTGGCAGTAGAGCTATGTTCGGGAGGATCACAGCGATAACCTCGTCAGGGCTATGGACGCCTAACTGGCAACAAGACTCTATCCAGGTTAATTTTAGAGTATGAATCTTTACATAGCTTGTTCATACCGAGTCTGGTTCTTGTTGCAACTAAGGGATAGTAATGAATGCATGTGCACACACTTGGACCCTGGTATAGGAATGTTTGGATGGCTAGGGGTTTCTTTGTTTCAACCTGGAGGGTGGTGACTAGATATCTGAGTTGAAACCATGAGTTTTGGGTTCTTGATTCTAGTTTGTCATCAAAATGTTCAGGAGCATTTCCCCAGCAGAGTCGCCATTTGTTGTGCAGCTTTTTAACACACGCCCCACTTGGAGTAGGGACCCTCTTTTCTGGTGTCTTTTGACCCTTGGTTTTAATGGATTTATCATTTTGAGGTTTTCACATATTGGTCTTCCTAGCTTTGACCTTGCCCTGAGGCTTGAATTGATTGAAATTGAGTTTTAAGCAAAATCCAAGTTTTCACCTGACTCCGGGATTTTCCAGCCCTGGCGGATTTTCTCGGGCCCTGGTTCTCTGTCCATTTCTGGCTGGATTCTCCGAATCCGGGTTTCTGCTTGATCCCAGGATTTTTCGGTTCTGGCAGATTTTCCCGGACTGCGCCAAAATCTTGAACTTCGCCATTTCCCCAGTTTCTGCATTTTCGCGAAATCTGCGTTTCTGCGTATCCTAGGATTTTCCGAAATCTGTCCTAGGCTCGGGTTTCTGGATTTGTCAGAAATGTCTTGTCGCGCATTAATGACTGAGGTACCTTTGCTCAGACAAGTATAAGGGAAAATTTAGGGCATTTTAAACATCATTCTGACTTCATTGATCACTTTGTTGATTGCTCTGGCAATTAAGAGTTTCATTTGAGCTTTGAGGATTGATTTGGATTGCTTGTGTGTGGATTGATTGGAGCGCTGCTGGTTAAAGTTTTCGTTGCTTAGGCGCGCTTGTTTCGTGGTTTCTTCCTCAGGTTCGAGTTTCATCTGAATTGATCCATGGTAGGTTATCATTGGCCCTCCCTTTTATTTTGCATGATGATTGAGATTTCTGTGCGGAATGGTGGTCGTTTTGGGTCGACCCATACTTGGTCACGAGTTGGTTTTATCTAATTGGGGTTTAACCCATCTTTTCGTGAAACCTCATCATCCGTGCCTTCTGTGGGTGCTCGTATTTATTCATTAGATGGAGTGTGCGCCCGTTTGGAGGAGGTTTTGGGTTAGATTGCCCTTTTTAGTGTGAAATTTTCCATTTGCAGGATTAGGGTTTCCTTGGTGCTTGGCTCGGAATAATGGGTTAGGTTGTGATTTGTCCATCGTGCCCTTGCATTACGCTACTCCTTGCCTTGTGAGGATTTGGGGTGCTTTAGGTTAATCATTTAGATGGTATTTTAAACCTTGAGCTTTCCCTGGTTTTCATGGTGGCAGGTTTATTCATCCGAATTAGGGCATCACCATTTCACCATGTGGACTCATCATTTGGGAGCTTTAAGAACTTGAAATCATTTGCATTCTGAGTTTTATTGATTATCGTCAATTTGTGGACTAGTAGAATCCAAGTGTTGGAGTTTGCAAGATTATTTAGTCGCCAGTTTACATGTCACCGTTTGTCGAGTTTCCGGGGTCCTCATGGAATTCCTCCGCATTCGGATTTTCCCGGTTTAGGCTAATTCCGTGGAGTGTGGTAATTTCTGAAACATTTCAAACTGTCCGCGAAAATCCGTCCCATCCGGATTTTTCCGGTTTTCCTGTCTGACTTTATCCTTATTGATTTTTCAAAGATAGGATCAATGGAGTGAATGTTAAATGCTTATTCCTTGTTATTAATGCATGAATTTCATGATAATCTAATGGTCTTTTGGTTGAATTAATGATTTATGTGGCTAACGATGTTTTGGCAGCAGGAATCTGTCTGGGTCGGATTTCTCCGAAATTCCGCCCCGACGAGATTTTTCCGGTTGACGATATTTTCCCAGACTGCTTTATTTTTCCATACTTTCAGGGATTAGAAGTTTGCAATAGATTTCAATCGTTTTATATGATTTTATGCTAATATTTTGGTTGGAGTATGAATAATAATTAAATACTAATGATGTCTTTTGTGAGTACAGGCCGAATCAAGCAAGGTTGCCGCCGGAAAATCTAAGGGTGGCACAAGGGGGTCATCCATTTCTGAGGCAGAACGACTGAGATTAGACATCAAAAGTCAGCTCCTTGAGAGCAGGATATCCTCCATATGGTCTGAAGTGTCTGATACTAATGTGGGAGCCTGGAGGTATGAAGAGTTTAAGCAGCAGACAGCTGAGAAAGATTTGTCTACCTTGAGGAATGGCTTGATGAGGTCCGAACTTGTGCATGTGGCTGGGTTCCCTCCGGCAATTCAATGTTATGAGCTGATTCTCGAGTGTGCTTGGCAGTACAATTTTGATGCACAAAGGGTGGTCAGCACCGAGGGAAGGGTCTTGGCCAACTTCAGTCCTGCCTCTATTGCCCAAGCCTTCGGCATGCCGGACTTGCCTTCTGTGTGTGCTCTGAACATAGAAACGGCTAGAACATACTATGAGAATGAGCCAGTCAAGGCTCAACAGATAATCAATTCATGGCTAGAGAAACCAAAGTCCCACCATTCAAAATTTCCCAAGCAGTTGCACAGAGTTAAGTTCAGGTCAGACATCTATGATGCAATTACGTTCTTGAGCAGAGTAGTTGGTTTGAAGACTACCGGGGTGCTGGAAAGCTAGATGGTCCATGTGATCACCAAGATTGAATAGGGAACTAACTATCACTGCGCAGGGCTTATTAGTGCTGAAATTGAAAAACAGCTGAGGAACGTCCTGGAAACTAAGAGGTTCACCATGTCCTCTTATGTCATGTATGTACTAGCCAGATTCCACCCGTACAGGGGTTTGAACCCAGGAGGGACGTTGGGCTAGGACATAATCTATGAAGTTTACCCAGAGCTGCATTTAGGACACAGGGACTACCGGAGAGCCAATGATGCATTCACAATGCATATTACCTGGATGTTGCAGAATTCTGAGCACATGAGATTATCAGATGGAGCCAAAGGGCTAATTAAGAACTATGGGGCTTGGTTCATTTAGTTCGCCACCTTCACTTACATAAGGATTGATGGATGCTTGGTTGCTCCATACAGGTTGCCAAGATATCCTACTGATCACATCATGCTATTGGAGGTTGTCAGATAGATTTGTGAATTTGATGCTATTGTAAAGAGAGAAAAGCATAAGACGGGCTTTGGTGGGGATTTTCCCCTTGGAATTGGTGTGGCAGAAATGTGCCCTTCCATCCAATTGGCACACACTGCAGGTGAAGAATTAGCAGCATATGGTCTCTCCTTCCATTCCAAAAGGATGAACTTCGACATCACAGGGGAGGCACAGAAGAAAGCCACTAGGGAGTACCAGCACAAGGATGACCTAGAGGATTATTGGGCCAACATCAAAGATGATCTTGAGGCCAGAAAGAAGAGGTACTCTAGGCTCCCTGTGGAGGCAGTCAGATAGTACAATGTCAAGTTGATCCCAGATCAACTGGAGGATGATGGAAACCTGGTTCAGGACCATGCCTATGAAGCTGTAAAAGATAGAGCAATCAGAGAGATCAATTGGGATGATGATGAGGTCACGGAGTTGGAGAATCTAATGGCCCCAGTCATGAAGTTTACCTCTTCTTGGTTGAAACACAAAATCTGGGAGTTGGAGAGTGAGAAGGTAGATTGTACCTTCAACTTGATGGGAGACCTCAATCCCATGTCGACTTCAGAGGAATCTGGGGAAGATGACCCCAAAGGGAAAGTTGCCAAGACCTCACCGTTTAAGATAAAAATTAGAGGACCCAAGGAAAGTGGGCCTGAAACAAAAAGGAAGCCAAAAGGAAAGAGGAGATGGCATACTTTGAAACTTAGCAAGTCCTCTAATGAGGAGGAGTCAGAAAAGGCAGAGGAGGAAGATGCTCCTCCACCACCGAAGAAGACAAGAACAACCCGGACTTCAAAGAGGAAGGTTCAGGTTGCTTCGGGTGATGAGCCTCCTATTGTGGATATAGAGAGTTCAGGAGGAGAGAAAACAAAAGTCTACGCGAGAAAATCAAGAACTCCTTCGCCCAAGGATACTGTACAAAAGAAGGATTCTCCTCCAAAGTTACCAGTTGTGGAGCCACCTAAGGCTGCTTCCCCTCCACCAAGAATGCTTGAGCCGGAAATTCCAGAGGAGCATGAAACTAGCGGAGAGGCAGAGCCCTTCAAGGAAGGGACACTC
Organism: Sequoia sempervirens; assembly: GCA_007258455.2. Lineage (NCBI taxonomy): Eukaryota > Viridiplantae > Streptophyta > Pinopsida > Cupressales > Cupressaceae > Sequoia > Sequoia sempervirens. The sequence goes on along the minus strand of VDFB02358134.1, from coordinate 84,287,821 downwards.
TTTAGTGAAGCATCAGAGCTGGAGGTTGAGGAGGAGGAATGACATACTTCTCCACTGGTCCAATATGAAGATTCTCCGGAAAGTGACAGGGGAGACGGATCACCTGAGAAGGAGGAGGATATCCCTGCTAAAACCCCATCACCGGTGCAGCAAGAGGTGTAGCTCGAGGAAATTGATCAAGATGAGCAGCTTTCAGAGAAGGAGGATGATAAAGTAACTGTGGAGGAAGAGGAGAAGGTGATAGAACGATCAGAAGAGGCCACAATAAAAGAAATCCGGATAGACCCTGCAGCCCCAGATTGGTTAGAAAAGGAGCTTGCAAGAAAGAAACAAGTGGCTGTCAAGGATACTCCCTTGGATTGGGATGAAATGCTGTCAAAGATAGGTAAAGGGAAGAAAAAGAAGGCAGCCAAGGTGGTTTCCAAGGTGGAAAGAGATGAAACAAACAACAGGGTTATCCACATTGCCACTCCTGCCGCGGACAAGACAAGAGAAGATGTCACCTGTCAGGATTACAATGTGCAAACGATCAACCTTGGGTCGGAATCCATGAAACAAGATATAGAAGAGTTTGAAGGGTCCAGTGCGGTGATCATTGGCAGATTGAGGAAGGAGACCCAGACTAAACATGAGCTAAGGAAAGAAAATGAAAGACTCAGGAAATGCCTGGAGGAGGTAATGAGGCCATTGCAATCCCTCCATCCTTCTTCTGCCACTCTTGGATTTTTACCCAAGGAAACAATCTCCAGAATAGAGAAGATGAAAACCTCTGCTCAAACTGCAATGGATTGGCTAAAGAATGTGCAGACCAAGGGGGATGATGCAATTAAGGATATCCTATCGGTCGGAAAGGATGTAGTTCGGGCCAAGGAGTTGTTGGAACATGTGCTGTCTCAGGACAAGGAAGATATTGACCTCTTGTTGCAGAAATCTAAGGTTGTCCTGGGACATGGTAGGGATCAATTGCTGGCAGATGGAATCCTTCCCTCCTCCAGATTGGATGAACCCTGGGAATGGTTCGAGGCTTTGCAGATTAGGCAGAAGGCCATGAAGAAGATCCTGAAAAGAAAGAAACAAATTGATGGGGATCTCACTACAGTGTATGATGGAAGCATTGCATTCTTTGAGGTGATGACCGGCAGGAGGAAGATTGCTCCGAAATATCTAAGTCTTGAGCAGCTAAGGGAATGGTGGCATGAAGTTTATGCCCCAGATTCTGAAAGTGTTCTAACTGCCCACCAGCTTGACAATGCGGCCACATATCTGGCAGTGATGGACAAATATCAGGCCAACAAGGAGGATTGGAATAAGACTATTGAGAAGTCAAAGGATGAGATTGACTCCATTAAATGCCGACTTAGGGTATTACCTTTGCCACCTGTCACCGAACTAGATGGAGCATTCTTAAGGGTCCAGGGATCATCAGCTCGGGGAAAAGATAAGGGAAGTGGCAGTTAACACCCATTTTGAGATTTGTGCTTCCCTATTATCATAGGGCATGCATTGGACCGAACTACATTGGGGACTGTGTCAAGGCCGACCTTGATGGTGAATGGCATTTAATGTGTGCCTTAGTTTTATTTTTCCTTGGCCAACCTGTTTTGGCAGTTTTTCTTATTTTGTAAATGTTCGGCTAGGCCAACATACCTTGGAATTTGCTATAAGTGGGCATTCTTGCCTCATTGTAAGGGTTAGCTAGACAGTAATGGTGAGAAGTAAGAGCAATAGGTAGAGTGTATTTTGCAGTAGAAGTAATATTCTATTTCCTGAAGCAAACATTATATTCAGAATAGTGGAATTGTTGCAGCATGTTGATGATTTAATATGATTGAGGACATTGTGGTTTTCTGGTGGAATCTCTTGTGTTATCTTGTCTCGCATGGTTCTTTTGTTCTATCTTTCAAATTGCTTGGAGATTTAGGGTTTAGTGTTCAGAATTAAATAGTTTTAGTTTGATGAATGATGTTTATTGATTTCATATTTGGAATGCTTGTAGCAATCTTTGGTCTATACTCCCAGTAACTATCTGATTGTAGTAGGCAGGTGAAGTCAACCTAGACCATACATTTAACGTGCTTAAGTTCGGTTGTAGATGAATGTCTATGATTTGAAAATATGAATACCTTAGAAGATTGCACCATTTCTGTGATATTGCATTGTGGGTTAAGCAGGAATTGGTTACTTGAGATTGGTCCATTCCAGATATATGTCACTTGCATTGTTCATTCTAGGAATAGTTTAGAGTTCATCATACTCTTGTACCCTTATCTTTTGCTTTTTCATCATTTGGTTAGATTTAGAATTAAAGATCATCATATTGCAAAATCTAATAAATAGAAAGATACAGTTCACTTGTAGTAAGGTCCCTTTGTGATTACCAGCATTTCACATATTATCTGAGTTGTTTATGCATTGTCATGACCTGACACCCGAGAGACCTTGGGGTGATTTTCAGTAATTTATTATTGAGAATAACCTTTCAAGAGAGATAGAATATTGCATTCTGTCTAAGTTGTTGTTGTGCAGAAAACACCATCAACATGAGCACAAGTCATATTTCATAATTTTATAATTTTTTACTTGTTTTATGATAGTTTATCTACATAAAAATCTCTACACTCCTACCTCTTATCTACCAAACCTCTTAATTTCTTGCTAATTGCATATACATGTGTTAACATGGCTTGAAGTGAATTTTCAAGTGTGGTTCTTTCTTAGGTTGAACTTAGAAGATCGTTCAACCTCGCAATTAATTCCTCAATTTATTTTTTGTTGTTTTTGATTTCTCCCATTAAATTTTGTTGAGTTCTAGGAGGATGTTGAGGAATTATTGGAGGAGTTTGTTAATGTGGTTGTTCATCAATATTTTGTTGGTGTGCTTTTTCATGAGGAGGAGAAGGATTTTGAGTAGGAGAATCAGCTGGATTTTCAACTCTTGATAATTAAAGAAATTAACATTAAAAATATATTAAATCTACCTAATTAACAACAAATCCACAAAAAAACCAATAAAAGCTTACTCCTCTGAGCTACCCATCGATGTGGTGGAATTCTAGTGAAGAAATAGCAATAATTTGGTGAATAAAATCAATGAATTTGAGGTCTCCACAATGCAAGTGCACTTTGGAAGGGTTTACAAGCCATGGATGAAGAAATAAGATAGTCTAAAATGATTTGTATTTGCATTTTTTTTTCTAATAGGCTTGTTGTTGTTGCAATGTTGTACAATATTGGGTTGAAATATTTTAATTTTGGGGTACATGAGATGGGTTTTGAGTGACCATGATGTGAGTGGGTTATGGGTTGATTTTTTGTGGGGTGGTTGTTGTGGGATGAGATTTTGGGTGTAGTTTTGTCCTAACATTCCTTGTAGAATTGTTGATGGGGGTGGAGGAATGAGTTTTGGGGTCCCATTTGATTTGGCATGGCTTGGGGGACCAATTGTTGTGATGGGGGTGCCATTTGTTGTTGCAATATCAATGGCACATTTAAACCTTGGTTCAATTGATTAGAAGGGTTCCCTTGACTGACATGTAGAGGATTCCCTTATTATGTTTGATTGGGGTCCAAGGTATTACCTTGGTTGATGGGATTTGTGATCAATGTGTTGCTTTGATTTGCATGGATGATAAATGGGGTTGATGTTTTTTATGGAACCAATGGGTTTGATGGGCCAATGGGGTGGTTGGATGAAGATGTCCCTTGTGTTGTTAAGGGCTAACCTTGTGTAAGGGTGTTAATTCACCCTTGTGGTTCTTCTTGAGGCACTTGGTTCACATTACCTTGTGTAACGTTGGGCACACTTTGGGTACTTATGGTGGTGATAGAGGAAGATGGTTGCACTCAAACTGTCAAGGCCATTGTTGTGTCATGGAAAGTGAGGGGTACGTATTGATGTAGAGAATGTTGAGGAGTGGTGGTGGAAGAATGGGATGGAGCACCAAATGTTGGTGTCCAAGTTATGTTTTGTGGAAGGGTCGTGCCTTGTGTACCCAAAATTTTGTTACCTCCTAAAGGGAGAGTGTGACCAAAGTCGACGAAAATTCTAGTTGCAAGACTAGGAGTTGATGTTTGACTTGGTACAAGAAATGATGTTGGTTGAATCACATATGGAGCCAAGCCTTGTACCAATGGTTGTGTGATGAATGTTGGGGGAATTGAAGCCTTATTCTCTAAGGTTTGATGATCTTGTTCATAATCAAGGAGTTCTTCCTTAGTGAGCTCAAGTGGGTTGTTTGTGATATCTTCTACCTCATACCCTTTGTCTAATGGATTGTGTGTTTGTTCTGAGGGAGTAGAATGGCTCCTTGGATTGAATTATTGTGGGATAGTTTCACTTGTGGTAGATGCATTTTTGGTTTGCTCCATGTTTCTCTTGTTTTGCGACTTTGTTGTAACCATAAATTATGGTTCAACTATGGGAGAGGTGTGTTGAGATTTATAGTGTTGAAGCTCTCTAGTTGACTCAAATTTAGATAAAAGGGACCCTCTAAGTTGTTTTGGACCAATGATGTGAATGGATGATGAAAAGGGTTAATGATATGGGGGATGAACTTTCTAAACTTTTGGACAACACTTTTGGACTTAAAGGTTTGATTGTTTTGATGTCTTGGATAAAAGGTGTTTAATGAACTAGTAAATCTTTAAGGTAGACTTGTGGCCTTTAAGATAGACTAGTTAAATAATTATATGATGACTAACTTTAACTAAGTGTATGGAAAACGATTCATTTCACACACAAAGTAGCTAAGTTAGGGGATTGGTTTGATAATTTTCTAAGCCCAAAGTGTTGATGTGTCCAAAAGTTTCTAAAGTTTTTTGTGAAGTGAGATGTCAAATATGATGAAGGTGGATGAAATGTTTTGACCCAAAATGTGTTAACCTAAAAGGGACTTTTTTTTTGCAAGACCAAGATGGTGAGAAACATGCTATACCTCTAAAGTGATAAAACCTTAAGAATGCAATTTTTTGATAATAGAACTTGTACTCAGATATTTGCAATACTTTCCTTGTCTCGCTTTGTTTATTTTGGGGAGTGAATGCGTCTCAACAATAAGACCAATGTGTGGTGTGTTCATTTGGTTTCAATATTTTATTTAATGAGATTGCTTTATTACCACATCAAGAAAGTCTTATTTAATTTAAAACTAAAAGTGTCTATGTCTAAGCAACCTTCATTCCACAAAATCCATTATGTGAAAATCAAGAAGCTAAGGCCACAATTCCCTATGTTAACTTTGGAAAGTGTGAATTAAGATATAAATTCAAATACTTAAAAGCCTCTAAAGATAAAATCCTTAGGGACAAGCAACAATATAAGACTTTTCAAAGGTATTCGCACTTAATCTAAAGGGTTTGAAATTTGATGAACATTCTTCAAGATGACTCACTAGCAATGTCAATCCTAGCTCAAGTGGGTACATTCTTCTTGGTGGGCTTACCTCATGCCCCGAAGGGATGATTTTACATGCAACTTATGGAGGAAAGAAAAGAAAAAGAGTCCATTCTCTTTAAGCCTCTATGCCTTAACCCACAAATTGGACTTGGTAAGTAACTTCTTAGAAGTAAATTCCAATGCACCACTTTAAAGAACGCTTCGAAAATGGACTTGTTTGGCTACTACACAAAGGTTTTTAGTGACAAAAAACTAAGAACATTGTACAAACACTACAATTTTCCTACCACTTAAGGCATTAAACCGTTCCCTTCGAATTTAAAACATTGATTAGGTGCACTATGTTGTTGCCCCAGATTGAAGCTACTTTCATTACAATTTTTCAACCTTTATTTAAAGCCCATCAGTAAACATGCTTTCAAGAATCGCTAGGATTTCTTCATTGTGGGATGTGTCTCCTTAGCAAGTTCTCTCTTAATAACAAAAATGTTATTTCTCTTCACCCAAGATCACACAAAGCGCAAGGGGAGAGGATGCATAGCAAGTTCTTAGGGTGAATCAAAACAAGAAATTACACTTGAGTGTTTCTCTTCACCCAAGATCACACGAAGCACAAGGGGGGTGGATACACACTACAAGTGAATACAAGCAAAGCAAGCACATCAAACACTCATTCATTTTAACCCATATTGCGAACTTAATTCATTTTAAGCACCAATGGAAGTTTTTTTTTGTTTTGTTCAATTTTAACCAATATCACAAAATAAGGTTGTATGGGTTCAATTTTAACCAACTTTGAAAAGACTTAAAGCATCTATGAATTTTAAGCCCAATTGAAAGTTAGTTGTCCTAAGATTGTAAGTTTTAATACCGAATGGAAACTTAGTGGTCCTAAAACATGAAGAAAAACAATATATGATGGGTTATAATTGTCCCATAAGTGTCAAAGCACTTGTACAATAGACATCTAACTAAGAAAAAATTGAAAATCCAAAATTTCAATTTTTCCTATGTTCTAGTAAATCATGTTTTTAGAGGCCTTTGGAGTGGAATTTGGGGTTGAAACTTGTGTCGGTCCCTAAAAATTGGTTGACATAGGCACAATTTTTTAAGGACTGAGTTAGTACTCTTGGAGACCTTTCCAACGGTGCAAATGGATTCAAATTTTGAGCACCAAGTAGAAAGTTATGACCCCAACAAGTTGGGGTAAATAATTTCCTAGTTTTTCCAAATCTACAAAATCAATTAGCCTAAAAAAAAACTAGATGCCAGTAAAATGTCAAAGAGTATATGAAACTAAAAAATTTAAAACACACATGAAAATTGTCTCTCTATTTTTTACCAGTAAAAAGCGTTATTGTAGCTATCAAATGTGTCGCTGAAGGAAAAGTGTGTTGCTCTGATGAAATCTAGATGTGTCACTCTACACAATAATAGTGACATCAATAGCATCACTATATGGAACACATCATTATATTCAAAATCATGATAATAGTCAAAAACATATTAGTGTCACTATATTTAATAGGCATCACCATAAGTAAAATGTGTCACTATATTGTGATGCATCTCTGTAGCATTGTTGTAGCCATAAAAAATGTTTCTATTTCTTTGGAACCTGAAAATCACATAAAATTAAGAGAAATTAATCAAATAAAGCTAGTAAATCCCTCCTTCTAGTGCCAAAATGTGATCATAGTCATAGTATGAGTTAAATACACCAAATCTAGAGATGTTCGAAAGATTTAAAAACAAGCAACCATTAAACTAAGCATGAAATAAACCATGAAATCATAAAAGAAACCTAATCTAGAACTTCAAACCTTATCCCATTGGGGGATTGGTATCATATTGATATGGAATGATGACCCTTTCCCAATCCCTTGGATAAAACGAGCATCTAATCAAACTCCATTGATTAAAGCTTAAGATAAAATGGATGAAACTATGGTGTGGATGGATGAAAAAGATGAAAAATATTGATAACGGATGCAAGGATGAATAAAGATAGTATTCAAACGAGCAACATAACTTTGATTTGATGGAAGTGGATCCATTTCTCTCTAAATATGATGTATTTATAGGAGAGAAAATGAAGAATCAAGGGTCAAGATCGATTTAGTCAATCAATGGTCAAGATGGAATCAAGGGTGAAGACATGGATTAAGGATTCTCATCAATGGATGAGAATCAAAGATCACATGGATCAAATAAACCATCAATGGCTCACAATGATTCAAACAAACACACTTTCAAAGTTTGTTAGGAAAGAATATTCCATTTTTTGAGCCAAATAGAATTCCCTATGCAAGTGGATGGGTGAGGAAAAATAGTAATTAGTAATTAAAATTAAGTTTTAATTGTGCAAGTTGAGGAATTTTAGGATGCTCATTAAATAATTAATTTATTTAATGGAAAGAGGGAGTGGCATTTAATTAAATGATTTAGAATGTTTAATTAAGTGAAAGGACATAAGGTGTTCAAATCAAATAATTTGCATTATTTAATTAAAAAGGATGAAAGGTTGATGTAAAAGGGGGTGAATTAACCTAATAAAATTAATTACATTAATATATGAAAATGATGCATTTAATTAAATAACTAGGCTTATTTAATCAAACAGGCAAAAAGAAGATGAATTTTAGGACAAAACGATGTTATTGACTAGATTCAAGTGTGTACTACCATTCAAGACAATTTTAAGTGTCTGCAATATATAGCTAAGGGTTCAACAAGAAGTGTGTAATAGATAGTATTGAAAAATATAACTAAGTAGATATCCTCACATGATCAATTGATCCTCTTTATCACTCTTTTAGACCCTATATAAACAAGTTGGACAATGCATACCCAATTAAAGAGGAGATTTGATAACAATATTATGATCATAGAGGCTAAATTTACTTAAGATAAATGTGTTAGGTCTAAATAATTTATTGATTTTTGGAAACATTCTTGTAATATTGAACAAAGGCATTTCAAAACATCAATAAGCCTTAAACAATATATATCTATTTCTTGCATGACCTTTATCTTTGAACTACCCTTATGCAAGGGCTTTAGCAATGATTTTGTAAAAGATATTGGGTAAGTTAATAGGTCTCTAATTCTATCTTAATTTGGGATCACTAGACTTAGCTATGAATTTAGTATCTTATTGATATTTTTTCTAATGAGTTAAATACAATCCTTCACGATAGACTTAATGCAAATTAGAGCCTATCATGTCCAAAAGAGATTTATAAAATTCACAGGGAATTTAACCATCACAACAAAAATACTTATTGATTATCATACTATTTGTTATGAAATGTGACATTAAATTTATATTCTTATGCCATTCATATGTCTCTATGTTCATTGGAATGTGTTCTAGGGGATATGAGAGAAAAGCATTAAATTATGACATATTATAATTATATTTTAAAGAGGTAATTTAATGTTGATGGAAGTGACATGACATAATGGATTAAGTATCATTCCTAAGATTCCACTTATGGAAGGAAAAAGGTCATGTCTTGGGAACCTAAGTGGGTGAGGAGTTTGGTGTCCATTTGTGTTCCATTGGGAAGTCAAAGGGCATTAGGAAGTTACAATCCTGATTGGCTATGGGCTAGGCACCCATGCAAGAAGTCATGCAAATGGAATTAAATATTTTATTATGTTTATTGGTTGTCCAAGAGGTAGGCATGGGATTTTGCAAGTGGTATTTACCTCTTGTTTTAGGCTACCATTTGTGGTTTTCCCTCCCACAATTGTCTATAAATTGGAGCCATGGGATGGTAGTTTTATGTAGATTTATTGTAGGTAACAATGTGCTACTAGATTGATTAGAGAATAGCAATGAAGTGTATTGTTATGTATTTCTTCATTTAAGATTAATAATATACTTTCCCTCCCTTCTTATGTGGATTTTTCCTTGAAATGGTTTCTCCACATAAATCCGGTATCTCTTATGGTTTGTTGACTTTTCCAGATTAATTTTGAATGTGCAATCACATATGTAAATCTGATTTGGTACTTATTTTCAGATTTGTAATCACTTGCATAAGTTAACATTACAACTTATCTTCACCTTGTTTCAACGCTATTCACTACTATGTATGTAGATCTTTTAGTGAGAGAAGCTTGTGAGAAGCAATTATTTTGTGTGGTGATGAGATACAAGGAAAAAACATTTGATAATTACTTAAGAAAAATATTAGGTCTAAGAAACCTATTTATCTTTGAAAACATTCTTGAATTTTTTATTTAAGGCATTCAAACATCAAGAATCCATAAAATATTTATATTTATAACTTCAATGGTCTTTATTTCTTAGCTATATTTTAAGCATGCAATGCTTGAAATTTTTTTTGGAAGCCTTATCATCAACCTCTATCCAATGAATTTTATGTTTGATTTGGGATCCCATAGAAGTATATGCATCTTTATAGTGGGGATTGGTTGGATATAATTATAGAGGCTTATAAAATATCATGACCTCAAGTTAAGTGGAAACAAAATGAGCTCTAAATCATGAACATGTGTGCTGGCTATAACACATAGATCTATATGAATGGGTTGTGTGTGCATTGGCATCATCCCACCAATAATATAGCCAATATCACCTCTTAGACATGACAACATATTACAAACATGTTATAAATAAGCATGTGTGGGTTGATCTTGGAATGATGTGTTTAATTAAAATAACATTTTCTCTATCTTAGGCTTTTGAAAACCCCACTCAATCCAAAAACATATTAGAGAGTGAATAGAAAGAATAATGTATATAGCAAGGGTTCAACTAGAAATGTGTAATAGTTGGTTATTGAAAAATAAAATTGAGAAGATATCCTCACATGATCAATCCTCTTTATCACTCATTTAAACCCTATACACAAGTTAGAAAATGCATTCCCAATTAAAGAGGAGGTTTCATAACAATATTATTATCATAAAGACTAAATCTATTGTAGACATTAAACCACATCTCTCACTCACCATCCATCCATCTCATTAATATGTGGTCTTGCATGTTTGATGATATCTCAACCATATTAAGTTCACCATTAAAGATCCATTAAGCCTTTGGATGATCATTAACAAGTCATCACCAAGAATGGTCCTTTCAACCACATCATTTGAGACATAAACATTAACAATCACTATTCTTATTATTAATATTGAAAATGATCCACATTTAACCTTATTAGAAAGGTCATAGCCACAGGTGAAATAATTAGTTTTCCATTCTATGTAAATAAACGACATAATTCCCTTATACCCTTGCACATAATTATTCCTTAAAAATAATTCCTCTAGCCGTATGACATGACAAGCTACTGAAACTTGAAAAGAAAAAAAACCTTGGTCTCCTAAAGATAATGAATGTCCAAGTTAACACAACTTTTTGAAAACTCACATAAAATACTTATATTTTTGGTCTATTAGACCCCTTATATTCCATAAATAGTAATTTGAATGAATATGTTGAAATCCATGTCCTTATACTTAAACCATTGAAGTGCAAAGAATCTATTCTATAGAAATATATTGTGCTTATTGGGAGAAAATAATTTAAAATACATGTGTTTTTTGTCTAGAAAAAAAATCCCTTTCTTCAACTAAGTGAGGAGGGTTGAAAGAGTGTGCCTAACTCTCTAGTGAAGATACAATGTTAATATGTGAGAAACATCTATGAGTATCTAGGCTTACTAGCCCATTTTGAGGGTTCTCTAGGGGATTGAGAAGCATATAGTTGCATTGTAGAAACATTTTTAATGTTTTCATTTGTTGAAGGACACATGTTAGTCATAAGTGTCAAAGATTTTACTAGCGTTCCATTAGTTAATATAGTCTTGGAACCTTTTGGTCGGCATAACATAATTGAATTTATAGTTGCCAACAATGTTTTATCATTCCTCATTCTTTAGAGGAAAATGATGCTTGGTGAATCCTACGGATCTCGTGTAGAATCTACATCCAAGGTAGATCATATGTTTATTACATAGTTGATTATTTGAGATGAGTAGAAGTGGACATGTTTTACTACATTAGGTAATTAAATATTATAATTTTAGTAGTAGTTCTATGCGTGGTTTATTGGTATTTTGGTCAAGTTTGAGATGATTTGGATGAATTTGGTTTTGTGATTTAGGGAATGAGTGTGAATAGGATAACAAAGATGTTTTGTTAGAACTATTGTGATTTAGATAAAAGGTTATTTTGGGTTTGTGGCAAAGGGTAGATATTTTGAAAGGATGAGTGGACCATTAGGAAGGTGTGTGATGAATCATCTTGAGATTATCTACTATTGGACCATTGAAATTCATAAGTTGGTTGTTGTAGGTCAGTAACACATTTCATATGGTTTCAAGGATTGTGTCATCTTGAGGTTGATGTAGAAGGTTTGTAAAGATAGAGAAAGGTATAAACATTAGAATTCAAGACAACTAGAAGTAAGAATAAAGAGAATAAGAAAAACAATGGAGTTATAGTGAGGTGGTGGTAAGAGAGTGAGGACTAAGAGGTAAGTATGACATAAGGAGTATGATGTGGAGTGAAATAATGTAAAAGTAGTCATGTTAGGATCTAGAAGTGTTATGATGTAGCCCATGCAACAAATCTAGATGTGTCATTTTCAAGCTATTTATTAATGTATTGATGAAGTCCATTATAGTATATTCTAATTGTAAAAGTAATACAATAAGGAATCTTTAGAGGCTAGGTTTTCTCCTTTCCATATGTTTTCCGAAAGTAAATCTAGTGTTACTTGTTGTGTTTCTTTCTATTTGTGCTTTAATTATTTGGGCTACACAATTGGATAGTCCTTTTCAAGATCCTTTGGAAATAAATTCATTATAAAATAACTCATTAGTATATAGTTTGGCCTTTTGGATCACTAAATAATAAGCCCTAATTTTATATCCAAAGGATTGGCGCTAAAAGTAAATGTTTAGCAAGTTGATGTACAAGACCAATTAGAAATGTTATACATCACCAACATATATCTAAATTGACTCCTTGAGATCATGTGAAAAGATTTTTTTCTATATAGGCTCAACACAAATAATTATTTCAATAAAACTTATCATATAAATTTTAATGCAAACCACCCTCATGGGACTGGAAGCTATGTCAACATGGTCCAAGAGTGGAAAATAGTGTGAAGGCAACTTGGGGAACTCAAACAAAAATGGTAACTTAAAAGCTTATTGTTCAAGCATGATAAAATACCTCATCTACAAGGAAACAATCCCTTGGTTAAGATTTGGACCTCATTGGTAACTTGATCTCATGAGAGACGGATTCATATTTACTCAACTTTTTAGCATGCTTCCAAAGGATTCTTCCAACAAAATAGTCTATAAGGGTAAATTACTCACAATTTCCCTATATTGTCAAACTATAAATCAAGAAGAACAACATCCAAAGGAGTCTTAGAGTTCTTACCTCATGATAGGCTCATGTAGTATATAGGTCCAACTTTGTAGCATGCATTCAAAGATTCTTCCAACAAAATGCTCTATAACTCCAACAATTTACATGTATTGTTAAATTATGAATAAAAGAGAACAAAATCTAAAGTAGTTTCAAAATTCTTAATTTTTGGCATTGTTTAAAAGGATTCTTCCAAAAAATAGCCTATAACTTTAACAATTTGCATGTATTATCAAATTGTGAATAAAAAGAACAACATCCTAAAGTAGTTTCAAAATTCTTAATTTTTAACATGCTTTCAAATGATTCTTCCAACAAAATAATCTATAATTCTAACAATTTGCATATTATCAAATTATGAATAAAAAACATCATCCAAAGTAATTTCAAAATTCTTAAATTTTAGTATGCTTTTAAGGGATTCTTCTAACAAAATAACGTATAACTCTAAAAATTTGTATGTATTATCAAATTATGAATAGAAAGGAACAACATCCGAAGTAGTTTCAAAATTCTTAATTTTTAGTATGCTTTTAAAAAATTCTTCCAACAAAATAATCTTTAAAGGTAGACTTCTCTAATTATTTGTATGTATCATCAAACTTTGAATCAAGAAAAACATGTAAAGTAGCTTCAAAATTCTCACTTCATGAAACAATTTTAAGGTTAAATTCCTAAGTTTCTCTACATATAGTACCATCATGTGTTGCTCCAAGACCAACCACTTCAACATTAACAAATAAATTATTTGGTTTGGGTGTCATTTATAACACCAAACACCCTGAATATGAGAAAATATAAAACATCTCCACATTGACTTTAGGGATGGCCTCACATAACTTTGACGTGTGATTTATCTCATTCACATTTTTTAATCAATGTTGTATAATATATTTATTAAGTAATATATATGATATTAATTCACATACATACAAAAAAACCAAAACTTCATAATAAATACAATTTAAAAAATAAAAACTCAATCCATAAATAAAAGAGATGTAAAAATAATAATCTAACGCTTGAGAGTCAAACCAGTCTTTATCTTACTCCTCCAACATAATCTATTATTTTTCCAAAACATCTCTTTCAGTTATCCCTATTAAAATATATAAGTTTGACCATTTATCTGAATATATAAATTTGACCATTTGTTTTCTCAATATAAGTGGTTGTAAACATTTACTAAAACAAGCTTTCACAAATAGCTCTATCTAATGGGCTCCTCACCCTGGTGATGTTTTTATAACACATAAAAGGATATTTTATTTATTAATTAAATAAAAAAGGCAATCAGCTTAGAGCATAATCATAGTGATGTTAGAGATGATAAGTAGTCAACATATCAAAGAACCATATTACATGGATTAAATGCCTCTAAATTCCACGAATTAGAGAGAATGTCATTATTAGATGAATATGAATAGAAAAGTCCTTTAATTGTAGATAAATGAGAAGATAAAGTTTAGTTGTCTATTAACAGCTGCAAACTATACTCCTGGTAATGGGCCCAGTCGTTCTCTCAAAATTCTCACTCCCATGTACCTGCACAATCACGAAAAGATATACATTATATTGTACACAAAGCAGAAGAGCATGACAATCTGTTCAGAGTAAGGGAAGAGAAAAGAAAGCACACCTTCCAAGCATCATCACTGTAGCCTGAGGATTAGTTCCTAGAGAGAAAAGGAAAGTGGAACCATCAATGACTCGAGCACCATCTACTCCAAGGATTTTATACTTTCTATCAACAACACTACCCACCTGACATCCTCCATGATAATGCCAAATTGTTGTAACTGTATCTTTACAGAACTGCTCTAAGGAACCCCAGCCTTCAGGGTTCCTAGGAATCAAATTTATAGGAGCTTGAAAGCTTGAATTCACGATCATGGTTAGACTCATGTTGGGGGAAATGAACTTTTTCATTGGGTGGGACTTAATGACCTTTTGGATGGTCTTTATTCCTTTCACACAGCTCTGTAGATCCATTGGGTGATCATAGTAATTGAATTTCACAACTGGATTGTCGTCAGCATTGGTACTGTTATCCAATCTCAGATAGCCTTTGGAAAGAGGACCGTTCACCTTTTGTAGAATAATGCCTTCCTTCTTTGAAATACTCTGTTTTCCACCACACATTACCTCATTCACCAATCATAATAATACACATGAAATGAATAATGGGTAAACGAATATATATAATATATATATACCTTATTGTAAAATTTAAATCCACTGCGTGTCTCTATATAGCTTCCAAATCTTGTGATGCCCACACCTTGAATGAGAGAGACTGGCATAGCATTTGTAAGGGGAATATAAATAGTATTCATGGGATTGTCAGCTATGCCCTTCCCAACTGCAGGCTGGTCCATTATCACTTGTATTCCCATGGATTTCAATTCCTCTGCGGGCCCAATCCCACTCAGCATAAGCAGCTGCGGGCTTCCCAAGGCTCCAGCAGATATTATAACCTCACTTTTACCATCTTTCAAAAAGACTTGCTGCTCTCTTCCATCTGCATCTCTGAAAACAACCCCCTGCACTTTAGGCCTTGTTAGTCCCTGCCTTTATAAGCAGGAGACTAATGTTTTCGATAGACCAAAATGCAATTTTATTAGTGTCTTGGGAACCAAGCGCGGGCTAAAAAATAATAATAAAAAGTTTTGTTTTTTCGTTTGTTTTTATGAAAAAATAAATTAGAGTTTATCTTGCCCTGGATTGGCGAGTGCCTAATTTCCTGGGGTTTAAATCTTTTTGCATTAATTTTAAACAGTCTGTCCAATCATGGGGAGAGGGTGAAATATTACGGTTCTATCCCTAAGTTTTTGTCTGGCTTTTCAAGAAGGGCACATGGACGAGATGGGCGCGTGGCTGCATATTGCTATCACATTTTGCAAGCGGGCATTCTTCATGGCATCAGGTGGCATTCTTCCTGTTAGGTGTCTTTGTTCATGGCATGTATGGTCTTGGTTCATTCTGCAGATGTCCGGACGAAAGCTGTCGCTAAAGCCTGCTCGCACACGGCAGAAACGCACGTTTGTGTGACTGGGCTTGGACTTGGAGGTAGCGTTTGGAGGCAAGCTTGAGTCTTTTTCTTCGAAGCAGCGAGCATTTGAGGTAAAATGTTACACTAGTTTCTTGCTACTAAGGGTTGTTTTGCATCTGTATTTTTATTGTAGATTGATAGAAGGTACCGAACGGCCAAAGCCGTGAGAACAGATTTTTTTGATGCATTTCCCCCAATATATTTCACTGCTTTGTCAATGCTATTTGAAGTTTCCATAGCTTTTTCGAAAGCATCTATTTTAGGCTCTTGGCGATGGGAGCAAGGCGTTGAGATGTTTGATATACTGCTTTGGTTGAGATGTGTGGAAAATGTGCTAGCATAGTCAAAACAATGGAGTGTTTGGGAAAATGTTTCAGGTGAATGTGGTCTCGGGAGCAACTGGTCAGAGGTTCGATTCCTCCAGGCTTTCTGCATCCAAATGCAGCACACTGATAACAACTAGGGTTGTACTTTTTTATTTAACTGGTTTCTGTCTGTTTGCTTCTTGCTGTTACCTCTTTGACATTTCAACGTTTTAGTTTTCCATCTTGTCCGCAACGGCATAGATGCAGAAACGCGAAAAACAGTGGGAGAAATGATGGTATTCAGTTACAACTTTTTACAAGATCTGATCTTTGTGGTTTTCCTACCGTTTGAGTGTTGCCATGTGATTTGAAAAATCAGTGTAGAGTCTCTGTTTGAGCGCTCCTTGCTTTTCTTTCCGATTTATGCAAGTGTTGCTGCTATCTTTTAGACATTGTCAGAATGGTAGCAAACCCATTTTGTGCATATCCTGCAATCATAACATTCCATGAGATTCAATCTCTTTGGGGCATTTTTTTCAAAGAGTTCACGTGTCCCTGCCTATCTATAGGCGAAGACTAATGTTTTCGCTCCACTAGTTTTTCCTATTAATGCCTCTCGGAAATGGCGCCAGGGTAGGAGGAATCAGTTTACCCTATGGTCTGCGGAATCAGTTTACCCTATGGTCTGCAGCAATGTCATTATTAAAACGGAATTTCGGCTGTTTTTATAAATTTTCTGATTGGCACTCATATTTTTGCCAATGGTTTTCTGTTTTTCCATTTAGAAATTGTTGCTGTGACGAATCAAAAAGAAGTGAGGAAATTTTTTCATGAGTGTCTAATGTTTTTGTGCTGTCTATGTGTCATTGCTGCGAGGGTGCTGGTGAGCAGGTGGCATTCTTGAAACAGTTCATGTGGCTTGTTTCTGCTGCCACATTTTGAATACATGCTTATGGTCATTTCCAAGCGTGCGTATGGGCTTTTATGGCCTGATTTGTCATTTGAGAGCTGGTGTGTAGGGGCTTTCATGCCCTGGTTTTTCATTTCAGAAAAAGAATTGAGATCCGTGACTGTTAAATTGAGTGGCGATGGAAATAATGATGAGCACTGCATAAAATCCGAATGCCAGGATTTCGTATCAGTTAGTATTTCGGATACAGGCTTTGAAGCAATTCATTCAGAGCTCAAATAAGTTTGTCTACAATAAATTTCACCGAAATGCTATTTTGATAGGGTTTTAGTGATGGATTAATTTGATATAGGTAGTAGTGATTTCATCAGAGCCTTTCGTGTTTGACATGGGTTTTATTGGGATTTTTCTTTGAGAATGGAGAAAGATTGGGTAACATTTCA
This sequence comes from Sequoia sempervirens, assembly GCA_007258455.2. Taxonomy (NCBI): domain Eukaryota; kingdom Viridiplantae; phylum Streptophyta; class Pinopsida; order Cupressales; family Cupressaceae; genus Sequoia; species Sequoia sempervirens. The sequence goes on along the minus strand of VDFB02358134.1, from coordinate 84,270,291 downwards.
TTGCAGGGGAATGTTAGTTGTCTCTTATTATGGCTCGTTTCTGGTGAGAATAGAAAGCATGAGCACTGTTGTTAGTAAAGAGCGTTTCCATTGAAATAATCCAGTCTAAATTGGTGTTAATGGAGGGTTGGGTTCTTTGCAATTTGCAAGAAATATGTTGGTCAGGAGGAGGAATTGGCCTTCCAAAGCTGGACTCCGAGCGACTTCTCTTGGCACCCCGTTTTACTTGGTAAGTTGTATTGTCGTCACTAATGCCTCCATTTTGTTTACAATTCATCCACGGACTTTTGATTCCGCTTTCAAATAAAGCGCACTTTAGTTTGTCTGGCGTCTTACCAGAAGAAGCCTCATTTTAGTTGGGGACAAATCTTACCTTGTACGATGACATTAACATGAAAATTTATGAACATTATAAATAATATTAACAGTTGGCGTCTTGCTGAAGACCCCCGTTTATTCTTTTTTGGTTAGTCATCCATACCCACAATTACACGGTTATGAGTTCCAACTGAGTTCCATTCGACAAGAAACACTGGGGAATGGTCTTTTGTTTCAAAAAAAGTAGTAGAAAAAAAGTAGTAGAATCATGACAAACTAAACTTTATTTTCTGGGTTCTTGTTTTGATAGGAACTGTACTTACTAGAATTAGCTCACCCACCTCAAAAGAAGACTCTTTTTATTCACATGTGGCTAAAATCAAGTAATGTATGTCAGTTCACTTCTCAATCTGAGGATTACGGTGGTCTCCTAGTTTTACAATGCTCTCTGCAGTGGATACCAAATGGATACAACTGCTGGAATGAGTTCAAACCTCATTTGGCAAAATACAACGGCATTTTGATAGTGTCAAGGTCGTTCTTATTGCTCTTGTAAGCTTTGTTATTTTATTAGGAGAATCTTTGTTTTTTGAACATATGTTTTCCAGCACACTGCCATGACTTAACCCTAGTAAGACGAGTATCAAATATCTTATTGTTTTAAGCAAGTACATTGTTGTGTGTTCATATCCCCTGCTGTAACCCTCTCATCCAACTTAATATTTTGTTGGTCCATGCTTGTGGTCAATTTATTCTTATTGTCTTCAATAGCTTTTAATCCAAGCCAAGCTTGAATATTCTGTTAAAACAAGAAAAAAAACATGTAATTTGTTAGTGTTATCTTATCAAATAACTAGAAACAAGGTAGTGGGATGTGTTTTACCAATAATTTGCCCAGGCTTTCATTTCTGAATGAAATGAATTATGAAAAGTAAAGAGATATAGGATAATTCTAAGGAGAATTTAACAGAAACAATATTTCTTCAGATTAGTTCACCTAATTGATGTTCCAAAGCTTATGAAGAGTACATTTCATAAATTAAATAAGGGCGAAATTTTTTCATGTTTTAACATTAAAGGAAATGTGCAGTACCATAGTTAGTTTCATAGTCATTTTTTAGACATTTTATTAGTTTCCACCCAATATTATAGGGTGGTTCTCTCTCTAGTGGTTTTCTAAGTCTATCTATCTAGTGGGTGGAAAGAGGCTCATAAGCATTTGGGTACTGTGGAAAGGGGCTCATATGCATGAGAAATGGGTACTAGGGCTGGGGGAAGGACAAACAGAATGAGAACATTAACGATGCTAATAGGACTATGTTTGTTACAATGAGAAACACCAGATGAATTTCTGCCAGAATTAATTTGATAGGTCAGATTAATAGAATGATGATCGTTGCCAAATGCCAGATCAAATCCTTTAGTGTTGTACTTCTATCACAATGCCATTATCACGATAAAAATATTAATAAATTATCTATTGATACTTATAATCTGTTGCTGATGGGGTGAGATCAAGATGATGCCTGGAATTGTTCAATGTGTATGGCAATAGCCAATAAGCCTACAAAAGTATGGTAATAAGTTTGCTAAATCATTGACCTTTATTTGGTACCTGAACATGGTTCTCCTGTGCATTGCATTGTGTTTTGATGTGCAAGTGGCCTAAGTAAGCTGCTCCTTCTGAGTTTGGATTAGGGAAGAACATTAAGTTTCGAGAGCTTTAACCCTGGAAAGTCATCCAGGTGGAACTTTTTATATGACAAGCTCATTGTATGTCTTGAGACTGTGGCAGATGGTGCAAAGGATTCAGTAGTTTGGCACCTTATGTATCCACTTAAATGGAAGCTGAAAATCTCATGCTGCTAATGTTTTAGATTTTTTAACCGGCCTATGACTTTTCTAATAAATATTTTAATTTAATTTATTTACTCATAACTCTATTCCTTTCTGAACTCACATTATGGTAAGAAAACTCATAAAATTTAGAAACAAAATTACAGAATAATGTTCTTGTTTTAGCTGATTACCTATCCCCATTGCTTCCAACTGCAAATCAATTCTAACATCAACCGTTGAGGATTTGTCAGACTTCACAGACTTTGAATGTGATACTGTTGGACCTGAATTTTTTGATATGTGCTTTATTGTTTTCTCGTACTCTATGTGCTCCATAATGCAAGCCTCGAAAAGTCTGTTGTTTTCCAGAGCAAAATACAACATATGCAGTGTAGTTTCTGTGTTTTCTATACAGCATACACTGCCACGGCTGGAACAAAAGAAGATAAATGAATAGAAGTGAAATTTGTTTGCAAGATCATGTAATCACCATTGAGTGACTAATTTTAGTTGATTTTTACCATCTCAAGTGTAATAGCTATCTGTGAAAGAGGTGAACCAGGTGCAGATGTTGTGATATGTAATAAAAAATGCCTCCAAGACTGAACAGAACCAAAATTGTAAGAGCTTGCATTGTAATTATCCCAGACAAGCAGATGAATTACAAAGCTCACATCAACTGTAAATCAGTGTATTTGTAGATTCAGATATTGTTATTCACGAATCCTGCAATATTGTTCCATTTTATGATAGTTGTATTTATCCATAGCGAATTCCTGTCAACCACCCAAAACTATCTAACTCCATTGCATAATAGTTGTATTACGGAAGACTTGTATGGCTTAGTACAGTCCTCCAACTCATGTGCCCCGAATCTAAATTTATCTCCAGCAATCATTACAAAATTGCAGGAGATTGTCTCTTTCGTATTCTGCCTTCTCATGATTTGAACATGATTGTTTCTCCCACAGCTTCCACAAACTCCTTTGCCAGCATATTTTTCTTTTTCTTAATGCCTATTCATGTAGACACCCTGTGCATACATAGCAGGGAAGAAGATCATTCCCCCAAAAGGAAAATGCCAAAAATTGAGGTAACGTAAAGATGTAGGCAGGGACAATGAAAAATGTCGAAATGGAGAACACATTGGAGATTTGTGAGGTGCCTTGGATTCTGTTACATTTTCACTTCTACCTCCCATGACATTCAACCGTAAAATGTTCAACCTCCTTCCCTATTTATACATAGCAATTTCCCCTTAAACACCCAAAACTAGCTAACCACCTAACTAGTACAGGATAAGCAAATATAAACTACTAACAAAAACATAATTTACTAAATAATATAAACAATACATATCCCCTTAAGGACTTTCACAACTTCTTTTTATCTCTTTGTTTGTTTTTGAATTATATATGACATATACCTTTCTCACACCACTTGGCATTAAAATCAATAAATGAATTTGGAATATTTATACTAAACGTGCTAGAAAAGTTTCCATCTTATCCAGCTACAGCTAATATTTAAAGTAGCTTTTTGGTATTCGCTTAGTTGCCGGTTCGGGTACAGGAACGGGCACGGGTACGGGATACGGGTACGCCGGTACGGCAATTTTTTTTCTTCCTGAAATACGGTACGTTTGGGTACGGCTATATATATATATATATAATTAAAAATATACAAAATTGTAAATACATTTGATAGTATGAACTATGAGTCTATGATACTTCATCAATCATCAATCATCATTAAATCTAAAATCATTGATCAATGCTAGTGATAAACTACAAGCTTAGAAAGATAAATCATAAATGCCAATTGATAGTTCAAAATTCCAATACATATGTCATACTCATATATTAATAATATCATATATGTCTTTGTACTCTTTAGTCATGATTCAAATGAAGATCATTACAATTATTCATCAACCATCAAAAGGGTCTAGATCATCATCATTTGAACGGGAACCACAAACAAATGCACTGCCAGTGCCACTTGTAGTAGGTGCATCATGTGCAAGAGTCTCATCATCATCATCTCCATCTATAGTGACTCTAGCAAGCTCTGCAATAGATGCATCCAAGTTGGCACTCTCAGGGGCTATGTCCCAATTCTTCATTGAACCATCCTTGTACTCATCTTGCTTATGTGATAGAAGACGCAAGTTGGAATGGACATAAACCAAGTCTTCTGCTTTTTTTGCACCCAACCGGTTACGCTTCACTGAGTGGATATAGGAGTATGTACTCCAATTTCGTTCAGCCGAAGAAGAACTTGCAACCTATTGAAATTGGAGAGAAAACCAAAATAACTTAGAAATAAAAAATGCAAAATAAATTAAATAATGGTAAGAAGTACTACTAAACTTAAAGTCTACAATACAAATGTTAAATAAAAAAAATTAAAAAATAAAAATTACTTGTGATAGAATCTTGATTGCAAGAGGTTGGAGGAACATAAAATCTTGCCCATGGAGGTACCACCATGTACAAGCATCTACTTTGTATTGGTCTTGAGTAGCACAAGGACTAAGTGTTCGTCCTGTGATGAACAAGCCAAACTCTTTCCTAACATTTTCCACCACTTCTGGATCTATGAAGAGTCTTTTGAATGCTTGCTTGTACCCATTAGCAACTTCACTATCTCTATATGGTGGAGTTCTCCCTGGCAAAGCAAGTATCTGTGAACTATAGTATTTGGGAGATAATGCATATGCAAGGAGATGCAATGGTGTGTTCATCTTGGCCCAACGGTGGTGAATGATTTTTTCAACTCTATGAAAAAATGTTTCTTGGGGGTCATTCTCTTTTTCTGCTATTATCACCCTTATTTTTTCTATCATGGAGTCAATACCATCATAGATATCCCCCAAACATGGTTTATCTGTATCAGCAAACCTGAGCATAGTCATGATAGGATCAGTGAATCTCAAGACATAGGCCACACGATCCCACCAATCATCCCCTAGGATCAATGACTTGACCTTTCGAGCCCTCTCTGAACTTGATGTTTTCCAAATACTCCATTGGTTGCTAATAACCATGGCACCCAATGCGTCTCGCACCTTCACAAGTCGTCTCAAAATGATTGTGTGTGATGCAAATCGGGTCTCCGCAACCTAGGATCATGTAAAACATAAGTTAATAATAATAACACATTAAAATATAAATCCATAAAATTAAAAAAATTAAAATAAATTATAATTGATAATTAAATTAAATTTACCTTCAACAATTCCAATCTCGAGAAAGTCCTGAAGATGCTTTGTGACATATGGTGGTTTGTCACAAACATTTGGATCTCCTCAGCCTCTTGGTATATTTCTTTCACCCATTCTATTTGAGTGCCAATTGCTTGCATCACCAAGTTAAGGGAGTGTACAGTGCATGGTGTCCAAAAAATGTGTTCATACCTTTGCTCAACCAAAATACCTGCAGCCCGACAATTTTTTGCATTGTCTGTAATGACTTGAACAACATTTTCCGGACCCACCATCTCTATGGACTCAATGAGGATTTTTGAAATGAATTCTGCATCTTTGATTTGCCCCTCACAATCAATTGCCTTCAAAAACATAGCCCCTTTAGGGGACACTGCAATAACATTTATCAAAGGTCAATTTTTGCAATCCTTCCATCCATCGGAAACAATAGACAATCCTGTTTCAACCCAAGAATCCTTAATTGATTTGAGTGATGTCTCTACATGATTTTTTTCTTTTACTAATAAGGTGGTGCGCACCTTTTCATACCCAGGACTTTTGAAACCTGAAGGTGCAGCATTGATTGCCTCCACCATATCATGCCAATATGGTGATCTCACCAAGTTGAAAGGAAGACCATTGGCATAAATGCAACGTGCAATTTTTTCCTCTGCGATGTCTCTTGCTTCATTTTGAAATGCCCTATCCAATGGTCCTCTTTTGCGGGAAGAAGTGGGGTTTTCTACTTCGACAGAGGGTGTCTCCAAGAAAGGATGTTGAGAGGCCATTACTGAATCTTCAGGCAAAGTAATTGATTTTTTCTTTGCTAAAGGATGGGTTCTTAATTTTGCTCTTGCAGACTTCGCATCAGCTTTTTCTTGTTTAGCCATGTATTTCATAATTTTATCCTTTGACAACCCCTTCTTATCTGGCCCTGCACATGGTCTAATCCCTTGCCCACTTTGTCCAAAAAGGTGAAATCTCACTCGACTATATGAGCTCTTAAATGTGACTTTACACTCATCACAAATCCAAACAAATGCCCCACCTCCTGGAAGCTGTTCAACCATTGTAGTATGATGCCATAAAGGAGATGCTGCATCAATTTTATACTTTTGGTTTTTACCAGCAGGAACACCCACTGAACTTGAACTTGTAGCCATTTGAACTTTGATTTTACTGTTATAAGAAATATAAAATATTGAACAAATTACAAAATGAACACCAAAACACATTAAAACAAATAGCAAATCTTATTTCTTCTTTTCTTAAAAAAAATTTATAAAAAAAAAAAAATTTGAAAAAATCTTCAAAAACTTGCAAAAAATCTTCAAAAACTTGAAAAAAATCTTCAAAAACTTGAAAGAATCCATCATAAACTTGAAAAAATGAGTTAAAATGCATACCTTAAGTGATTAGATCTTCTTTTGTGCAAGTTATCCTCACTTTCTTTTGCACTTGATCAATCTTCTTCAACCTGCAAAATGAAAAAAAATGGAGAGCAAAATGTGTTTGTGAGAGCAATGAAATGAGAAAAGAGTGATAGAATCATATTAGAAATGCGTTTTAGGGTTTCTTTGGCTTTTAAAATGATTAAAAAAGTCACTTTTTTTTCCCAAAGTCCGAAGCGTTTAGACATAGCGGGCTGCTGGACAGGCATGAACCCCAATTCTCTGTGGTCAGCGTTCGAAAAGGCGCTAAGGCGCTCCCCCGCACGCTCCCATGCCCAAACGCTCCCGGAGCGGGCACGTAGGGCCAAAAACGCGAATCTGGCAACTAAGGGTATTCGTTGTTACAAATTTTGATTTTAACTTAGAAAAAGTCAAGACCGCTGTTCATTTTGGCATGTTACATATAGAATATGGCATGAAAAAATCAATAGCAGACATTATGGCCACAGAGCAAGAAGAAAACAGCGTTTCTACCTACAAGTCTGCTCACAAAATTGACAATGGTATACAAATTTTTCCCTTTCATTTATATTCACATTTCCCTAAGTTGCCTTGCCTTCTATAGATAGTTATATGAGCAGATAACTATTATCATAGCTATAATATATATTTTGTGTTTTACAAAGATAAAATATCAATTTTTTTTGTTGTTGTGATGGTTTACAGATTCATGGCAGAAATTTCAATTACAATTTCTCTCCACCCAACTGTTTGTATAAACTCTCTTTAACTCAATGAGAAATGTAATCTAATTTAGAATAAGAGGTTTAGTATTATCTTAATCTCTTTACATTTTGTTCTAGATTTTAGATTTATGATTCTTTATCTCGTTGTTTATTTCTTTCCATTTCCCCATATGGTCAAGATTTTCTTTTAACATTTATTTACAAGAACGCATTGCCAACGTTGATCTCTCTCTCCAGGTTATAAATTCCAAACCATCTACTATTATAGCTGAATCCCATAGCAGGTATTCGAGTATTCAACCAGAGTGCTTTCATTCAATTTTCTTCTTTGTTAAAGATGGCTTCATCACGCTCCATTCCAATCACATCTTCTTCTTCCCATTGCTGCCATCGATGCCTAACAAGATTTCTGGCCCAAGATGCCAATGATCGCTTGTAGAATGCTACCATCTTTCTAATGAAATACAATCCTTCTGGGAGCAAAATAATCTTCATGTGGATACCACCAACTGCCCTAACTTCTGTGATTGCAAAGACCTCTTCTGCGAATTCATCAAAGAAAAAATGATTTTTGGCAGCTGGAAGTGAAGCAGCGTATGTGATTTATGAATATGTTTCTCCATTTCTTTTTCTTTGATATTTTATGTTTGTGAAATTTTTTATTGATTAAATAAATTTGACACAGGTGCAATAGCAGGTGTAGCAATAATTAGTACAAATGTTAACAACGATTTTATCACCACCTAATTTTAGCCCAAGGATGGATTCATCACCGCCGGATTACAGCTAGATGACATCAATCTATTTAGATTATAGGATGGAACACTTAAGTTTCCTGTTATAGGCTGGAGGTGCACCGCCCACAAAAATCTCTTACTGTAGGGATCTTTTTGAAGTTATGAACTGCTTCAACTTCAATTCAATCGAACAAGATATTTTCAGTTGATAAATTATTCAATTGTAATGGTTTACTTATTTACCAGATTTTGATATGTTAAAGCAATAATTAATTTGGACCTTAAGCATCTAGTTAGTATTGAGTTCTTTGTAATCTTGTTTCTTTGCTTTACAATTGTTTATTTTCTTTGCATGTTTAAATTTTCTTTGCATCTATAAACATGAGGTAGACTATTTATAAGATAGAAAGATTAATTCTTTTAATTATGAAGGGAATTTCATTATTTTTCAAGGTTGTAACTCAACTTTTTTCACAATGAAAGCAGAATATTGTGAGGTCCTTTTATTTGCATTCCAAATCTCAGAAATATTATAAGTTCCAGGACCAAGAACACCTTTGGAAAAGTAAGCTGCCTATTGTGTTATATCAAGATTTGTGTTAACTTGTCTTTTTTGAAGATGATCTAAAAATGTTTGTAGCTTCTCAGATTCTATCACTCTCAGAAATGTCATTACAGTGTGCAACATTCCAACTCATTCTCTCAGCACAGGGCTAACAAGAACCCAAAGCAACAAAAAAAATAATATTCTGTTTGACTTGGAGGTGCTTTTGTTTTCATATACGAATTGGATAACAAATAACAACCCATGCCTGCTTCTATAAGTGCTTTGCTTCTATAATTTTTGTGCATATCCTGCAATCATTACAATCCACGAGACTGTTAGCTGAGAATTTTGTCAACTTAAATACAGATTGATTTTTATCTTATACTCTTCTCTCTGCTCTTTCCACCTTCAAACAGACCTGCTCATGGCAGGGACCCCAGCTCATGCAGAGCGCTTGTTTTCTGTGCAAACAAACACAGTAAATGAAGTGTAAAGAAAAAAATTGACTGACACTGACAATGTTGATCCTATGTTTAAATAATCTATTATTTCTGTATTATAGATTATAGAGTGTAATCTGGAATACTGATACGAAATGAATTTCACATAATTGAATGATGGATCATGTAGTGTGATCTGAAATATTCATGCAAAATTAATTTCACATAATCGAATGATAGATCAGAGAGTATGATCTGAAACATTGATACAAAATTAATTTCACATTATTAAATCCAAAAACTAATTGAAAATCTGATATCTTTCATAAATATCACACATGATCCACCTATTTTATAATTGCTTAAACTCTAGCATATTATTGAATTATAATTTTTTCTTTCTTTGAAATACCTTTTGTAGCAAAAAGAAGACGTTGAACGGATGCATACAGCAAAACTGTAAGTTTTCTTGGGTTGGCACGTCGAACAAGAATATCAGCGGCTGTAGAGCGATATCCTGTCTGATTAAAAGTCGTCCCACCAAATTTGGTACCAGGGATGTGATCATATGTGAAGCCATTGTAAGGAGAAATACCTGCTTCTATAAGACCTTCCGCTACTGCATTCTGCCATTCATTTGGGGGCGGTCGATGGGCCACTACACTTTCCACCCAACGATAAGATTGCTCCACCAGGCCTGGCTCCAATCCCATGGATCTCACCTCACTGGAACTCGCACGTGTGTAAAATCCTGCATTGAGACAGGTGCCTCCTCCCAACACTCTTGGCCTTACATTTATCACCTATGTATTACACAGTATTTGCACTCAAATTAGGTGTCACTCAATTCAACTGACATAACATGTACACAGTTGAAGTTTAAAAATGACAGACAGTGGCCATACTTTGATAGTCATTACACTAAAAACTTGAAGCCATAAAAAATGGGTTTTTGACATGGCAGGCTTTATCTTTCATGGTCAGCGGGTCACCTATGTTCAGCAAACATGTCTTGTGAAAGCTCTTATACTACTTACAATATACGTGAGAATTAAAGAGACAACCATTCTTATTTCTGATATGAAGATATCAGAATTTCAGTCCATTGATTGATAGCGTAGGAGTTGACAAAATGTTGTATTTAACTAATTGGCTCACGGTTGAAAAAATATCTTTTTCATTTTTAAAAAGGTGGTTGGATAATTTAATCTAAATTGATAATTGAGAGATTATTTCTAGGGTGGTAAATTAATTGATGAATTAAAGGGATTATTTATTGAATGGTTTATAAGGCACAACACTTTTAAAGGTTTTTCAAATAAAGTAATAAGTTAAATAAACTTGATATTAGGGAAACTTCATGATTAAGTGTTTTTGAGTTAGAGTAACATCAAAATGGATGACCTCCCAAAAAGCCTAGATATTTCACTTTGTGAGCATCACTTAAATGAAATAGTGCTAAATAGACCATTCATTTTTAAGAGAGAGAGAGAAAGAGTCATGTAAACCTCTACTCATAAATTATGGGTCAACAAATTTACCTAAAAAACAAAAATTGTTCTTAATGTATGCTTTCATGTATATTACATATAAAATTAACAATTATATTTAAAAAACAACAAACAAATGAAGCAAGGTTTATGATTTGGAATTATAAACAAACAAGTACAAGAACATCAATTTTAAAATCCACCTAGCATTTAGCTGGCCTAGCTATATATTTAGGGGAGAGGACCTAGTAATTGAGCATGTTCCAATAGTTGTGATAATATATGTTGATTTAATGTCTAATATTTTTAATAGTATAGCACTAGTAATTGTGACTTTAAAATTATTAGTGTTGATCATGAGTATTCATAATTGAATGAAATGTATTCTTTAGATCTAAAAAGTTGCAAATTATACGATGTCATATTGATACACCAATAAAAAATGATCAACTATTGCTCTACCCCTTTTTTTGGATCTTTTTGGGTACCTCAACAAAAATTATATTGATGTAGCCTTGAAACCTTAATTACAAATAGAGGTCTTGTCAAATAAACTATTGTAAAAAATAAGAATGATTCAAAATCATGATTTATAATTTTGAGAGGCATGATGTTCAACTACTAGATCCTCTTCCCATATATAGATATAAATTTGATCTATGAGTTAGCTCATTCAGTCTCGACTGTCATTTTTAGATAATTCAAATCGTGGGTTCAACTCTTGATTTGTCCACGGTGTAGATGAAGATCAGCTGTACATTGTTCAAAAGACTATAAGAATCTTTCCTTATAAAAAACTAAGCTCCAAATCAATGAATTAAATTCTCAATCCCTCTTTCTATATATGTATATATATATTCTCTTTTGAAAATGGAAAGAAAACAGGTGGGTTGCTTGACGTTCAAATCCCATGCTATTTTTTAGTCTATCCCATGCAAACCCATGACAGTCATTTCTACAGCACTGAAAAGTGATCATGATTTCAATAAAGAGAAGGGATGCCATTATCTGAATCTTACCCCATCTTCAAATGTAAAAAGCTGGCTGATCGACTGATTCGAACCAAAGTCAAGCAAATTTTCCTCAAAATTCTCTATATTGAATATGTTTTCTTTACCAAACGGAGATCCGCCTCTTTCCAAGAGGAGTACAGACATATTCTGAGAGAGAGTGGCAGCGAGAGTGCACCCAGCGGTTCCTCCGCCAACTATTATATAATCGTACCCTGATTTCTCCCACTGCCCATTCTTTGCTTCTTTCACAAATGAATGCTTTCCTCCTGACAACAATAAACAAAGTCGAAAAAACGAAAAGTGTTCTAATTCTGATCTCTTTACATCTTATTTTTATAAATCTAAAACATTGATGATAAAAAAATTACATATAAAATCTAAAAATATTGCCAAACTCAAATTATATACTATGACAATGTCATGTTTTAAAAAACATAACCTATTAACCTTGTGCAGAGATGCAGAGAAAGGCATGCAGGAGGAGACATATGGACAGCGTGCTCGCTTTAACGCCCATATTAGCTGCCTTACAAAATTTATCCACAGAATTGTTCTGATTTACTGACTTGTACTTCTCAAACTTTTTAGGACGTATTCTAAGAAGTTGGCATACTTAAATAATCTAAGAAATACAGGAGTTGCTCTCAAATTTTATGATATGTGTACCAAACCCAATGGGTAGAGGATATTTGTTTGACATAAATTACTCTCAGCTCAAGGAACCCCGGTCAGGTCTTCATCTCATTAAATTGCATTTTGTAGAGTAGTTTTGATTTTGATTTAACCACTGGCCAATTGTTAACAACGGAGAACACAGAAAGAAGGTAAAAATAGTTGGAGACGAGGATTATGGTGACATCTATGGATTGATGTTATTATCACAGTAGGTATTAATTTAAGTGTAGAATTCTTTTCCACATATTCAACATTTGGTTCATGTTGACACTCTCAATAATTAAATGTACAATTATTTTCTATGACATTAATTCTTACGGTTATCTATTTTTAAATATAATGAATTGTTTAAAATTTGGACCAAACTTCATATACAACTCTTTTATTTAGTCATTTATTTCATTGTTGATCTCATCATAAATATAGTAGTTTGATATTTAATTCTTTGATGTTGAAAATAAATTGACCTTAACATAAAGCTTATTAGCCATTAGCCTACCTTCATTTGCAAGGAAGAAATAAATAAATAAATAGAATTAGAACCAATTTTATTAGAAATTTATAAACAAAATATTTATAGGTCACATCTACTTCTATTGTTAAACTATATTAAGAGTTAGTTATTAAATTTAAAAAGGAATTAAATGAATATTTTAAACATTCTTTTTGAATAACTCATGATGCAAACATTATTTTAATTTTTTTAATGTTTTAATTAAGCATATGTTGAAGTTGTAACTGTAAGTGTGGAAAAAGTAAACTAAATACAATTAAATACACCTCTTAATGAAACATTGTATCAAGATTAACATGAATTAAACTAATTTAAAACACTGAAAAGCCTAAAGACGTCTCATTGTCTCCTATCTCCAAAGATGTATCAAATTATAGAAGCTCTCATATTTGTAAGCACTGTAACTGTTTAAAATGCCTATCTAGAGAACAAAATGGATGCTAAATTTAATGATGTGATGATTGCTAATGATTTCTAAATGATACAATGCTACTGTAAACTATCCTGATGAAGACTGATAAAAGGAAGCTACAGTAAAAACTAATGATGCTGTCGTGATATGAAATCTATTGATGCCATGATGCTATGATAATACTAAAATACTAATGCTAATGCTTATGATTGCTTGGTTGCTTGGTTGTATTCTTGCAGAGTAAGTTTGCATAAATTAAGATTTCTCGGATTATTTTCATGCTTCAAAAGGCTATATATATAGATTTCGTCAACAGTTTTGCACAGGGGTAACACAACAGAGGTTGAGATTCAATTTGGAGATTTGAATGGTAAGAGATGAGAAGGTGGAGTTGATCATGGAGGATTGTTCCTCCCCATGAAAACACCAAGCAAGAGAGGAAAGTTTAGAGGAAGAAGATTGAGAGGATTGCTTGCAGGTTTCTCCCTGAGGCTTTTCCCATGAATGCCAGTTGCATTAATTAGATTTGAAAAATCTAATTTTATTGGTCAGTGAATAGAGGGATTTGATTTATGCTTTTATTTAAATATTTTGGTTTATTTAAATTAGCAAAATAGAGATAAATAATTTAATAAACAAACTATAGAGTTGTTTATTAAATTAAAATAGAAGAATAGATAATTAAATTAAAAGATTTTGGATATCTTTACTTAATTAAGAAGAAAATATGATAAGATAATTAAATAAATACAACTACTACAGTAATTTAATTTTAAGATAAAGCATATGGATAAAGTATAAAAGAAATAATAATGAACTTAATATAAATAAATATTTCTATTTATTTACTAAGTAGATGAATTTATGATTAATTAATGAAATAAATCATATTTAATTAATTAGATTCTCCAGACCATTTTTAGGTGTCTACATTTTGCCCCTCTTTGAAGTGATGTGTTTATGCATTGCTTCAAAGAAAATTTTGTGCTGCTGTTGCCAATTTTGATGAAAAAAATTCAGAATGTCCCAGACATGTTTTCAAGTGATTGATGGATATATGCCCCCTCAGGAGATAAATTATTGAATTTTTTATGATTTTCTAATGATTTGATGTAGATTTGATGATAAAATAATTTATCTCTCAAGAATTGATGAAGAAAGTGGTCTTGGATGAATTTCAATTTATCTCCCCTATGAAAAATTAAATTAATCTCAAAAAATCCCCTTTTAAATAACCTATAAAAGGTTAAAAAAAGTCATTTTCAAAATCATTTGCACATTGTGACTTTTGAAAATTTTGTGAGAGAGATTCTTGTGCTACTTGAAGCAAGATGTCGATTCCATATCACACCCACCGTTTTGAGTGTGTTCGATGACATCACTGGTCGACCGTGTTCGAACATCTGGTATGTCTGTTTTTTTAAAAAAAAAAATTGGTTTTCATGCATTTCCTCATTTTTTGTGTATTTTATGGATTTTTGAATTTAAACTCCTTTTAGCGCTTTTAGAATCCATTGTAGCGCTTTGCAGTTCCATTGTAGTGCTTCTATAATTTTAGCACTTAGGAGGTTTGTTTTAGCGCGGTAGTAAGTTAGGTTAGCATTTTACAAAGTTTAGCGCTTAGGATAGTCGTTGTAGCACTTCTGTAAGATACATTAGTGCTTTCAGAACTTTAGCACTTTGGTTAGATTTTGTAGCACTTCGACCTCCTGTTTTAGCACATATAGAGTTTTAGCTTTTTTATCAAAAATGTTAGCACTTTAACCAAATATAATGGCGCTTTTGATAAAATGGCACTTTGTTCATCTGTAATAGTGCTTTTATCCGATGAAATGATGCATGTAATTGTTTTAGAACTTTTAATGCCTGTTTGAGTGCATTTTAATCAAAGTGTTGTGATTTTTGTCAATTTGTTCTCGATGTTCTCAATTTATGATCGTATTAGCTGTTGGTTTGATATGAATGATTTTTCTAATCAAATACATGATTTTTTGACCTCATGATAGGCGAGGTTTGATGCTTGTTTTGATGGTAAGTATCCTCATGATAGGTGAGGAATAATTATGATTGACATACCTTATGATAAGCGAGGTTCATTTGATGCATTGATGATTGACCTCATGATAGGTGAGGTTCAATGATGTGTGCTCATGAGATTTGATTAAAATTCTCACCAAGAGCTGACTTGATTTGATATGATATTTTGATGTTATTTGATGATTGACATAAATTTATTAACTTTGATCTTGTTATGATAATAGGAGCGATTGGGGAACCTCTAGGTTCAAGAGCGTTTCCCTTGGAAATTTGATCTTATACCATGGTTGGCACAACTTGAGATGACTATTATCACAAATTGTGGATTGTCTCCTCTTCTATATATGCGCTAGATTAGGATTAATCAGGGTTTGTTGACAGCACTAGCCGAGAGGTGGCATAGCGAGCACAACACCTTTCACCTTCCTACTAGTGAGATGACAGTCACCCAAGAGGATGTCTGGCAGATTCTGCAGCTTCTGATTGTTGGAGATGTTGTCATTTATGATTCGGTAGAGCAGGGTGCGACTGATGCCCTTCATAGAGTGTTTTAGGATGATCATATTGCTGGAGAGTGGATTCCATGGTGTGAGATGGCTGATGCATACGCCACTTTTCCTACAGTACTTGCTAGTTTCATCGGAGGATTCCTTCATCCTGATCGTAGGTCTAAGGGATTCTTGGTTGGTTGGGGAAGAGTTTTGGAGAGTATGGTTGTTCATGGCACCAGATCTGCTTGGGGCATGTGTATGCTTGCCCATTTATATCATGATTTACATTCAACTATGTATCTCAGTGGTCAAAGTTTATCAGTCGGTGTTCCTTTGCTTTAGGTATGGGCATGGGAGCACATAGTTGTCACACATCCAGTTCCAGTTAGACAGAGGCCACCCATGAGACCTTATGTGTTCAAATATGTTAGCTGGCTTACTTAGTCTAGACTGGGTAAGTTAGAGTATTGGAGGAGAGTTATTGATGACATAGAGTCTATGACATGGTGTCTCTACTTAGATTGTGATCATTGGGACGATGATGGTATTCAACTACCATTTCTTTGTTAGTTGATGATCCTAATTGGTCATGCTCATTGGGTTTTAAAGAGATTCTTGATCAGATGGGTTTACAGACATTATGGGATGGTATAGGGTATGCCCTAGGGTGTTGCTCATTACACTCATCGTCAGTCGAATACCACAGATTGGGGGCTTTGTTTGTCATATGTTGTTGCAGTTTAGGAGTTTTAGGCTTTACAACCATTTGAGTGGGACATTCGGCCAAATATTGTCGAGCCTCCAGTTACAGTAGATTATGCTGAGTTTTTTGCTTTACATTCGTTTCCACACCTTACCATTCCAGATGAGCCTGCCCCATTACCTATAGAGGAGGATGTTCCTGTTGAGCATGGTCAGAGACAGAGGAGAGAGGATGTTGGAGGGGTTGAGGTAGAGGATGTTGGTGTGGTTGGTGAGGTAGATGTCGAGCCTGAGGAGGATGTTGGGGTAGAGGAGGATGTTGGTGGTGAGAGCAACGAAGATGAGAGATTTGACAGTGGAGAGGCTGTAGGTGGGTTGGGCCCTGCTTTAGATTTTCCTGGTGAGACTATGCCTCACAAGAGGTAGGCTGTGGGAGGTGTTTTAGAGCAGCTGCAGATAACAAATCTTCAGGTTTAGTTAGAGACTATTCAGGAGCAGCTTCTTCACGCTCAAGGTTTACTAGAGCAGACCTAGGCTCAGATGTAGGCATAGGCTGAGTTGCATGCAAAGACTCTATCATTAATGCAGGCTCAATTAGTCATAGCTCAATCACAGATTGCAACATTGACAGCTGAGAGGGATGCAACCAGATAGACAGCTAAGGCAGCCTAGGCTCATATGACTTCATTGGCAGCTGAGAGGGATGTAGCCAGGTTTTGTAGCAGAGGGTGCTTAGGATTTTGTTGATAGATTACAAGGACTGGCAGATGATACCTCCCTGGTAGATTACATGCAAGAGGTTGCTTGTATTGGCTAGGAGATTGAGTTTTATAGAGCAAGATATTATGATGCAGTTCCTTCTGAGCAGAGTTAGCTATGCGAGTTCTCATTCTGCCAGGTCACGATCCAAGACTGCCAATGGAGGTGTTACCCATCCTCTACCTAGAGATCCCAGGGATCCTGGTTCCTCCGGTGGTAGGGGTCCTAATCCTGCTATGCCTACATCGTCTGGAGCCAGCAACACCTGATTTGTTGTTCGTGTTACATTTGAGATGTGATGTTCACTTTGATTATTTTGATATACAACCATATTTGATGTTATATCTCTCTTCATTTCAAACATCATTGTATACTTGACATTGTGATTTTGTTATATATGAGATGTAGCAGATTATTCTATCTATTATGTGTTCTATATGATTCTCTGATGGATGCATTTTCTTCGATGTTCTATATGCTATGTGATGGTTTTATTGTTATGATGGTATGCTTTGGTATGATGTTATTCTATCTATGATGCACATAATGGTCGTGTATGGATGCATGTTATATGGATATATGATGTATGTGGATTCATGATATATGGATATGATGTGTTTAAATGATATACTATATGTGATGAAAATTTATAATGTAATTAAATGGATGAAAATGTTGAATGATATATGATGCAATAAATATGATGGACTTTATGATCAAATGGATGGATTATATATCGACATGTGATATAATAAATGGATGGATTTGATGAGTTATGATAATGATGTACATGTTTGTGAAATTGGAATGATATAGATATATGTTTGTTGAGATTTTTGTTATGATATGATGAGAATGTAAAATTATTTGATTGAAATGTATGAATGATGAAATGATGATGTAAATGATTTTAATGTATGTAAATGAATATGATGATGCAACTATATGATCATGGGGACATTGAATGATAAATGATGCAATAAATATGATGGACTTTATGATCAAATGGATGGATTATATATGGATATGTGATATAATAAATGGATGGATTTGATGAGTTATCATAATTATGTATGTTTGTGAAACTGGAATGATATAGATATATGTTTGTTGAGATTTTTGTTATGATATGATGAGAATGTAAAATGATTTGATTGAAATGTATGAATGATGAAATGATGATGTAAATGATTTTAATGTATGTAAATGAATATGATTATGCAACTATATGATCATGGGGATGGGGTGATCCCACAATAGTGGTTTACAATTTTTGGCCAAATTGGACACTGAAATAATTTTTTTAAACTAAATCTTCACTTTCGGGCACCTATAGCGGCTAAATTGTGAGGAATTTGAAGATGATGCAAACTAGAGTTTTGTGAAATTTTGTTTGTAGATTTTAAATATATTTTTTTCAAATTTTTTGGAATTAGATTGCACTTCTTTTTCCATCTCCCTCAAAAACTAGTTTTTTTCAAAAAACAACATTTTTTAAAAGTGACGCTCACCGTATTATGTATTCTATATGATTCTCTGATGGATACATTTTCTTCAATGTTCTATATGCTATGTGATGGTTTTATTGTTATGATAGTATGCTTTGATACGATGTCATTCTATCTATGATGCACATAATGGTCATGTATGGATGCATGTTATATGGATATATGATGTATGTGGATTCATGATATATGGATATGATGTGTTTAAATGATATACTATATGTGATGAAAATTTATGATGTAATTAAATGGATGAAAATTTTGAATGATATATGATGCAATAAATATGATGGACTTTATGATCAAATGGAAGGATTATATATAGATATGTGATATAATAAATGGATGGATTTGATGAGTTATGATAATGATATATGTTTGTGAAACTGGAATGATATAGATCATAGTAACGAGATGTAGATGCGGCTCAGAATCGGAGAGGGTGACTCGGCGCGGGACTCAGCGACTCCAGACGCGGACACAGAAAAATGAAAAAAAGTTGAAAAACCCTAAAAATTTAGAGATTTTTAAGGATTTAAAACTTGTTTCAAGCACCCTTTATTGAATACAACACAAATAAAAGCAAATTTGATCACATGCACAAGTATACAACGATTACATAAGTATAAAGTACACAAATTGTAGTTGTGTTGCTGAAGGAAATAACATACTTAGATATATTAAATTAGTCAAATGTATACAAAACTCATGGAATATGAAATCCATGACATCAAATGTTCCATACAAATATGAAATATGAAATATGACACCAAATCAAAATGTTATATGACTCTATGCCCTATGGCATAGTGGAGCCAACATCCTTCCTATGAAGGCATCTAAAGGGCCTGGATGATGTTGCAGCTGCAGCCATAGTCTCTGCCTGTGTTTGACTCTCCATGCCACTCTCACCAACAACATTTATGCCTCCTCATGCTCTAGCCTCCTCCTCAGCCATGGCTACAACCTCAGCCTCTCTCTCTGCCTGGTCCACCCAATCAAGGTCCTCGTCACTAAAGACTGCATCTGTAGCCTCAGTGGTCCACTCAGACTATGGATCAACCTCCTCTAGATTGATCAAGGTTTTGTCATGGTCAAAAAGCTTCCTGTATCTGAGCCAAAGATTGTAATGAACATATACCAAATCGTTCATCCTCTCCACTGTCAATCTATTGCGCTTCTTGGAGTTTATGTGCTCAAACATACTCTAGTTGCGCTCACAACCAGATGAACTGCATGGCTGGCTCAATATATGAATGGCAATATTTTGTAGGTTCGGTGTATCAGAACCAAACATATTCCACCAGCTATCTGAGATGAGAAAAAGAAACAAAATCAATCTCATTTCACGTTTCAAGTTCAAGTTCAACATTTAATAATAAATTATAATATAAAGAGATGAAAATTATGCCCTTAAATATATTTTTACCTGGTAGTAATGTTGTCCTATTATCTTTGCACATTTGACATGCAAAGAAGGCTCCTTGTGCCTTAGTGAAAGCATCTATCTCCTACACCACCTGTGTAGTAACAGCAGGCAACATCCGCTCCAATGTCGTGTAGAGCCCACTAAGAATTTCTCTATCTACACAGAGATCACGATGGAATTGGAAGGCCGGATTCAGGAAACATGCGGTTGTATGGATGGGCCTATGAATTTGGTTTTTCCATCTCCTATCAATGATATCCCAAATGGGACAATACTTCTCCTCAACTCCACCATAGATTGATCTAATGGCCTCTTTGGCCCTATCCATGCCCTCATATATGTAGCCCATTGCGAGCTTCTCCCCATCAGCAACTCGTAGGAGAATTTGCAAGGGCTCAATAAACCGCAAAGTGCAAACATGTTTCACAAATAAGTGTGAATGAAAATAAACAAATAAAAGTAAAATACGATTAAAAATTAGAACATAATAAAGAATTAAATTTTACCTTCACAATCTCGTCCATTGGTGTCCAAAACCCTTGCTCATCAAAAATGCAATCAGCCACAACAATCCTTGCAGTGCTTGTAGAAAAGGATGAGGAAGACCACTCCTCACTAGTAAACATGCATCTCAAAGCTGCCCTTGACTGAATCAAGGATTGCTTGATGTTGTGATAAAATTTGTTGCAAACCCGGTGATGCCAGGACGAGACAACTCCCTCAACCCTGTGTATTGCCTCATAAGGTTAAGCACCCACGTGTGGTTGTATACAAATTTGCAAACGTTTTTTGCTGCTTCCACACATGTTTTGATCCATGGGAGCTTCCCAAGATCCTCCAACATGAGGTCAATGCAATGGGCGGCACATGGAGTCCAAAATATAGTAGGGTGCCTCTCCATCAATAATCTACCAGTAGCAACATAATTTGTTGCATTGTCTGTCACCACTTGCACTACATTTTCTTCCCCCACATTAGCTATCACCTCCTCTATAGCCTCACACAAGTATGTGGCATTTTTGATTTGGGTAGAAGCATCAATGGACTTAATGAAGATGGTGTCACCTGAAAAAATAAGCAAAACCAATTATTCAATAAATTAAAAAACATAAATCAGCCATATTAAATTATGTGATTCACTAAATAAAATTCAAATTCTAATGCATTGAAGGAAGTACAATTACCTCCAGAGGAAACTAGGAAATTAAGCAACATCCTATTTCTCCTATCAATCCAACCATCAGTCATGATGGTGCAACCAATCATGCTCCACTGCTTGCGTTGCTCCTCTAATTGTGCTTTCACATCTGCCACCTTTTGAGTCAAAAGTGGGCCCTTTAATTCATCTTCACTAGGGGCTTTGAACCCCGCCCCACATATGGTTATCGCATCAACCATGTTTTTCCAAAAAGGTGACCTATAACATGTCATAAATAAATTGATAAGTTACATAAGTATTGTAAAATTTGAATTCGATAATGAGATAATGAGATACATCTAGATTCTAAAATTTATATATAAATTTTAAAACAATTAAACGAAAAAGAATTACTTGGCTACATGGAAGGGAATGGTGCAGTAGTACCAAAAGTCTACAATTTCCTTTTTGGCTGCATCATGTGCGTCCTTGTTCCAACCCATGCTCTCAAGCGACGGTTGGGAACCAGGGGTAGTGTGTGGTACAAAATATGAGTCCACCCTAGATTTACAAACTCTAAGGCCAATGCTAACACTGCCACTACCAATAGCAGTAGCAGTGCCACCAGCACTAGGAGTACGCATAGGCATTGCTGATGCAGAAACAGAAGCACTACCACAAGCACTAGCACTAGGACAGTATGGAAGCATGGAAGAAGCATCTCCAACAACACCAAGTCCCTATCCAACTCCAACACTTAGCAACTCCTACTTCTGTTTCTTTTTCATTTATTTTTGCATTTCAAAAGTTTCTAATTGCACCTACACTTCACGAACAACCTCAGGAGGTGCTACAAGGAAACCCACTGCATCATGGGCAGGTATGCGTGCAAGATGATATTTTAATCGATTTATGCCTCCATGATATATTGTTTTGTAGTAGAAACATTTGGCATCTCCTTTTTTCATTCTGAGAAAGATTTCAACATGTTTCCAAGCAGCGTCTTTTCTGACTGGGGTATGAGACATTGTGAAAATAATAATATGGTATGATTTGCAAATGAATGTGGCTGCACAAAATAGGGTTTCTAAAATTATTTAAGTTGCAAGTAGGGTTTGTAAACAAAATATGCAAACTCAAAAGAATAGTGATTTTACAAATTACAATGAATTATTTGTTAAAAAAAATCAATTAAAATCGAACTTACCTCTTAGATTTAGCTTGGAATGCAATACAAACTCCTCCCAATCACTGGTAATGAGCTCTCAATGCACCTCCTTGCTGGTATGAAGCTCCCCAAATGATATATGCCCCTAGATTTGTCTTCAACAACTTGTTGGTTGCCCTCTCTTCTCCTCCTATTTTTCTTCACAACTCTCTCTTCTCCTCCTATTTTTCCAAATGAATGAAATGAGGGCCCTTTTAGGGAAAAATAGAAGATATAAATCAAAAAACAAATAAAAAAAGTTAAGTTTTAATTTGTTTTTGGCCTTTTTGGCCGCTGCTGTCGCGGCCACGTCCCACAGTCGGGACTCGCCGCGTCTGGCGCATCTGGTGAGTCCAGACCTGGACATGGCAGTGCCCGCGTCCGCGCACCCAGGACGCGGCTAGGGCCACTCGGCGCGGGACTCACCGCGTCCAAAGGACTCACGGCGAATCTCAGAGCTATGATATAGATATATGTTTGTTGAGATTTTTGTTATGATATGATGAGAATGTAAAATGATTTGATTGAAATGTATGAATGAAGAAATGATGATGTAAATGCTTTTAATGTATGTAAATGAATATGATGATGCAACTATATGATCATGGGGATGTTTTTGTTAATGTCAAGTATAGTCAATCTATTATGATAAAAGATAATTGTTTAATGAATGATTTACCAATTTTATAAAAAAATACTTTGCAGATGTAACACTATTATGGATGCAATCTACTTTTACCATGAAAATGTACATGTAAACATAGGCATTTTAACAGTACTTTTGTGCTTTGTATCATCATTGAGCTTTTAAAATGTTGAAAGTGAGTACAAGCATCAAAGGTAAAATGTAAACCGATGATAACTTGAGCACTACTTTCATGATTTTTGATATTGCAAGTTAACACAAGCATCGAGGTATAATTAAACCAAGATGACCTGAGTATTTCTTGTGTGAACAAACAAGAATTAACCACTTTCCTATGTGAATTGGAATGTCATCCATGATACTTTGTAGAGCATTTCCCGCGACGATTCACACAATAATTATGATTAATTCATAGACAATAGACAAAGAAAAATACCATTTCTTCTTCATGGCTTCTCTAGTTCAATACATCATTGAGTTGCTCCAAATAAATGATAACAATGGTCAAAGTACAACTTATCCAAATTTTCCTTAAAGTATTTCAATCATTATTCAGATTAGATCATCCATCTTGATTTTGTGATGTTTTTGTGTTTTTGAGATTTTGGATCAAACCTAACATAAAGACCTGTCCTAGGGGCCTCGGGGGCTAATCAAAGATTATCCTTGCCTACATTATACACACAGAGACCACGTAGTTTGACTAACACAGACTCATGCTTTTGACTTTTTGAGACTGACTTTTTGACTTGTTTTTGGATTTTCTGTTGTGATATAGATGTCCAATGTTTTTCTGATGACAATTGATGTTTGATGTTGGGTTGTGTTTTGAACAATGTTTCTATTTTTTTTGTCTTCTTGTTGTTTGTCCATTTTGTTAAGCTCAAAATTTATGTTTCCCCCAATGATTTTCAAATGTTTCCCCCAAGCTAGGGTGAGACATGACCATGTGATATGATATGATAATAGATGTAAAATGATGGTGGAAGTAATGACCATGACATGTGTCCAAATAGATGGGAGAGCTGATTTGAATCACAAATAGCACCTATTTCCAAGTTTTCACTATATGTTTTTATTGCAGCTTTTTATTCTTTTTGATTTTTTTTGTATTTTTTGTATTTTTTGTATTTTTTCTGATATTGTATTTTTTTGTCACCAGGATGCCTATTTGCCAATCTGGTGGATTGGTTGTTAGTGGACTTTTCCAATATGAGGTCCTCTGACCCATCCTCTACCCATTGTTGGAACCACTGGTAATATCAATCTGACCAGTGTGTGGGCTCGAAAGTAAGTTTCATAGGCTGGTGTGGTTCTCGCATCTGTGGGACCTTCAAAATACACCCACTACATCATCACTAGATATCTAAAATTGTCGATGGCCTAATGGGGAGGGATCCTCTGCCCCCACACTATCTCTCTAGTCCCCTATGCAAATATATCTCTCTTTCCATCATCAGGGGCATCCTATACCTCTCTGAACTAGAGAGCAACCCTATCTAGGAGGTACCGCTCTATCATATAATGCTCTCATCCCTACAAGTATCTGGACTGTCGATAATAGAAAAGATGGGCATCATCATTATGCCACCTATGAAAATGGAGCCATGGTCTCCTTTGAAACATAGTCATCTCGTCGATAACTCGCCTCCAGTGCAAAATTCCTATAATGCCTATATAATGGAGGGTGGTAAACCTCCCATACCTATACACCACAAGATCATCACGGTCTATTTGGATGTCTACAATTGTGGGCCTCAAAATGGCTATGTGCTCATATTCCCACACATGGAGAAGTGTAACCCCTGCTCTAATGTTGTGGGCCCCGCTATACATGACCTAGTGCATATGATGATATAACGATGCCAGGATGATTGGCCCTCAAGAGTAGATGATCATCTCCTCCATCATACAAGACCAAATGAACCCCATCCAACATTGCATCCTCTCGCTCTCTTGTCAGGAACAAGGACTTCTGAGATTAGTGCTCCAATAAACAATGTCAAATCAGGGGGAATCCCCTCAGATCGATGGAGCTCAATCTATCCATTGTTGGTCACGTATGAGTCAATGTCGAATAGCTAAAAAATTGTGTCACCTTTGCCCTCCACATCGTATATAATGCACTCACCATGTATGGGGATCTATAGGATTCGCCATATGTCCTATAGGGTAATGGTAGCCTCGTCAGTCAGTAAATGGAATGAGGAGGTCTCGCTCTGCCATCTCTCCAATAGTAGTCATCATTTCTAGGTATGTCCTCACCTTGGGCATTTGGGCTATGTGGCCAAATCTAATTGAGCTAAGAAAGAATAGTGCCTCATCAGTCAAATGTCTCGCTCTACGCAAAATCTAGCTCCTGTGCTCCTTCAAGTGGAGCACTAGTAGAACCTCCTACATCCAAAATGCCCACGATGCCAAAATTCATCAATCTAGTGTGCTTTTAAAAATTAAATTTCTCCTAAAAAGAAAAGGCGGCGTGGCTTTTGCAAAGGCAATGTTTTGTCATTGTGCAAAAGTGACACCATAATCAAAAGAGATGCTCCATGTCAAAGGCGAGTCGACATCTTTTCGGTGACCCTGGGACCCTCTAGTGTCACATGACACTCTACTGAAAATGCTGGTCGGCATGCTCAAAGGTAACGTCGACCATAACAAATGTAATGCCCTAGGGGATCCCTTTTGATCAACCTAATTGGACCCTAATAAATGCATCAAAATCATTCAAAATGAGAAAAGCTTTGAAAGGCGTACCAGGGGTCCTACATCCTGACACTGCTAGAACTCGCGAACTTGATCCATCTGATGTCTGGGGAGCACATAAGCCACCATTTTGTTAGCACCTCAGAGCAAAAAATCAAGATTTCTAAAGGCTAGGAGTGCAAATGATTTGAAAATGACCCTCCTAACCCTATTTATGCAATTTTTTTGGGGTTTTTTGGGTATTTTTTAGGGTTTTTGAGCCCATTTAATTCATTTTTTTGCCAAACAAAGCTTGTTTTGACCCATTTTCGTCAGTGTAAGCTTGATTTTGTATCTCATGGGCTCTTTTCCACTCCTGAATTGTTGTTGAACCTTTTTCATGAGCCCGACCTAATTTTACAAATTTTTGCTTGATCTCTTGAGGGGGCAGTGTAGTAGTGTAATTTCTTCTGCTGGGGCAGCAATGAGCCATCCAAAAAAAAAATTGAATTTTGATCATGGCAATGATATTCTTTGAACTGACACAACAGGTACTTCACTTCAAAAAGGGGAAAAATGTAGACACCGAAAAAGTCTTGATTGATACTATGCATCTGATTCTAATAAATTTACACCGTTTCTTCCTAATTCACTTCAAATTCATCAATTAATTGAATAATCAACATTATTTAGTTAAATTTAGCAAATTCAGCTATTAATCAAATAATTAAATTTACTAATTAATTCACCCTTCTTCTAACTAATATTCCTCATATTTAATTAAATTAAATCCTCTCATTTGATTAAAAATCAATCAAATCACATGTGACAATCTCCTAATCCTCTCCAATTAATTAATTCTAGATTAATTAATCCTAAATCAACTTCCTAATCATGATTAATAATTCCTCCAACTTTTAATTCTTCAAGAGTTAAATCAACCCATGGTCAACTGACCAGGTTGCACATGAAATTAATTTCTATTAATTATTTAATTCCTCCATTTTCCCTCACCACGACATATTCCAAGGAATATTCCTATCAACAACCTCTCATTCAATTTCCCTCCAAAGGTTTTCAAAAACCTATCACATCCTCTTACATTTTTAATAAATTCTCTTACATCCTCTCAAATATCAACCAATTTCATTCAATTCCTCTCACAACCTTTCAAATCCTCAACCAATTTCATTTATTTCTCTTCCATCCTCCTCCACTAACACATTTCCCAAAATGTGTTCCACCTTCCTCCAATAGAATTGTGACACTTGGCACATTCTCATTGGATCCCATTTTATCCCACACTCATCAAATCCTCTCATTCTTCAACCCTTGGATTCTATAAATAGAGGAATCCTTTTCATAATATGGATCCACAACTTTTAGCATTATCCCTATAGGCATTTGAGTTCATAGCAATCACCATCTTCATGTCATTTTGAGTTCATTTCCATAATTACTTAGCATCATTTTCACACTTGGATCATCAAGCTTATCAATTGGGATTGGGAAAGGGATTCCTTTTCACATCAAAGGAGCACCACTTCCCCTATGGGATTGAGGTTTTGTTAACTTAGTTGATTACATGATTTCTTGTTTGGTTTATTCTAAGTTTTTATCATTTTTTCATCTGTGTTCTTCCAATAATTTCATAGTGAACACTAGATTGAGCTTTCTCACATGTTTGACAAGTGTTTGTTGATCTTATGTTAGCTTGTGCAGGTTTGGTGTTTGCAAGGTGTATTGTAAAATTAGCCTTACATGTGTTTTGGTTTAACATAAAGAGGTTTCCCACCTAGTTCTACATGTCTTTTAGTATAGCCTAACTTGTTTTGATACCATGTTAGAAATTAGGATCTTAGGATACTAATAATTATAAACCAAATATTAAATAAATAAAATGAGAAGCATACAAGCATAGATTTTACATATTATACAAGATGTACATGGGGAAAACCCTTTCAGGTCAAAAATCCCATAAATAATTATTTTCTTAAAACACTCACAATAATGGTCTATTATAACATAGACTGAACCTAGGGAACACTTATCCATACTTCTATATGAACAATAATACCTCATGTGCATAATGATAGAATTGAATATCAATCTCCAAATTCTTCACCTCTCAAATGAGTGAGAACCTCCTTAAATATATGAGAAAGGGTGGTATAATACCTTAAGGGATATTAGTCAAACCTACTCAAAATAACCATTTGTAAATAATTAATAGTTATTAGACTGTAATTATTTCAAATAAGGTATGCTTATTAAAACATATAATATATAAGGTTTAATAACCTATATTAAAATATTATATAAATGAACTATAAGGGTATAACCCCTAATAAAATTATGTTCTAACACTAAACCTAACCTTGATTGAATCCTAACCCTAATTTAACAATAACCCTAACCCTAAACCCTAATTGAATCATAACTCTAATTGAACCTTAATCCTAAAACTAAACCTTATCCTAATTGAACCTTAACTCTAACTATAACCATAACCCTAATTAAATCCTAACCCTAACTTAGGTAACCATAATTGAACCCTAATCCTAACCCTTACCCTAACCATAATTAAACATGAACCCTAACCCTAACACTAACCTTAATCCTAACAATAACCCTAACCCTAATTGTAACTAAAATTTAACCCTAACCCTAACCCTAAGTGAACCCTAATCCTAGCCCTAATTGAACCCCCACCCTAACCCTAATTGAACCCTAACCCTAACCATAGTCCTAACCCTAACCCTAAATATAATTGAACCCTAATCCTAACCCTAACTCTAACCCTAATTGAACTCTAATCGTAACCTTATTTCTAATTGATGTGTGACACTAATTCAATTTTAATGTACCCTAATCCTAGTGAACCTATTCATGAGCTAAATGCATTATCATCTCAAGATCCAATTATCAACCATAATCCTATCAACTTGGTTCTTCCACCTTTATTTGATTTGGTTTTCTCACCACTAAAGAAGCTACAATGTCTACCATTATCCTTTACCCATCTGAAAAAGGATTCATGTATTGTTTTCAAAATAAAGAGTATTCTATTGGAAATATAATTTCTACACACATGCATTATCAAGGGAAAGAATAGGAATTGACGAGTTCAAGTATCTTAGAACCTGTCAAATAATATAAAATCTAATATTTTATGGCCTTGGATATATTGGTTTTCATAAAAAAAATTCTCACTCTTCTACTAAATATAAGGAAACTTCTTCCAAGCTCCAAATAGGAGCCTCCTGTCACTCTTCTTATGAGATTTTTTCCACCAATCCTTTCACTAGCCCTATTATCTCCGTCAATAATCCTTCAATAGTACTAGCTACCATATCCAAAAATTTCCAGTTAGGATAAAAAATGCACACATTATTAGAATTATTCCAACATGATGAAACCATCATTCAATTCATGGTATGTCAAGATACTCTCTCCCCATGGGACCATATCTTATTTTTGAAACATCAATGAGTATCTAGGCTTATTAGTCCATTTTTAGGGTTCTCTAGGGGATTGAGAGGTATATAGTTGCATTGTAGAAACATTTTTAATGTTTTCATTTGTTGAAGGACATGTGTCCGTCATAAGTGTCAAAGATTTTACTAGCATTCCATTACTTGGAATAGTATTGGGACCTTTTGAAGGGCATAACATAATTGACTTTATAGTTTCCAACAATGTTTTATCGTTCCTCATTCTTTAGAGGAAAATGATGCAAGAGAATCCTAAGGATGTCTTGTAGAATCTACATCTAAGGTAGATCATATGTTTATGACATAGTTGATTATTTGGGATGAGGAAAAGTAGATATGTTTTACTACATTAGGTAATTAAATATTATAATTTTAGTAGTAGTTCTATGTGTGGTTTATTGGTCTTTTGGTAAAGTTTGAGATGATTAGGATGAATTTGGTTTTGTAATTTAGGGAATGAGTGTGCATAGGCTAACAATTTTTTTTTGTTAGAACTATTGTGATTTAGATAAAAGGTTATTTTTGGTTTGTGTCAAAGGGTAGATATTTTGAAAGGATGAGTGGACCATTAGGAAGGTGTGCGATGAAATATATTGAGATTATCTACCATTGGACCATTGAAATTCATAAGTTGGTTGTTATAGGTCAATAGTTCACATTTCATATGGTTTCAAGGTTTGTAAAGATAGAGAAAGGTACATAAACATTAGAATTCAAGATAATTGGAAGTAAGAAAAAAGAGAATAAGAAAAATAGTGGAGTTATAGTGAGGTAGTGGTAAGAGAGTGAGGACTAAGAGGAGATTATGATATAGGGAGTATGATGTGGAGTGATATCATGTAAAAGTATTCATGTTAGGATCTAGAAGTGTTATAATGTATCCCATGCAACAAATCTAGATGTGTCATTTTCATGTTATTTATTAATGTATTGATGAAGTCCATTATAGTATATTCTAATTGTAAAAGTAATACAATAAGGGATCTTTAGAGGCAAAGTTTTCTCCTTTCCATGTGTTTTCCTAAAGTAAATCTAGTGTTACTTGTGGTGTTTCTTTCTATGTGTTCTTTAATTATTTTGGCTACACAATTGGATAGTCCTTTTCAAGATCCTTTGGAAATAAATTCATTATAAAATAACTCATTAGTGTATAGGTTAGTTTGGCCTTTTGGATCACTAAATAATAAGCCCTAATTTTATATCTAAAGGATTGGAACTACAATTAAATGCTTGGAAAGTTGATGTACAAGACCAATTAGAAATGTTATACATCACCAATATATATCTAAATTGACTCCTTGAGATCATGTGATTTTTTTTTTTTCTATATAGGCTCAACACAAATAATTATTTCAATAAAACTTATCATATAAATTTTAATGCAAACCACCCTCATGAGACTGGAAGCTATGTGGTCCAAGAATGGAAAATAGTGTGAAGGCAACTTGGAGAACTCAAAAAAAAAGGAAACTTAAGAGCTTATTGTTCAAGCATGATAAAATGCCTCATTCACATGGAAACATTCCCTTGGTTAAGATTTGGACCTCATTGGTAACTTGATCTCATGCGAGACCCATTCATATTTACTCAACTTTTTAGCATGCTTCCAAAGGATTCTTCCAAAAACATAGTCTATAAGGGTAAATTACTCAATGAAAGGTGGAAAATTGTTTGGTGTTTCTCCTTCTAGGGTTTAGGACCTGAAAGAAGGACAATTTTCACTTTCACTCAAGAAAAAACCCTTGAGATCTTAATGCAAAGGAGAAAGAGATCTTTCAAGAGGGATATCCTAGGGGCTAAATGCTAACTAATAAGGGGTTCACCACCAAGTAAGAACTTGGAAATACAAATAAAATGAAAGATGCAACACTAAACCCTAATTCAATACAATGACCTATAAAAGTAAATGGACCAACACAGAAAACTACAGAAAAGAATGTGTGCACTTGGAAATCTGGAGATGGATGGATGAAGGTCTGAAACACTAGAAAATATAACTTTAATTTTGATTGGGAATCATTCACCAAGTTGGGAGAATCTATCCAGATTTTGGAAAACTATGCAGAAACATGAATTTTCCAAAAGGGTATATGAATCTGCATGAATATGAAATTTGACTAAAATTGGGACTCATTCACCAGAAGTGGCGAATCAATCTAGTTAGGATTTTTTGAAGCTTCAAAGTCTGATCTTGCTCTTCTTTTCCTGCTCTATCCTTACTGATTGATTCCCAAATCTGAAACCCTGATTTGCAACCTATGGGTCTTCTCTAATGTTCTTCAAGACTTGATGACAACTTTGACAACTTTGAATGACTTGTCAACTTTACTCTAATATTTATCCTTGGGAAATATGACACCTAAACTTGCAAATCACACACAAAGGAGAGGGGAAAATGTTGTTGAGTTAATGGATAGGGGTTTTCCTTGGTCAAACTCTGTTTTGGAAATCAATCCTTAAAATGAAATCAAATAAGAATGGAAAATGATGAATGAACAAAATAATATGTTGCAACTCACTAAACCCTAGCAATGAAGTGTTGCAAACATGTATGAGGTGGTTCCAATGGATGTAGACCTTGACTCTTCCTTGGATTGAACAGATCTTGGATGAAATGCTTGCTTGAATCACAAAATCCTACATCACAATTGTTAGCTCCAAAATAAACATGATGCATGAGATCCTTGACATGATGATTGATGCTTGAATGCTGCTCTAAAATTCTTGATAATATACCCTTGAATGATCTTGAATACTCTTGTGAACACAACTTTTCTATAAGAATGGTCATTCAACTTGCTAGGTGAAAAATGAATGAAAGAAACTTGTATTTATACTCAATTATGCAATAATTCCTGAAATTACAACACTACAAGCCGAAATCAAATCTAGCAGGATAAATTCCCTCCAAAAATTTGAGTTAATTTTGATTTTGGGCCACACGGGACTCATTCGCCCAAGGTGACGAATGAGTCCCACTAGGCCTAAATTTTGGGACCATTTTTAAAAATTATTAGAAATGTGTCAAACCATTTCGAGACCCAAAAATCTAGGTGGGAGTCATTCACCCAAGGTGGTGAATGAGTCCTAGATCACTAAATTTGGACCATTCAAGCCTGAAACAATTGAATTATGATTGGGTAATGATTTGTGTTAGGATTATCCTCAAAAAATGCAATAAATGAGGCTTGTGGATGCAAAACAAGGCCAATTAAAGCATAATAAAGCCCAATTATTAATGACAAGCCTAGAAAAGTGTGAATGTGTGTTACAAAAGAACACTTTAAAATAAGGATAGATTAAAGTTAAAAAGAGGCTCATTAGGTGTAATTAATTAATAAGACCTTAGAAAAGTGTGAAAGTGAGTTACAACACTTCACAACACTTTAGCAAGGTACCACTTAAGTTCATTAGTTCACAAGGGCCTAAGACCTAATTTGAATGTGTCAACCACATTACAACACTAAATCAAGGCAAAATTAAGCTCAACTCAGCAAAGAGGGCCCAAACAAGAGTGAAAATGTCCCGACGACATTTTTTGACACTACATTTAGACCCCACTATAGTGAGAGGATGAACCTGCTTCAAACTCACACTAAAGTAGACAAACACACATCAAGAGGGGTCCAAGTGCACCAATGCCAATACGATGGGATGACAACGATCAAGAGGGGTGATCAAGCCCCCTAGGATCAAGATCCCATGACAAACCAACATAGGCACAAAAGAACACACATGAGAATGATATAGAGAGAAACAACAAAGAAAAAGCATACACTGTCAAAGATAAAAAGGTTAAAGTATAAAAGATTCAAATCAAGCTTTGACTGTTTATCCATCACGATGTGGATCAAATCTAGGCTATTTTTCAAAAAAAAATGCAAGCTCACTTTGAGGCAACGAAACTCCTGGCTATCCCCTGGGTGAGGATCCTAAGAGGTGATACACATACACACACGAACGGTAAGCACTCACACTCACACACGAGTGGATATTGAGAAAGTCATGCCTTGATTGGGCTTCCCACTCAAACCATACCAAAGTTATACCCCCTAATAACTTTGATAAGGCACCATGAAAAAATGGTTTTCGAGCTTCATGAGGCAAGAAAAAATTTGTATGCTTCAAGCTCATGAAAAAACAAGATGGCTCTACAGGAATTCAAGTTGTGTTATGAAAGGTGGCCATATAACTGAAAATACAAATGCAACAATAAGAAACACTCAAGGGAGTCTTGCTTAGTTCATGCAAGAGCTTTAACTTAGGGAACATTGTTCCCAATGTCTCCAAGGGAGGACCAATCAAGGAATATAAAATTCACAACTTAGGGTATGTAGTGTGTTGCATCAAGCCACTAAGAGGAATGTAATATGCTAAGAGAGATCACACTCATGAAGGAAATCACACCCAATGTCATTCACAAAGAGAAAACCACATCATATAAAGTAAGAAGACTGCACCATGAACCATGAAAGAAGAATTCAAAATAATAATGCCAATGTATGCCCCCACTTTAAATAAATTGCTAAACACCATGTTGTGAGCAATTACTTTAAAGTAGAAAATAATAAATGCTAACAATAAAGAGGACATGAGAGCTAACTTGGAAAGCCCTATGCCAAGTCATATGTTTTCGAGGCAAGCTGCGTCATGTGAGAGAAAAGGAAAAGAGAAGGGTTTCCCCCAACAACTCCAAACACATAAGAGATCTATGGATTTGGGGTTAGTATGTTCCTGCTACAATTTTTTTATAGAGCTTAGAGTTCTAACATCATTCCCAAAATACTAATAGAACTAGAAGAATGACACAAAGAGAGTGAAAACAAAGAAAAACCTTTCAAGTCAACATGGAAGAGACATGAATGTGTCGATGCCTTACGTCATCCCCAAAAGAAACACAAGAAAAATGAAAAAGAGAAAGAAAAAGCAAAAAGAAAGGCCTTTTGGGTCAACATGGAAGAGACATAAATGTCTCAACGCCTTGCATCATCCCCAAAAGGAAAACATAAGACAAATGAAAAAGATAAAAGCAAAAAGATGTACGAAATAGAGAAGAATGAAGGTACAAATAGAGGAATGTCACAAAGAGAGAGGGGTCCATAAAACAAAACATCACGGGGGATCACATCACACACATGCAATCATACAAAATAAAATGAAAAAGAAATAATGTAAAAGACTAGTAAGGAATATGCGAGTCAACCTAAAGCAGGTTGTCTGCATCCCAATCATGTTCATTGTATAGCCAAGGTGAGCAACTAGCTAAAGGGACAAGAACAAGTGCTAAACTAGGGGAAGCACTAGGTTCAACACTCTTTATAGGAGAATTGTTGTTTAAACTCATGGAAGAGGAAAATAATGTATTCAATTAATTATGCACCTCTTCGTCAAGTTTAGCAACCTCGTCATCGTCATCCAAATTAATCACAAAACGAGGTCGAATGATAATGTCCATGGAAGAGTTTAACTCTTGTTGTGGTTGTTTTATTGGATTGTTTTGTTTCGAGGTAGAAGTAGGGTTATCATGCATTGCTTCAATCAAGTTTGGATTTTGATTTTCTTTGTTTAGTTCTTCATGTAGCCTGCGAGCAAGGGCATGATGTCTATGCCTACACTCTCTAGCATCTCTATTTTGTTTAGTTCTATTTTCAATTTTTATTTGTGTAGGAGTGGGTTGGTCAACTATAATTTTTTATCTTCCTTAAAGGGAGGAACAAAAGAAACCATAGGAGGTTGTTCAACCACTTTCTCTTTGACTTTGTAAACCTGTTTTATTCTAGGAGGTGAGACAGGGTTATTTTTAGTGTCTCTTGGTCTTTTGTAGGAGGTAGGTGAAGGTTTTGTCTTAGGTTGGTCTTGGTTGTTTTGGATTTCTTTAGGTTCAATTATGGTCTTATCTAGGATGGTAGGCTCGATGGTGGGTTGAGAAATGATTCAAAGGGATAGTTCTGCTATTTTCTTTGCCTTGAACTTTTGATAAGACAAGAAAAAGAATTCATCTCATGGTTTTATAGGTTCTATTAGCTCAGGCCAAAAGAAATCTAAGGAAAAGTTACCTTTGGAGGACAATAGGTTAAAGCCACTATGATGGATGGTGAAAAATTCATTGTCAAAGGGAAACTTTAAGCATTTAAGCACAATCAAAGGGACAACATTCATGGAGGGAAGCAATGGATATCCTAGCTTCACACGAAATTGGTCTGATTGCGAGATGATGGAGAATGAGATATCTAATGTTTTTGGTCCTATTTGTATTGGTAAGGTGATCAATCCCATCATAGGGCAAGCAAAACCATTATGCGTCTTGATCCATGCTTTTGGTTTATCATATATATCTTGATAAAGCTCATGTAGAAGTAAGAATTCCTAGGTGATCACATTCTCTCCACAAGCGAGATCTATTAGTATCCCATTAGTGGGATTGTCATAGATTTGTTTGGCTATGTAAAGAGGACCATTGGGCACATGTTTAAGTATATCTTTAGAGGTGAAAGCAATGTCAAGTGGATTTTTAGGTTGGCCTTTACAATGTTGAGTTTCAACCAATGCAACCAAACCATCAAAAGGAGTTTGTTCTTGTTGATAATTATCCATATGACTTTGTTGAATTGTATCTATGTTCTCATCATCCGTGTCAACACTCATTACATTATTCTTAGTAGTTTCACTAGCTTTGAAAAATTAAATATTGTACATAGGCATGGGGTTGGTAAAAATTTGCAAGTTTTGGTTAGGAGGAGCAATAGGCTTATTTCCTTGATCACTAACAACTCTAATGGAAAGATGACCACAATCAATGAGGTCTTCCACAAGATGTTTAAGATGCTTACAATGTTCGGTATCATTTCCATTTTGTTAGTGATAGTGGCAATAAGGATTTGATCTAAAGCTTGGAGGTAAAAGTTTATTAAGATCCAGTGTTTTGACGGGAAGCAATGTAATCATTTATTGTTTTAAAAGTTAGGATATTGTGTTATGAAGTGTATCAAGTAAGGGAGTGAATTTTCTTTTCAGATCCCCATAGCTAAAGGGTATTGTGGATTTAACAACAACTACTTGGTTATTGACATTCTAAGTTATTTGTTGAGGGGTATTAAATTGAAGGAAACCTTTGTTCCATTTTCTAAAAGGTTGGGAATTGTTTTAATTTGTAGACTCAAACTTCTGCATTTGAATAGAAGTAGATTTTGTATCATGACTACTAATCGAATTTTGATAATCACAAAGGGTGATACACAAGTGCATGAAGGATGGTAATTTCATCATGGTGAGCTTATCTTGAATCTTGCTTTGCAAATTTTCTATAAACATCTTTTGAAGGTGAGGGTTGGGAACCTTGACATCGATTTGGGAATAAAGCGATTGATAGCATGAGATAAAGCTAGTTATCTTTTCTTCTTCTTTTTGTTTGCATCTCATCAAATCAGCCAAGGTCATCTTAGGAGTCATATGCACTTTGGAATTATTAACAAATACCTCAACAAGTTCATTGAATGAATGAATTGAGTTGTTTAGTAGTGAAGAAAACCACTCCAAAGCAGTATCCTTCAAGGACCTAGGGAAAAGCTTAGCTAAAATTTTATCATCAAGGAAAAAGTCACTACATAAGGCGGTATAAGCATTAACATGGTTAGAAGGATCTCCCTTTCCTACGTATTTCTCAAATCTAGGCACCTCTACACCTTGTGGCATTAGTGTTCGCAATATCTCCAAGGACAATGGACTGCTTTTGACATAATATGTAGGTGGGACATTTTGATTCTAGTTGTTGGTGGAAATGTATTTTTGAAGGGATGAAACGGTTTTGAAGATTTGACTTATGGGAGGGTCATTATGTTATGAGATGGAAGTGAAAAAGGTGAGGGGGTGTATGTGTTTGAGGGACAAGTGAATGGAATGCTTATAGGTGGTAAGGTGGTAGGAGATATGACGTGTGATGCCATAAAGGAACTAGGGATGCTAGCAGAGATTCCCAAGGAAGGAAGATAACATTACTAGTTGGTTTCATTGTTGTTGTGACTTGAGGGTTGGTATAGGTAGGGTTTGAGGCAATTGTTGTGGGAGGAGGAATTTGAGTTCCTCCTTGGCTTGTGACATTGCTTGTAGGTAAA
Source organism: Sequoia sempervirens (assembly GCA_007258455.2). Taxonomy (NCBI): domain Eukaryota; kingdom Viridiplantae; phylum Streptophyta; class Pinopsida; order Cupressales; family Cupressaceae; genus Sequoia; species Sequoia sempervirens. Next base: position 84,232,760 of record VDFB02358134.1, on the reverse strand, counting down.
GGACAACTAGTATTTGAGGTGAGATATTTTCCAAATATTTGAACTATATTTTTCAAAAGGTCAAGTTAATCTTCACTTTCAAGCATGCAGTGAATGTTCTCTAGAGTAGGGATGATAGTAATTGAAATGTTGTCATTTTGCACTTGATGTTGTAGGTTTGCTAAGTCTTCATGGATTTGGATTATGTTTTCTTGTAGGACATTAGCAGTCCTTATTTCAACTTGCATCACATGACTTGAAGTCAAAGAGTTGTTGAGGGTATGGTCCATACCTAGTGTACTAGTATCAATACTAGGAGTGAAAGACCTGGAAAACCCAAGATCCAAAACAATTGTGCTATCGTGGGATGACATGAGTCTCAAACTTTGTCTCACTACAGTATTAGAAATAGAACACCAAATACTCATACATGGGCTATTAAATGCAATATGAATGCAAATGCAATATAAGCTAAGAACAATGAAATGCTTATAAAAAAAATTATGGAAACTCAAACAAAAAGGCAATAACAGAAGAAAAAAAACTCACAAACAGAGCCTTAAATACTATAAAATTCATTGTAGAATATATGTAGAGGGACTGATTCACCCAAGGTGGCAAATGAGTCCTAGTAGGGATTTTTTTCAAAAAATTTAGAAAATTTTAATTGAATTTTATAGTTTTTTATGTTTTATGATCTATATCTTGGGTGCAAATACAATTTTTTTTTAATTTTCAATGAAATTAGATGCAAGAATGCAAGCTAATTGAACTTTCACTAATGCAAAATTTGAAAGCCTAGAATGCCAATTAACTAATATTTTTCCTAATGCAATGTTATTGCAAGCCAAATCTAGGATGATGATGCACTCTCAATCATAATTTTACTATTCTAAATGCAGGTTCACCAAAATGAAAGGTTTAATTTTTTTTGGATTTTCTCCTTCTAGGGTTTAGGACCTAAAAGAAGGACAATTTTCACCAACTTTCACTCAAGAACAAACCCCTGAGATCTCAATGCAAAGGAGAAAGAGATCTTGCAAGAGGGTTGTTCTAGGGGTTGAATTCTAACTAATAAGGGGTTCACCACCAAGTAAGAACTTGGAAAGACAAATAAAATGCAAGATGCAACACTAAACCCTAATTCAATACAATGACCTAGAAAAGTAAATGAACCAACACAAAAAACTATAGAATAGAATATGTGCACCTAGAAATCCGAATACAACTAGATGGAGGTCTAAAATATTGGAAAATATGACTTTTATGCTAACTGAGATTCATTCACCAAGATGGGTGAATCAATTCAAATTCTAGAAAACTATGTAGGAACAGGAATCTGCCAAAAGGGTATTTGAATTTGCAAGAATCTAAAATTTGACTGGAATTGGGACTCATTCACCAAAAGTGACAAATAAATCCAATTAGGCTTTTCTGAAGTTTTAAAGTCCGATCTTGCTCTTCTCTGCCTGATCTATCCTTCTTGATTGATTCTCGGATTTGAAACCCTGATTTACAACCTATAGGTCTTCTCTAATGTTCTTCAAGACTTGATGGCAACTTTGAAACTTTGAATGACTTGACAACTTTTCTCCAATATTTCTCCTTAGGAAATTTGCAACCTAAACCTAGAAATCACACATAAAGGAGAGGGAAAAATGTTGTTGGGTTAGTGGATAGGGGATTTCCTTGGTCAAACCTCGTTTTGGAAATCAATCTTTGAAATGAAATCAAATAAAAATGGAGAATGATGAATGAACACAATAAGATGTTGCAACTCACCAAACCCTAGCAATGAAGTGTTGCAAACATGTATGAGGTGGCTCCAATGGATGTAGACCTTGAATCTTGCTTAGATTGAATAGATCTTGAATGAAATGCTTGCTTCAATCACAAAATCCTACATCACAATTGTTAGCTCCAAAAAAAACATGATGCATGAAATCCTTGACATGATGATTGATGCTTGAATGTTGCTCTAAAATGCTTGATAATATCCCTTGAATGCTCTTAATTTCTCTTGTGAATGCTTGAATGCTCTTGTGAACTCAACTTTGCTATAAGAATGCTCATTCAACTTGCTAGGTGAAAAATAAATGAAAAAAACTTGTATTTATTCTCAATTATGCAATAATTCCCGAAATTAAAACATTGCAAGCCGACATTAGATCTAGGAGGATAAAATCCCACCAAAATTTTGAATTAATTTTGAGTTTGGGCCACACAGGACTCATTCGCCCAAGGTGAAAAATGAGTCCCACCAGGCCTAAATTTTGGGACCATTTTTAAAAATGCTTAGAAATGTGTGAAACCAGGTTTGGGACCCAAAAATCTAGGTGGGACTCATTCGCCCAAAGTGGAGAATGAGTCCCAAATCTCTAAATCTGGTCCATTCAAGCTTGAAACACCTAAATTATGATTGAGTAATGATTTGTGTTGGGATTATCCTAAAAAAAAATTAATAAATGAGGCTTATGGATGCAAAATAAGGCCAATTAAAGCATAACAAAGCCCAATTATTAATGAAAAGCCTTGAAAAGTGTGAAATTGTGTTACAACACTTCACAACACTTTAAAATAAGACAAGGTTAAAGTTAAAAAGAGGTTGATTAGGTGTAATTAATTAATATCTTGACCTTAGAAAAATGTGAAAGTGAGTTACAACACTTCACAACACTTTAGCAAGGTACCATTTAAATTCAGTAGTTCACAAGGACCCAAGACCTAATGTGAATGTGTCAACCACATTACAACACTAAATCAAGGCAACATTAAGCTCAATTCAACAAGGAGGGCCCAAACAAGTGTGAAAATGTCCCAACAACATTTTTTGACACTACACTCACAATTTGCCTATATTGTTAAATTATAAATCAAGAAGAACAACATCCAAAGGAGTCTTAGAGTTCTAACCTCATGATAGGCTCATGTAGTATATAGGTCCAACTTTGTAGCATGCATTCAAAGGATTCTTCCAACAAGATGGCCTATAACTCTAATAATTTACATATATTGTTAAATTATGAATAAAAGAAAACAAAATCTAAAGTACTTTCAAAATTCTTAATTTTTGGCATAGTTTGAAAGGATTCTTCCAAAAAAATGTCTATAAATTTAACAATTTGCATGTATTATCAAATTGTGAATAAAAAGAACAACATCCAAAGTAGTTTCAAAATTCTTAATTTTTAACATGCTTTCAAAGGATTCTTCCAACAGAATAATCTATAATTCTTACAATTTGCATATTATCAAATTATGAATAAAAAATATCATCCAAAGTAATTTCAAAATTGTTAAAGTTTAGTACGCTTTTAAAGGATTATTCCAACAAAATAGCATATAACTCTAAAAATTTGCATGTATTATCAAATTATGAATAGAAAATAACAACATCTGAAGTAGTTTCAAAATTCTTAATTTTTAGCATGCTTTTAAAAGATTCTTCCAACAAAATAATCTTTAAGGGTAGACTTCTCCAATTATTTGTATGTATCATCAAACTTTGAATCAAGAAGAACATGTAAAGTAGCTTCAAAATTCTCACTTCATGAAACAGTTTTAGGGTAAAATTCCTAAGTTTCTCTACATAGAGTACCATCATGTGTTGCTCCAAGACCAACCACTTCAACATTAACACATAACATATTTGGTTTGGATGTCATTTATAACACCAAACACCCTAAGTATGAGAAAATATAAAACATCTCCACATTGACTTTAGGGATGACCTCACATAACTTTGAAGTGTGATTTATCTCATTCACAGTTTCTAATGGATGTTGTGTAATATATTTATTAAGTAATATATATGATATTAATTCACATACATACAAGAAAACCAAAAACTTCATAATAAATACAATTTTAAAAAAAAAAACTCATTCCATAAATAGAAGATGATGTAAAAATAATAATCTAACAATAAAATTAAGCTTGAGAGTCAAATCAATCTTTACCTTACTCCTCCAATATAATTTATTATTTTTCCAAAACTATCACTTTCAATTATCCCTATTAACTAGATTATATGTTCCAAAATATATAAGTTTGACCATTTATTGAATATATAAATTTGACCATTTGTTTTCTCAATATAAGTAGTTGTAAACATTTACTAAAACAAGCTTTCACAAATAGCTCTATCTAATGGACTCCTTACCATGGCGATGTTTTTATTAAAAATATAAAAAGATTTTTTAATTAATAGTTAAATAAAAAAGGCAATAAGCTTAGAGCATGATTAGCGGATAGGCTATATATAGTGTGAGATTTAGGCTGAAACCTATTTCATGCCGTCAAACTGCGCCTGGTTTCCATCAAACGAAGATGGTTTTTAGTCAACAATCAAATCAGAGTAAATCAAGACCCGAATCAAATCCAATCTCGGAATTAAATCAAATTTAATTTGATCTAGCAACCAATATTTTCATTTAAAATGCTGCAAAAATCTTGTCTGCAGCTCAAGAAACCAATATTTTCATTTAAAACAATGCAAAAATCTTGTCTCCAGCTCAAGAATCGAGTAACTCTAAAACCCTGATATTTTCTAGTTTACTTTGCGCTTTGTAGCAAATAGATTGAAGTAGTCACCGTTTTTGCACTCCCATCATGACTTCTGTTCTATTCATCCATGTCTTCTTCTCCCTCCCCCAGCTATGCCTTACTAGAAGCATAAAAAGAAAAGGAAGGAAAAAGAGAAGATAAAGGAAATGCAGAGGACAGCAGAAGAAAAGAAGAGAAGATAGAGGAAATGCAGAGGACAGCAGAAGAAAAGAAGAGGAAGGAAAACCAGAAGAGAAAGGAAAAGAAGAGCACGAAAAAGAACACCAATTGCAACTGTTTGCCCTGAACAATGAAGAAATTGAGCAGCAGCAAGTGAACAGAGATGAATCAGCTCGATATGTAGAGCCGTGAGATTGCTCACCCATTATTTTTCTTTATTTAGAACATCAGTATTGTATGTGTATATGCCGTATCCAGCCAATGCTCTGCTTTTCTGGTTTTTTCAAAATCCATAGGTTCATTGTGTAGTGTTCTTTAGGATCTGCGCACTTTTTTGACATTTTGATACTATTGTATGTTTGTTTTAAATTCTTATATCTTTTTAGCCCGAAGAATTAAATGTAACATCTGAAACAAAATTAACAGGAACGAATAGAAGCTGACAATTCTCTTATCTTGGATTAATTACCTTGCTGCTCTTTAGTAAGAGTTGTGAGACAAGAATGTCATATAAGACAATACATTCTCAAACAACTTTGCCAATGGAAAAGAGGCTAACCTTATGTGTAATTGGGTTAGTTTCATCTTGATAAGAATTGTGAGGGTAACCTGGAAGATGCTATATTTCCCAAAAGTTTTTGTAAGAATTGTGAGACAAGGGTGACATATAAAATCATTTCTCTAATGGAAAAGATGCTAAGAGGTGAAAACCAAACTTAAACTGCAAGAATGATTTGTGATCTAATGCTTTTTATAGGAGAATGCCATAGATCTAACGGAGCCAAGATGGAAATCCAAGGCAGGAGCTGTTCCCCTGAAACCTTTGTAGTGGGCTAGGATGAACAGGTTGGTCGGGAGCTACTCCCCTGAAACTTTTGACGTGGGCTACGATGGACATCTGGGGCTGGATCTGCTACACTAAAACCTTTGAGATGGACTAGAATGGAGATCTTAGGTAGGAGCTACTGTCGAAGGGGTCTAGAATGAAAATCCTAGGTGAGAGTTGCTTGCCACAAAACATTTGAAAACATTTGAGATCAGTGATCCTCCAGAGATAAAGGGAAACATAATAGAAGCAGTCCCATTATCTATGGCTCTTAATAGAAGCAGTCTCATTGTCCTAGTACGAGGGCAGGGGCACCGAAGCAGCAACATACAGAGTTTTATTCTGTCAAACTAGTATTTTACATTTTCTGTGCGAGTTAGCAATATCTGAAGGGATCTTAGAAGCTGCAATGCCAACGATCCACTGAGGGAGGTAAAATAGAATCTCGATTGATTACTGTGATTTTTAGGGTCGTTTAAGGAAAGCTTTTATTTCTAGTTGATCAAGGTATAAAAGTAGCGACAAAATAATTCAAGCAGTAAAACGAGTTTACTAAAATGTCTCTTGGAGGTACTTAAAGAATCAATTACAACATGATTAAATTACTGGTTTTAATTTTTTCTTACCTGCATGGCAGCTCACAAATTAAATGCTTTGTAAACTGTTAATACCTTTTTCCTTTAGATCTTGCACATACTTTCAAAATACTTAGAAGGGATTTGATCTTATCTTTATTATTTGTAGGTCTTCTTTGGATATTGAGAAATAAAATCTTTAAAATGCAGACTAATCAAAATGTTGATTACATGGAATATAGAGTTGGTGACAATGCTTCTTTTGGCTCTATTCATAAACTAATCAAAAGTATTCTCAAAATAGTGTTTGTAGTGAACAATTCATATACCAACAGTATTTAATGAATAATTTTAGACTGTAAGACATTCTGTCAAAACTTTCCCAACAAAATCTCTTTGTAATGAATGTTTGATCTTTAAACTTTTAAACATGTCATTTTAAATTAAAATTTAGTGAAGGTTACATTAAAGGACGGATGGATATTTAAATAGTTGTATGCAGTAAGTGCTTTTGGCAATGATGAAGTGCCCTGTAAGGTCAATATGAAGCAAACCAATTTGGGAATAAAAATATGTGAAAGGTCTTTGTCTTTGATTTTAAATAATATAGGTAATAATTGATCGATGTCTAGATGCGAAAATTGTAAATATGTAATCCTCTTTTTCCCATAAAGTGTCTTATCCTCAATTTTCTCATTTGTTGCTTTTTTGACCAGCTTACAATTCAATTCCAGTTTTGTAAATATTGTCTTCAAGACAATATTGTCTTCCCATATCTAGACATCCAGGACATCCTATTAAAATGAAGGAATTTGTCAATTTGAATTTGGGTCATTAAAAATTCAGTTTCCTGTATGTCCCTTCATGGGTTTTATGTTTATTCAACATATTTTATTATGCTTGCATGTCAAAATAATTGGCCAGTTTCTATTTGTGGAGAACCCTATCCGGCCAGATCATTTTTATTTTGTGTTTTATTTCATTCTAAAAGACTTTTGTCTATATTTTCATCATGAGAGTTATGTAAGTACAAGGAATACATTGGAGGATGTTCATGTCAATGATCATAGTACAATTATTTAAGGGCTCACATGAGCAATTTCCCCTCTTTGATTTTCTATATGAATAGTACTATTTCAGAGTTGAGTTTTGTTTAATTACGACATAACAAAATTTTCCTATGTGATATCATTTCTCTTACATAATATTTTAAATTTAGTTTTGGGGTGATTGTTTGTATCTTGTTGATACATATGTTTAGTTGAGAAACATTTCATGATGGTTGTAAATTTCTTTTAGCAAAGATTTTCAATAATTCTTGGTCCTTAAGTATGTTTACATTCATAATGAAGAATGTATGTATGGATTTATTGTTTGTGAGTAATCTGAAAATATTTTGCACAATTAGACTGCCCCATTATCCATACCTACTCGACTCGAAGGTTCTGTCTTATCTCAAATTCATTAAGCAGGTAGTTTGCTTGGTTGTTTATATTGGTCTTACACTCAATTTTCGGTAATTTGCTCTATTCTATTGCAGGTACAACTCAACTTAGGATCACTTGGGGTCATCTACTGTCCTCTTTACGCTTTTCATTTGGTTTAGAGAAACAACCATAGCCACCATAGGTAGGAACATATAAAAAAACAAGAGCTAAAGTGAGGTTGCTCTCTGGTCTTTATCATTTGTTGTCAACATCAAATTTATAGATTGTGCACCTTCACAGCTAAGAATGAGTCCAATTTCCATAGGGAGAAAAAGAGAAGTCTGCAAAGTTGTCTAGGCCGTGTATTTTACAGTAGCAGATTGGGGCATAGATGCAAATTTATTTTCATGGGTTTTGAAGAACTCCCTCTCCTTATTGGAGAAGAGACCACAACAAAAAGTTCAAACCCCAAACAAAGATGTAATATTTTAAGATTAGTATTTGCAACTCAAGACATTTAGATTGTCTTTTTCTTTTGTATTTCAAAATATGTAATGCCACGAATAATAGAGTTACATGTAAATCTGTATACTTATTTATACAGAATATGCCTCTTTAATATATTAACTTACATATACTTTTCTATCGACATAATCCTTGCACCCCTTCTAATGCAAGTGCTAGTCATAGTGATGTTACGGATGATAAGTTGTCAACATATCAAAGAACCATATTACATGGATTAAATGCCTCTAAATTCCACGAAGTAGAGAGAATGTCATTATTAGATGAATATGAATAGAAAAGTCCTTTAATTTTAGATAAATGAGAAGATAAAGTTTGGTTGTCTATGTAACAGCTGCAAACTATACTCCTGCTAATGGGCCCAGTCGTTCTCTCAAAATTCTCACTCCCATGTACCTGCACAATCACGAAAAGATATACATTAGATTGTACACAAAGCAGAAGAGCATGACAATCTGTTCAGAGTAAGGGAAGAGAAAAGAAAGCACACCTTCCAAGCATCATCACTGTAGCCTGAGGATTAGTTCCTGGAGAGAAAAGGAAAGTGGATCCATCAATGACTCGAGCACCATCTACTCCAAGGATTTTATACTCTCTATCAACAACACTACCCACCTGACATCCTCCATGATAATGCCAAATTGTTGTAACTGTATCTTTACAGAACTGCTCTAATGAACCCCAGCCTTCAGGGTTCCTAGGAATCAAATTTATAGGAGCTTGAAAGCTTGAATTCACGATCATGGTTAGACTCATGTTGGGGGAAATGAACTTTTTCATTGGGTGGGACTTAATGACCTTTTGGATGGTCTTTATTCCTTTCACACAGCTCTGTAGATCCATTGGGTGATCATAGTAATTGAATTTCACAACTGGATTGTCGTCAGCATTGGTACTGTTACCCAATCTCAGATAGCCTTTGGAAAGAGGACCGTTCACCTTTTGTAGAATAATTCCATCCTTCTTTGAAATACTCTGTTTTCCACCACACATTACCTCATTCACCAATCATAATAATACACATGAAATGAATAATGGGTAAACGAATATATATAATATATATATACCTTATTGTAAAAGTTAAATCCACTGCATGTCTCTATAAAGCTTCCAAATCTTGTGATGCCCACTACTTGAATGAGAGAGACTGGCATAGCATTTGTAAGGGGAATATAAATAGTATTCATGGGATTGTCAGCCATGCCCTTCCCAACTGCAGGCTGGTCCATTATCACTTGTATTCCCATGGATTTCAATTCCTCTGCGGGCCCAATCCCACTCAGCATAAGCAGCTGCGGGCTTCCCAAGGCTCCAGCAGATATTATAACTTCACTTTTACCATCTTTCAAAAAGACTAGCTGCTCTCTTCCATCTGCATCTCTGAAAACAACCCCCTGCACTTTAGGCCTTGTTTTCTCTGCAAACAAACACAGTATATGAAGTGTAAAGAAAAAAATTGACTGACACGGACAATGTTGATCCTATGCTTAAATAATCTATTATTTCTGTATTATAGATTATAGAGTGTAATCTGGAATACTGATACGAAATGAATTTCACATAATTAAATGATGGATCATGTAGTGTGATCTGAAATATTCATACAAAATTAATTTCACATAATTGAATGATAGATCAAAGAGTAGGATCTGAAACATTGATGCAAAATTAATTTCACATTATTAAATCCAAAAACTAATTGAAAATCTGATATCTTTTCATAAATATTACACATGATCCACCTATTTTATAATTGCTTAAACTCTAGCATATTATTGAATTATAATTTTTTCTTTCTTTGAAATACCTTTTGTAGCAAAAAGAAGACGTTGAACGGATGCATACAGCAAAACTGTAAGTTTTCTTGGGTTGGCACGTCGAACAAGAATATCAGCGGCTGTAGAGCGATATCCTGTCTGATTAAAAGTCGTCCCACCAAATTTGGTACCAGGGATGTGAAGCCATTGTAAGGAGAAATACCTGCTTCTATAAGACCTTCCGCTACTGCATTCTGCCATTCATTTGGGGGCGGTCGATGGGCCACTACACTTTCCACCCAACGATAAGATTGCTCCACCAGGCCTGGCTCCAATCCCATGGATCTCACCTCACTGGAACTCGCACGTGTGTAAAATCCTGCATTGAGACAGGTGCCTCCTCCCAACACTCTTGGCCTTACATTTATCACCTATGTATTACACAGTATTTGCACTCAAATTAGGTGTCACTCAATTGAACTGACATTTAACATGTACCCAGTTGAAGTTTAAAAATGACAGACAGTGGCCATACTTTGATAGTCATTACACTAAAAACTTGAAGCCATAAAAAATGGGTTTTTGACATGGCAGGCTTTATCTTTCATGGTCAGCGGGTCTCCTATGTTCAGCAAACATGTCTTGTGAAAGCTGTTATACTACTTACAATATACGTGAGAATTAAAGAGACAACCATTCTTGTTTCTGATATGAAGATATCAGAATTTCAGTCCATTGATTGATAGCGGAGGAGTTGAATTTTTTTTGTATTTAACTAATTGGCTCACGGTTGAAAAAACATCTTTTTCATTTTTAAAAAGGTGGTTGGATAAGTTAATCTAAATTGATAATTGAGAGATTATTTCTCCAGGGTGGTAAATTAATTGATGAATTAAAGGGATTATTTATTGAATGGTTTGTAAGGCACAGCACTTTTAAAGGTTTTTCAAATAAAGTAATAAGTTAAATGAGCTTGATATTAGGGAAACTTCATGATTAAGTGTTTTTGAGTTAGAGTAACATCAAAATAGATGACCTCCCAAAAAGCATAGATATTTCACCTTGTGAGCATCACTTAAATGAAATAGTGCTAAATAGACCATTCATTTTTAAGAGAGAGAGAAAGAGAGAGAGTCATGTAAACCTCTACTCATAAATTATGGGTCAACAAATTTACCTAAAAAACAAAAATTGTTCTTAATATATGCTTTCATGTATATTACATATAAAATTAACAATTATATTTAAAAAACAACAAACAAATGAAGCAAGGTTTATGATTTGGAATTATAAACAAACAAGTACAAGAACATCAATTTTAAAATCCACCTAGCATTCAGCTGGCCTAGCTATATATTTAGGGGAGAGGACCTAGTAATTGAGCATGTTCCAATAGTTGTGATAATATATGTTGATTTAACATCTAATATTTTTAATATTATAGCACTAGCAATTGTGACTTTAAAATTGTTCTTTAGATCTAAAAAGCAGCAAATTATACGATGTCATATTGATACACCAATAAAAAATGATCAACTATTGCTCTACCCCTTTTTTTAGATCTTTTTGGGTACCTCAACAAATATTATGTTGATGTAGCATTGAAACCTTAATTACAATAGAGACCTTGCCAAATAAACTATTGTAAAAAATGAGAATGATTTGAAATCATGATTTATAATTTTGAGAGGCATGATGTTCAACTACTAGATCCTCTTCCCATATATAGACATAAATTTGATCTATGAGTTAGCTCATTCAGTCTCGACTGTCATTTTAGATAATTCAAATCATGAGTTCAACTCTTGATTTGTCCACGGTGTAGATGAAGATCAGCTGTACATTGTTCAAAAGACTATAAGAATCTTTCCTTATAAAAAACTAAGCTCCAAATCAATGAATTAAATTCTCAATCCCTCTTTCTATATATGTATATATATATTCTCTTTTGAAAATGGAAAGAAAACAGGTGGGTTGCTTGACGTTCAAATCCCATGCTATTTTTTAGTCTATCCCATGCAAACCCATGACAGTCATTTCTACAGCACTGGAAAGTGATCATGATTTCAATAAAATTTTCCTCAAAATTCTCTATATTGGATATGTTTTCTTTATCAAACGGAGATCCGCCTCTTTCCAAGAGGAGTACAGACATATTCTGAGAGAGAGTGGCAGCGAGAGTGCACCCAGCGGTTCCTCCGCCAACTATTATATAATCGTACCCTGATTTCTCCCACTGCCCATTCTTTGCTTCTTTCACAAATGAATGCTTTCCTCCTGACAACAATAAACAAAGAAAAAACGAAAAGTGTTCTAATTCTGATATCTTTACATCTTATTTTTATAAATCCAAAACATTGATGATTAAAAAATTACATATAAAATCTAAAAATATTGCCAAACTCAAATTATATACTATGAAAATGTCATGTTTTAAAAAACATAACCTATTAACCTTGTGCAGAGATGCAGAGAAAGGCATGCAGGAGGAGACATTTGAACAGCGTGCTCGCTTTAACGCCCATATTAGCTGCCTTACAAAATTTATCCACAGAATTTTTCTGATATACTGACTTGTATTTCTTAAACTTTTAGGACGTATTCTAAGAAGTTGGCATACTTAAATAATCTAAGAAATACAGGAGTTGCTCTCAAATTTTATGATATGTCTACCAAACCCAATGGGTAGCTGATATTTGTTTGACATAAATTACTCTCAGCTCAAGGAACACCAGTCAGGTCTTCATCTCATTAAATTACATTTTGTAGCGTAGTTTTGATTTTGATTTAACCACTGGCCAACTGTCAACAACGGAGAACACAGAAAGAAGGTGAAAATAGTTGGAGACGAGGATTATGGTGACATCTATGGATTGATGTTATTATCACAGTAGGTATTAATTTAAGTGTACAAATCTTTTCCACATATTCAACATTTGGTTCATGTTGACACTCTCAATAATTAAATGTACAATTATTTTCTATGACATTAATTCTGACAGTTACCTATTTCTATAGGTAATGAAATTGTTTAAAATTTGGACCAAACTTCTTTTAAAATAAATAAGATTATTAATTATAGTAGAGGATGAAATTATCGATATACAATTCTTTTATTTAGTCATTTCTTTCATTGTTGATCTTGTCATAAATATAGTACTTTGATATTCAATTCTTCGATGTTGAAAATAAATTGACCTTAACCTAAAGCTTATTAGCCATTAGCCTACCTCCATTTGTAAGGAAGAAATAAATAAATAAATTGAATTAGAATCAATTTTATTAGAAATTTATAAATAAAATATTTATAGGTCACATCTACTTCTATTGTTAAATTATATTAAGAGTTAGTTATTAAATTTAAAAAGGAATTAAATGAATATTTTAAAAATTCTTTTTGAATAACTCATGATGCAAATATATATATATTTTTTTAAATGTTTTAATTAAGCACATGTTGAAGTTGTAACACTTGGAATGATGTGGAAGAGAATCTCATAATTTACAATGGTGTAAGAAGCATTTATGACAGTGTAAGAGGTGTGCGAAAGCATCTTTGACTATAGATAAGAGGTGGATAGATCTTTTTTGACAAAAGGAGTTAATATTTTATCTTTTAATGGGTTATTTTGATCTCTTTATGAAGTTGGACGACCTAACTTATTTTTCCATTTTAATTTATGATGCAATGTCATGCCCACTTTTTAGAGACTTAAAGGACACAATTCAACCTAACTAATCTACACCAACTTGACTAATTTGGAAATATATATTTTTGAAAACAATACATTAACATAATACATTAGTTTAAGGAAACAATTGACGATATCATTTAGTTAAGAGTCAAGATAACAATGAGTCAATTTTTAAAACAATAAACGACTACTTTCAATCAACATGACACACCTCTTACTTAAGTTTCCCTTGTAGGACATTGCATCATAGTTTCATTTCTTCCAATACATGCACATGCAAGGTGTCTACACAACTAGATGCACAACATAAGATTAATGGATGATTAGATACATGATCATCAAGATAAGCCATATCATTAATTTAACTAGATAAATTAGATGGTTGTTTACAAATGGATTTGTAAGGGAGGACAGAGTATGTACAACATCAGGAGAGAATGGTAAGTCCAAAACAATTCTTAGAAGGATGGGACCTAAGGTCTAGACCTATGCCTCGGGGGCTTATCTCTAATGGCATTTCCTACATACATGTAGAGGCTTCATAGTTTGACATTTCCATCTCAAACCATCTTATACCTGGTTACTCACAATAAGGTATCTCCCCTTGGTTTAGAATATTTTGCTTCTCTACAATCATAACCCAACAATACTGATATGTGCTAAAATTAATTCCCTACTCAATATATCCTATTCACCCTATTCTATGGGTTATAAAACCGTGTGAGTGGGTACGCAACCCTTTCTAGGGTCCATTTCCCTAGACAATTTTATGGTTGGCTATAACCCACTTAGGTGAAGCCATGGATTGAAAAACTAGTTATGAATATACTAGTAAAATATGGAACATATAAATAAACACCCATACATGAGCAAACAATGCCACAATACATAGCAAGATGATAGGAAATAAATCTATTAAGCATTAACAAGATAGAAAATTCACTTATTTTGTATGTTGAAAAAGCATTTGCTAGACATAGTTTCATCTTGAACTATGATCGATTTCACCATCAATTGGATTAACAATATTAAAATGGGAATTTTTTAAATGAGTGCAATTAATAACTATATCAACTATTCAACTATTAATCCTATAAGGTCATAGAAAATAATCATACCATATTCCTATAGTGAGGTTTAGATTTAGCAATTCTATACTATTCTCTTAGTACAAGGTTACATTTCAAATCTTGAGTTTCATGTACAAATTATAATGAATTTAAGACATTCTACACAAATTTATTTTAAATGATTTAGTGACATATTGTCTCCTAAACATTAATATTTCCCAAAATAATACTAATTATTATTGTAAGTGTGGAATAAGTAAACTAAGAACACTTCTTAATAAGACATTATATCAAATACTCACTTGCGCAATTAAACTAATTTAAAGCAAGAATCTATTGAAAGCATCATATTGTTCTCTATCTCTAAAGATTTATTAAGTCACAAGGCTCTTAGATTTGGTAAGCATTGTGAGTGTTAAAATGCCAATCTAGAGAATGAGATGCTACTAAATGCAATAATCTAATCCTGTATGATGATTTCTAGATGATATGATGAAGCTACTATAATCTATGTTGACATGAATATGATAAAAAGAAGCTACAGTAATCTACGATGTAGTTATGATGCTGGTTCTAAAATGTTATGATTGCAATTGCTAAATGATATTACTATTGTTAAGATGCTTGATTGCTATTCCTACAGAGTAAGTTTGCACAAAGTTGGGATTAGGATCCATTTCTTGTAGAAGAAGGTTGTATATATAGATTCATGGTAGCAATTTATGATGGAGCAGCACAACAAAGGCTTGGATTTGATCTGGAGGATTGAATGGGGAGAGATGAAGAAGCTTGAGTTGATCATGGGAATGGTTTCTCCCCATGAAAACATCAAGTCAGATGATAGGAAGAATCAGAGGAAAGAGATTGAAGAGGATTACCTGCAAGTTTGTCTCCACAGCTTTCCCATGAATGCTAGTTGAATTAAATTAGATGTTTTATATCTAATTTGGTAGGTGAGTGAATAAAGGAAATTTTTCCTTTACTTGAATAAATTGATTTGTTCAAATTAGAAAAGGATAAAATATTTAATTAAATGAAACAAATATTTGACATTTGCTTATTTAATAAAAAGGGATATGATAATTAAATAAAACTTTATGATATTTTATTTAATTAAGAAGAAACATGATTTAGACAGTTAAATAATACAAACTATTGAAGTTTGTTTATTTAATTAAGATGAAATAATTTAAAATTGAAGAATTTAGAAGAATGAACTATAAATAAATATTTCTATTTATTTAATAGTAGATGAATTTAAGGTTAATTAATCAAATAAGTCATATTTAATTAATTATATTATCCAGACCATTTTTAGGTGTATACATTTTTCCCCTCTTTGAAGTGATGTGTTTATGCATTGCTTCAAAGAAAATTTTGTTGCTACTGTCAGTATCAATTAGAAATTTTTAGTATGCCTCAGACATTGATTTTTTAGGTGATGATGAATATATGACCCCTTAGGAGATAAATTTACGAATTTTTGATATTTTTGAATATTTTTTCGATTTTTCAAATTTTTTATGATTTTTCGATGATTCTATGAAGATTCAATGTAGAAATAATTTATCTCCCAATAAAAAATGTATAAATTTCCCTTGTGATTGAATTTGAATTAATTTCCCTTGAAAAAAAAAATTAATTAACCCACAAAAATCCCATCTTAAATAACCTATAAAAGGTCAAAAAGGTCACTTTCAAACTCATTTTTGCAATTTGAGTTTGTAAAATTTGTGAGAGAGAGAAAATTGAGCAAGATGCCAATCCCTTACCACACTCACCGGTTTGAGCATGTGAGATGACACAATTGCCTGGCTGCCTACGGACCTTCAGTACATACCCATGAACCCCCTCGTTTGACGTGCATTTCTCATTTTTTGTGCCTTTTTTAGTTTTAATTTTTTTTTGTTTCATTTAGCACTTATGAGACCCAATGTAGCTCTTCTGATATCTGTTTTAGCACTTTTGATGAAGTAACGCTTAGGCTAGATAATGTGGCACTTACGTAGATTATTTTAGTGCTTTTGAAGTTTTAACATGTATGATAGGTTTTGTAGTGCTTTCAATTTCTGTTTTAGCACATTTGCCCTATAGTTTAGCGCTTTTGATTTATGTTTTAGTGCTTATACCCAAATGGCACCTTGACTACTTGTATTAGCACATTTGACTGATAAAATGGCGCATGCGATGATTTAGCACTTTGAGTGTCTTTTTTGGTGCTTTTAAGTGTTAAAATAGTGCTTGTGATATTGTGGCGCATAGAAACACTATTTTAGCACATCCAAGTTAGAATTATGTATTTTGTCAAATTTGTCCTTGAGTTTTGTCAAATTTTTATTGTGTCAGTTGTTGGTTTGATATGATTGATGATCCTAGATGATGTTCAACCTCATGATAGGCGAGGTCTGATGTTTGATTGATGAGAATTATCCTCATGATAGGCTAAGAATAATTATAATTTGATTGATGAGCCTCATGATAGGCAAGGATCAATGATGTTTGATGATTGACCTCATGATAGGTGAGGTTCAATGATGTTTTTTCATGAGATTTAATCAAAAGTCTTGCCAAGAGTTTATTAGGTTTGATAGGATAATTGATGTTTGATGTTTTGAAAAAAATTATTGATTTTGAATATTTCACAATGATAGGAGGCTTTGACGAGCCTCCAAATTAGAGAGCAATTTCCTCAGACTTTTGATTTGATACCACAACTACCATAGCCTGAGATGATAGTTATTGTACATTGTGGATTGTCATTCTTATTAGATATTCCCTAGATTAGGATTAATTGGGGTCTCCTAACATCCCTAGCAGAGAGGTGGCATAGTGAGCATAATACCTTCCACCAACCTACTAGCGAGATTACAGTCACCCTTGAGGATGTCTTTCAGATTCTGCAGATACCTTTTGTCGGTGATATTGTTGTCTATGATTCATCAGAGTAGGGTGGGACTGATGCTCTTCGGAGAGTGTTTTAGGATGATAGGATTGTTGGATATTGGATTCTTTGGTGTGAGATGGTAGATGTTTATGCCACTTTGGATTGAAAAATGCAAATGTAAAACTATTATGAATGCAATCTATTTTTACCATGCAAATCTATATGCAAACATTGGCATCTTAATAGTACTTTTATTGTGTTTTGTATCATCATAGAGCTTTAAAAATGTTGAAAGTGAGTACAAGCATCGATGGTATAATTTAGACCATGATGACCTAAGTACTACTTCCATGATTTTTGATATTGCAAGTGAACACAAGCATCTAGGTATAATTAAACTGAGATGACCTGAGCATTTCTTGCATAAATAAACAAGAATCAATCACTTTCCTATGTGAATTCCAAATGTCATCAGTGATACTTTGTAGAGCATGTATCACAACAATTTACACAGTAATTATGATTAATTCACAGACATTAGACAAAGAAATATACCATTCTCCTTCCTTGCTTCTCTAGTTCAATACATCATCAAGTTGCTCCAAATAAATGATAACAAAGATCAAAGTACAACATATCCAACCTTTTACTTAAAGCATTTCAACCATTATTCAGATTAGATCATCCATTTTGATTTTATGATGTTTTTGTGATTTTTGAGATTTTGACCAAAACCTAACCTAAAGACCTATCCTAGGGGCCTTAGGGGTTGATCAAAGATTAGCCTTGCCTACGTTATACATGTAGAGACTATGTAGTTTGACTGACACAGACTCCGTTTTTGACTTTTGGAGAGTGACTTTTTGACCCTTTTTTTTTGGATTTTCTGTTGTGATATGGATGTCCAATGTGTTTCTAATGGTGATTGATGTTTCATGTTGGGTTTTGTTTTGATCATTTTTTTTGTTGCATTTGTCTTCCTGTCATTTTTCCATTTGATTAAGCTCAAGTTTATTGCCCCCAGTGAAGTCCAAATTTTTCCCCCAAGCTAGGGTGGGACATGACTACTTGCAATGATATGATGATGGATGTAAAATGATGGTGGAAGTAACAACCATGACATGCATCCAACAGATAGAAAATCTAGCTTTAAAATCACAAGAAGCGCCTGTTTTTAGGTTTTCACTACATGTTTTTATTACACTTTTTCATTCTTTTTTATTTTTTTTATTTTTTTGTTTTTGTATTTTTCTGTCACCAAGATGCCTGTTTGCTAGGTTTTCATCAAGGTAACCATTTTCAAATCTTGACCCATGCACTAGGTGATTTAGGTGTAGAAATTTCTGAGATGGATACTATTGATAGGTTCATCAAACATATCCCCTCTAGGTGTAGATAATTGATAGGCTCCAAATCCATAAACTAATATGATGAAAAAGGGACCTAGCCAGTTAGGTTCAAACTTCCCTTTCTTTTATTTGTCTTGTTGATTTCTAGGGTTTTCTTTTAGGACCAAATCCCTAACCTAAAAGACTCTAGGCTTTACCCTTTGATTATAGCTTCTAGAGATCCTCTATTGATATGTCATCAGATGGTTCTTAGCTTGTTGACAATGTTCATCCAATAGTTCCAACTCTTGCAATCTAGAAACCCTAGAATCTTCATCTAGAATGATACCTTTCAATGATACATGGAGTGATGGAATCTCAACCTTAATGGGTAGTATAGCTTCTGATCCATATACCAATGCATATGGTGTAGCTCCTATGGATGTTCTTATGCTAGTTTGATATGCTGATAATGCAAGATTTAGTTGAACATGCCAATCATGTCCAACATCGTTAACCATTTTCTTTATAATTTTCAGAATTATTTTGTTTGAGGCCTTTGCTTGGCCATTTCCTTGAGGGTAGTACAGTGTTGAAAAATGATGTTGGATATGGAACTTCTCACACAATTCTTGGACATCCTGGTTCCTAAAAGGTCTCCTATTGTCTATTACTATGGATTGGGGAAGTCCATATCTACATATGAGGTAGTTCAGTATGAAAGACGAGATCTGTTTTCCTATGATTGTTGTTAAAGGAACCACTTCTATCCATTTTGTAAAGTACTTTGTTGCTGTGATTATAAATTTGTGCCCATTGGATGAAGGCAGATTTATCTTTCCTACCAGGTCCAGTCCCCATTGAAAAAAGGGCCATGTTGATGTAAATGGATGTAATTCTTGTGCTAGTGCATGAATTAAGTTACCATGGATCTAAAATTTTTGGCACTTCTTAACAAAATCATAGGACTCCATCTCCATATTCAACTAGTAATACCCCAAACGAAGGATTTTCTTTGCTAAGGTTGGTCCGCTTGAATGAGTTCCACAAATACCTTCATGAACCTCACACAAAGATTTCTCAAACTCGTCATGTTCAAGAAACTGAAGAAGAGTACCATCTAGACCACGATGGTAAAGTATGTCAACAATTATTGCATGTCATGCAAATTGGTGGACGAAGTTGTGTTTTTGGTTTCTAGAAAGATTGGGAGGAGGGATATTATCTTTCAGGTAAGCATAGGTATTTCCATAAATGGAGGATTCAACATCAACTAAATTGCATATGGTTTGAGATTCTGGGCTATCATAGGCAAGAGTAGACACTTGTTCTACCATAAACTCATAACAACCTCATTTTTTTGGCAATTGTAGCCATAACATTTGTAGCTTTGTTTTCTACCCTAGGAATCTATTGAAACTTGATATCTACAAAGTAATTTTTGAGCTCATCTATCATCTTCTTGTATGGCATCAACTTTTCATCCTTTTTCTGATATTCATCCTTTTTCTGATATTCATCATTTACCTGATAAATGACTAGCTATGAATCACCATATGCTTGCAGTTCTTTGATATTCCATTCAACCACCACTTTTATACCAATAATGAGAGCCTCATACTCAGCTACATTATTTGTGCATGAAAGCATGAGTCTATAAGACCTTGGGATTGTATGTCCTTGAGATGTGACAAAAAGGATGCCCACACCAGACCCACATTGTGTGTATGACCCATCAAAATAAAGCCTCCATGGTTGTGTTGTTACAGTTAGAATGTCCACATCAGGAAACTCAATTTTCATTGGATGATCATCAGATAATGGAGCTTCAACTAATTGATCGACAATCACTTGACCTTTGATGGCTTTCCTATCCACATAATGGATATCAAATTCACTTAAGATCATGACCCATTTGGCTAATCTCCCTGTTAGAGCAGCCTTGCTAAGTAAGTATTTTAATGGATCAATCTTTGCAATGAGCTTAACTATGTGGGTCAACATGTAATGCCTCAACTATTGGGTAGCAAATGCCACCACCAAACATGCTTTCTCGATGAAGGTGTAGTTTATTTCATAACCATTCAAAGTCTTGTTGATATAGTATATAGCTTGTTCCCTTCCTTCAGGATCTTCTTGTGCTAATAGAGCTCCTAAAGAAATATTTGTTGTTGCTATGTATAATAACAATGGTTTCTGTTTCTGATGGTGCTTCGTTTCCCATCTCTGGCAACTCTCCAGTCATTTCAACACCTGTTCAGGAGAACTATGTTGTTACCTCTAGGGCTGTAGATTTTCATCCTCAGGAAAATGATGGGCTGTCTCGATAGGCTATGGCAGCACAAGTTGAAGAAGGCTGGATTACTGTTACTGGAAAAAAATCTAATCCCTCTGGGCCTTCTTTTGATATGACTCTTTGCTCCAACAAGCGAAACTCTAATTGTAAAACCTAATGGTGTTTGTTTGGGAGCTGGTTTTTTGTTGATTGCAGGTTGTCTTTTCTGCAGTCTGGTCTTTTTGGCTGTTTTCACTAGTTTGACTTTTTGGCTGTATAGGGTTCCAGATCCCTTCAAAATCTATTTTCCCCAATATCAAAAACAATGGTCTCTCTTTTGTAGGTGGCATGAGTATGGGAGGTGACATTAGATATTGCTTTATGTGAGTAAAATTTGTTTCACATCCTTCATCCCATTTGAAAGAGACATTCTTGTGTAGTAGATGATTGAATGGATGACTTTTATCTGCCAATTGGGAGATAAGTCTCCTGATTGATTGTAACTTTCCCTATAGAAACCATAGCTGACTAATATTCTTGGGTAGTGGCATTTCCATTATTTCTTTGACTTTAGCCAGATCCAATTATATGCCTTTTTCTGAAACTATGTATTTGAGGAGCTTTTTCGATGTAACCCCAAACACACACTTCTTTGGATTTAATTTGACATTGAATTTTTCCAATCTTGTAAATATTTTTCCCAGAATCTCCAAATGTCCTTCCCTAGTGTATTATTTTGCTAACATATCATCAACATAATCTTCCATAAAAGAATGCATCATGTCATAGAAAATAGTGGTCACTACACGCTGATATGTTGCACCTACATTTTTCAATCCAAAGGGCATGGCGTTCCAACAGAATGTGCCCCAAGGACAGGTGAATGTTGTCTTCTCCTGATCTTCAAGTGCTATCTTGATTTGGTTATACCTCGAGAAGCCATCCATTAGCAACAACATGGCATGTCCTACTGTTAAATGGACAATAATGTCAATGTTTGGTAAAGGCAAATCATCCTTTGGACATGCCTAATTTAGATCTATGAAAGCTATGCATATTCTGATACTGTTGTCTGGTTTAGATATAGGTACAATATTTGAAATCCACTTAGCATGATTGATGGATCTGATGAACCCTGCATCCAACAATTTTTTTAGCTTAACTTTTACAATCAATGCAATTTGGGGATGCTTTTTCCTTAGTTTTTGTTTGAATGGTTTGATTCTAGATGGTAACGATAGATGATGCATTAGAAGATCTAGATCTAGCCCTGACATATCAGAGTAAGACCAAGCAAAGTTGATGTCAATCTTCAAAGAACTTGATGAATTCTGGATTTTCCTGTTCTATCATTGATGCTGCCAAATGTAGCATTTTTGTATTTTCTTTTGTGCCAATATTGATTGATTGTGTAGGTTCCACCAACACTGATGATATTTCATGAAAATGTTCTAGAAGGGTGTAAAATCTTCTATCCTTCGATGCCTTAAAGAGGTTTTCACCATCAGATATGTTCTTTATTTTTATTTTTTCAAGAT
Organism: Sequoia sempervirens; assembly: GCA_007258455.2. Lineage (NCBI taxonomy): Eukaryota > Viridiplantae > Streptophyta > Pinopsida > Cupressales > Cupressaceae > Sequoia > Sequoia sempervirens. Next base: position 84,210,156 of record VDFB02358134.1, on the reverse strand, counting down.
CTAATGCTACCATTGAATGGTTTTCACCATTAGATCTATTGTTCTTGTTTTCAATTTTGCAATTGAAAGATTTGACACCCTCTTGACTTGGAGTGTCATTATGAGATTTATGATTTGCACTTGTGTCAATTTCGTCACAACAAAGGAAATTTATGATAGCATCATCATTCTCAAAGATAGGAATACTGATAGGTTCAATAGGTTCCTAGTTTATAAGTTCAAGATGCATTAATGGTAAGAAGTCATTGGATTGGGTAAGGTCAATGGAAGTAAAGGTTTTGATAGCAATGTTGTCAAAATTTTCAGTGGTAATGTCAAGGTCTATGATAGTACTTTCCTCCAAGTCATCTATCTCACTCAATATTTGTTCACCCTCACTTGAGTCATTGATATTTTTTGATCCAAATACAAGGGGTCTAGTCCTTGAGCTTTGTCCCTTGTGTGTAGGTGCATACATATATGTGCAAGATCATCATGGAAAAAACAAACCTTTAAGTGGCAAAAAAATTTAAAAAATCAAAGTAAGGCAACTTGACATAAAAAATTGAATAAGTTATCTATATTATTTCAAAAATATCTAAGAATAGAATTTGTAGCAAATTGAATGTAGTTTCTAAACTACTAGGTTTATTTTAAAAAAAATCTATTTGGTGAAAATTTGAAATTTCAATGCAGTAGTACTTAAATTTCAAGGAAAAATAATCAGGTGTCTGTCTAACCACCCTAACCACTATAAAATGATCATATTTTTTTGTAATATTTTAGATATAATTAGAGGACTCATGTCTTGATATGACACATTTTTTTGTAATTTTTTTCCAAGTAAATAATTAATTAGGAATTTTTATTACAATTTTTTAAAAATAAAAACTCGTATGTCTGACCACCTTAACTTGGTCAAAAATTCATTAAATTCATTTTTTCTTTTTAATCCTATAGTATGCAAAGAATAGAATGTGATGCATGTTTTGGATTCAAAAAATGTGATACCGTTTGAAAGCTATAGATGTTTTTAAATCTATCTATCAATCAGGACTTTAGTCATAATTTGAATAGAAAATAAATAATAATTACTTATTAAATTCAAAGTAAAGCATAATTTATATTGGTGGAAAGCTGAGAATCTCCTTTAAAAATCCTTTTCATTTCATCAGTTTGGGTAAAAAAAAAGTCGTCAGCCACATACCCATCATATTGCCACTTTTTGGCCCATCATGATCTTGCACATACCCATACTCTTTTATAACATCAATTTGTATGTCCCTGCATGATGTTTCTGATAAAGAGTCCCTCTCATATTCATTGGAATCTATCTTATAACTATCCTGTATTTAAAGGATTCTTTCTATAACTCTATGAGTGTTTTCTTCTTTTGTTTCCCCTATATTTAACCCAGTCCTGTTTTTCCTTTTGGCTGAAGTGTGAGAGGTTGAATGGGTTCTACAATTCCTTCTTTCCTTTTTCCTATAGGTTCTTGTCCTTCATATCCCATTTTTTCTAAGATAACCTTTCCTTTTCCATACTAATCTATTTTAATGCTGATATTTGCCGATGTAGAGGCTTCCTCATCTTTATAGAGCCAATTAAGAATGGCCTTGTCATCAGATTCTTCTTCTAGAGTACTTTCCTTTACAAATATATTATTTAACGTTGCGGTAGGTTTTGATGATCGTTGTGTTGAGGTTGATAGTTATCCATATGTTCTCGGTGATGACAACAATTGTGAAAGACATAAATATTGCTCAAGGGAATACTCTCCCATGCCCTTCGCTTTCAACTAGATATTGTTTTTTAGTTGTTGTGATAGAGAATCCAATTGAGCTTCATTACTTGATGATGTGGGGTCAACAACAGTTGTTTCCTTTAACTGGTCCTTTTTCTCAACCCATTTGGATATAAAATTTAGTTGCTTTTCACCACTGGATGAACTAGAAGTGTTTGCCTCTCTGTTATGGGGAACCAAATTGTCTTGAGTTGCTTTTTAAGCATGTTACAATTTTGGGGATTATTATAATTAGTTGATATTGTGACTTCTTGTCCATTGACTAGAAACTTTAAACACTGATGATAGGTCAAAGGTACTACCTGCATTTCATGAATCCATGGGTGTACCAAGAGTATATTATATGTTAGCTCCTTTTCTAACACTTGGAAAACTACATTATTGAAAATTGGTCCCACTTGAATTGGTAACACAATCAACCCCTTGGAAGATCTCTCTTCTTCATCATAGGATTTTATTGTGATCTTTCTTCTTGATGCAATAGCATTGTCAGAATAACCTAGTGCATGAATAATTTTTAAGGTATAGATGTTTAATCCAGCTCCCCCATCTATTAAGACACGTTTGAAATAGTGTTTATGGATTAAAAATTCAATTTGAAGGGTTGCATTGTGTGGATGATTAAGTGACACATCATCTTGTTCAGAGAATGATAGACAATGAGGCATGGTCAAATGTCCCACCATAGCTTGAAATTGATAGACATCTAGATTATTGGGTAATGTTGTGGCCACAAGAGCCTGTTCTAAAACCTCCTTATGTGATGGTGAAATTTTAAGGATTTCCAGTATGGATATCTGTGTTGGTATCTTTTGTAGTTGATCGACTATGCTATATGGATTGGAAGGGGGAGTAGTGGTTTTAGGTGCAACTCCTTTTAGTATCACTTTGGATTGCCCCCTCATCATTACATTGACTAGTTGATAGTCCTATATTTCCCTAATTTTTATGACATTTATTTGGTTGTCGGATGTGTTTATGTTTGAGACCATGTTCAGGGGTATGATGTCATTGATGCTAATGTTGTCTATTTGATTATCAATGGCATTATTTTTCTCAACCTTAGAAATGCAATGAATGGTGTTGTCATAAATGTAGTTTACACTTTTTCCTTTATTGTTTGAAGAAGACTCTCCCTTTTCATAATTGGGTAAAGGATTTGTAAATGCACTGTGATCATTGTTTGTTTGAGGTCCTTCAACAAATACCTTCTTGTTGTCAATCAAATCTTGTATCAGATGCTTTAATTGCATACAATCATTCATTTTGTGTCCTTTATTTTATGAAAGTTACAATAGTCAGCATCATTCCACCAAGATGGTTTTACTTTTGGCTCCCAATTTCTTGCTTTTGGTAGGGTAATAAGTTTATTTGCAACAAGCTCTCTCATTGTTGACTCCAATGTTTGTCCCAATGGTGTAAATCTTTGTCGATTGGATTGTCTTTGATATAATGGTTGTCAAGATTCTCTATTATTTGTATTGTTGTTTTGAGTGGTTCCTTGATTGATGTTTTTGTTTTCATTTTGATTATTCTTTACAGTCATTATTGTTAAATTGAATACTGGTTTCACATGTTGTGTGTTAGTTGTAGCATCATTGTTTCTAGTATTTCTATTTTTTTTTTCCAAAATTTAGGTTTATCGTTGTTGCCATAGTGATTTGAGGAATTTGTATTATTTGATGTATCATTGTAATGTTTAATCAATCCTCTTTTAACCAAGGTTTCTTTGATTTTAAGCCCGTTCTAAATCACCTTTTCAAATGTCAGGGGACATTGCAGTTCCAATCTATAGCTCATGTCATTAGCTAAGTTGTCGATAAATAATTCCATCTTTTCCTCTTCAAGTATAGATCGAGGATATCTAGTGAACAAATTTCACCAACATTGTAGAAATGATAGGAATGTCTCACCCTTATTTTGTTTCATGTTGTAAAGGTCTTTTATGGTTACTTCATGTTGAATATTGAAGGAGAATTGTGAGATAAATCTATTGACTAGTTCTTCAAAGGATTGAATCCCTGGTTGTAATTTGGAGAACCATTCCATATAGTGACCTCCTAAGCTCCTTGGAAATAACCTCATTAGATAAGTTTCCTCCTGTGCAAACTCTAAACTCATGGTTTTGAATTCCCTCACATGGTCAATTGGATCTATTTTATCATTTTGCTTGTCATATTTGGGGAATTCATAATGCCTTGGAAATGGTATCATGTCTACACTTGGATGAAACAAGTAAGGACAAATGTCCTATAACGAGTACCTCTTTGTGGTTCCCTTTTGCATATCTTGAAGTTGTTGTTGCAAGTTTTTCATTTGACATGTTAAGGAAACCACTTGATCTATGTTTTGCATGTTGCGTGGTTCAATTTCAGCTGCTTTAGGTGTTTCCTTTAGTCAATTGATGTCAAAGTCTTTTGGAAGTTTGGCACCTAGCTCAGCTAGCATCAAAAGATATTTTTCCATATCCTATTCTAAAACCTTTTCCATGAATTTGTGGAAATTTGGATCTTGTTGTGTTGTGTTGACATCCTCTTGGGTTATTTCATTTCCATCATTCTGGTGGAATCTATGAAAGAGATTTTCTTCTGCCATGATATTTGATTTTTCAATTTTCTTTTTCCTAAGTTTTTGTCTTTGTAACCTTGTTAAAATTGGCATACAAGTATTTTCTATTCTCACTAAACTTTCAAGATCTTTTGTGTTTGGATGAGTGTCAATGGATTTTAACAAATCCAAATAGAATGATATATTCTATTGACAAGACCAAGTTAAAAATTTGATTATTGTGTTTCATTTCGTGATAGTAGGATGTAAAAATCCTGATGATGAAACTTAACCTAATAACCAAGATTTATGTTTGATAAATGGAAACTTTAAAGTTTGCAAGATCTAGGTTTAACTTGAAAATAATTTTGACTTGTAAGATTCTATTTGTTTCAAGTTTAAGACAATATCTGGTCTGTGAAAATGTTTCTGTCTACTAAAAACCTGAGTTTCTAATGTCAAGAGTCTAACAGATGTTTCTACAAGTTCTCTGTTTTTCTGTTTAGTGGATGCACTATTACAAAGGGTAGAAGCGCTAAAATAGACTACCTATGTGCTAAAAGATATGATAAAAGTGTTGTGAAATAGGGTGGATGCACTAAAACAAATCGTGGATGCACTATTATATTGGTAAATTTCTTAATACTGGCAAGTTTTGGCTATAGTTTGTAGAACCGCTATAAGATTTGTCAAATGTGATAAAGGAGACTATAGATGAGCTCTTTGAACTGTGGATGTGCCAAAAGACAGTGTAAGCACTATAATACTAGTAATTTCTGACACTGGTAATTTTTGGTGACAGTCAACAAATGCACTAGAGAAGTTGTCAGAAGTGCTAAAATAGACTATAAATGAGCTATTTGAATTGTGGATGTGCCAAAAGACAGTGCAAATGTGCTAAAACAGACTGTGTAGGTGCTATTTTTGGACTCAATAGTGTTGTCTAATTTTCTTCTTCGTGAAGAGACTAATCTTTTTGGTGTAATTTTTTGGGTTTTTGGTATTTTTGACAGGATATCTTTGCTAGTAACTCTTTAATTTTGGGATGACAAGCCTAACATTTCCAAGTTTTTTTTCTCTACTATAAGAATTGATTTGGCCTATTGTAATTCTCTATAGTTGGTTGTGGGATGGAAGATTGACGAATAGGTTGACTATGATTATGTGTTTGCGAAAGAGCTCTTCTTTGGAAATAATCTTGTGAATATAAAGGCTCTAAGGAAAAATCATCTGCATATACCCTAGAAAAATCGTGAAACCTATGGAAGAAAGTTCTATGTTAAAGTAAGATTTTCCCACTTTGATATAAAAATCATCTTCTTTCCAAAATTTCTTGTAACTAAGTTGTTTCTTTGGTTTCTTGACAAGGTTTGTGGATTTCCAATCCCTAATCATAAGTTTTCATAGATTGATTTTTTCAAACCTTTTGTGTTCTTCTGAATGACCTTGATCTGATTTAATGATTTGAAAACACAACATACAATTGTAGAACAATTGTTTTTAAGTCCTATAATCTAAACAATAAGTGTGTGTTTAAGAATCAAACATGATCCGTCTTGATTTCCACAGGTTTTTGATAAATAATACACTTCAAGAAGACTCACTCTTAAGGTCAAAAGGTCATCGTTGTACTCAAACAACCCACATCTTAAAATTACGTCGACTCACACAACCGTGTCACCCCCTAGAGGGCGCTTGTGTTTTCTTCTTTTCCAGACGTGTAGTCAAAGTTAAATTTATCAATCCCTTAAGCAAACGGTCCTTGGAAATTATATGGTGAGTGTCTTGGGGGCAGATTCTTCCCTCCCCTTGCACTGTTGAGTATTAGAATGTTCAGAAACTGATAAGTTGGATTCTACACTTTGGTGTGTAGATAGGGTTTTCGTTTGGAGCGGAAAATGATTAACTCCCTTAAGAGGCCTCCCAATCTTTAGAAAACATATTTTATGGATGGTTATATTGTACACTTCTGGTAAATGGGGGTTTCCCTAGATTTACTTTTATTTTATAGTGGGTTGGAAAACCTGGCTTTGGTTGTTCCTACTCAAGTCATTCCTGTAGGGTGAGTACTTTTTCCCACTATGACAGGCCTTCTAAAGGATTTAATAAAGCATGAAATGCATAAAATTAAGGGAAGAGTCTAGAATTTTGATCACCCAGTCAAGGGGAGAGCATAGGCTTATCACCACACAATCACAGTAGACAAAATTTATATTCTTAAAGCCCAAATGATAATTTGCGATCTACGTGAAGATATTGCTTCGCAAAAGAAATGGTGTTTATTTTAATTGAGATAGAAAATTTATGATGACTACCCTAGGATTGATATATTTTAATCCAAATGACTACCCTAGGATTGGTTCATTTTAGTCCAAATGTAAAACATGAAATTACTGGCCACAGTCATGTTAGATCCAGAAAACAAGTTATAGATGTGCTATAACATAGGTCATAAGCATCACTTAATTGATCAAATGTGCTACATAAATTGTTGGAAGCACTGCAAAAAAATTTCAAAAGCATTGTAGAATTTTTCGGATGTGCTAAAACAAATTTGAACATAGAATAGTCAACAATGCTGAGAGCTTCTGGTTGATGAGCTAAAATAGATCATGAAAGTGCTATAGTTTTTGTTGGATGTGCTAAAATAGTCAGAAGCCCTAAAGTTTTTGTTAGATGCGCTGAAATAGTCAGAAGCACTAATTTTTTTGTTGGATGCGCTACAAAATCCCTTGGTTGTGCTAAAATAAAACACGCTAGAATCTTGTATGAACACTGTTAAGAGATATTGTTAAAACATAGGGTATATGCCCCATGATAGGCACCAAAATGTAAGTGTGGAATAACTAAACTAAGAACACTTCTTAATAAGACATTATATCAAAGATTTAAGAGCAATTAAACTAATTTAAAGCAAGAATCTACTGAAAGCGTCATATTGTTCTCTATCTCTAAATATTTATTAAGTCACGATGCTCTTAGATTTGGTAAGCATTATGAGTGTTAAAATTCCAATCTAGAGAATGGGATGCTGCTAAATGCAATAATCTAATCTTGTATGGTGATTTCTAGATGATATGATGAAGCTATTGTAATCTATGTTGACATGAATATGATAAAAAGAGGCTACAGTAATCTACAATGAAGCTATGATATTGATTCTAAAATGCTATGATTGGTATTGCTAAATGATATTTCTATTGCTAAGATGCTTGATCGTTATTCCTGCAGAGTAAGTTTGCATAAAGTTGGAATTAGGATCCATTTCTTGTAGAAGAAGGCTGTATATATAGATTCACAACAACAATTTATGATGGGGAAGCACAACAAAGGCTTGGACTTGATCTGGAGGATTGAATGGTGAGAGATGAAGAAGCTTGAGTTGATCATGGGAATGGTTTCTCCTCATGAAAACATTAGGCCAAATGATAGGAAGAATTAGAGGAAAGAGATTGAAGAGGATTACCTGCAAGTTTGTCTCCACAGCTTTCCCGTGAATGCTAGTTGAATTAAATTAGATGTTTTATATCTAATTTGGTAGGTGAGTGAATAGAGGAAATTTTTCCTTTATTTGAATAAATTGACTTGTTCAAATTAGCAAAGGAGAAAATATTTAATTAAATGAAAAAAATATTTGACATTTTCTTATTTAATAAAAAGGGATATGATAATTAAATAAAACTTTATGATATTTTATTTAATTAAGAAGAAATGTGATTTAGATAGTTAAATAATACAAACTATTGAAGTTTGCTTATTTAATTAAGATAGAATAATTTAAAATTGAAGAATTTAGAATAATGAACTATAAATAAATTTTTATATTAATTTAATAGTAGATGAATTTAAGGTTAATTAATCAAATATGTTGTATTCAATTAATTATATTATCCAAACCATTTTTAGGTGTATACAACTTGTTAGAATTGGCTATGGATGCCAAGATCTATGGACCAAATGGAAAGCACAAAAAGAGAGAGAATAGAATTTGACAAGAATAGACTATATTCAATGTCAATGATATGATTTTTGTATACAATGAGAGAGACCCCTTGATTATATAGCCAAGGTGAGAACATAGAAGGGCATAAGATTATGACAAGTGTCATAATCTTATGACATGAGTCAACTAGGAAAAGCCATCACCCCACCTAAGGTGGAGAGATAATCACATGATGTGTCCACAAAAGGTGGAAGTGATAAAGTAATGACATGTCAAGTTCACCAAAAGTGGAAATTCTCCAACAACATCCTATGTGGTCCCTAAGTAAACTTAACTAACATGTAAATAAGTCCCCTAGTAATGAATTAACTAGGTACAAGACTTTATTTACACCAACACCCCCCCTTAAGTGCAACTTAGGGAGTAGTGGATTATTATGCAAATGACACAAAGATGCAAGAATGGGTCCCGGCTACTGGGCCATGTTAGGTACCCATGTACAAACAATGCAATCCATGCAATCTCTCACAAGCGAAGAAAAGGAGAAAACCCAGTGGGACAAAACTCCTCCCCAAAAGAGAGATGAAATACAAAAAAATAAATGCTCTCAATGAAGAATGAGAAAGTAAAAACCCCATGTGAGGAAAAAAAACCCCCCCCATAAGAGAGAAGTAGAAGAGAGACAACGTAACCCCCCCTCAATGTTGAGTCTCCTACAATGATGGTAGAATCTCGACATTGAATGCTGAAGATGATCTAATCTCGCTGAACAACATTCCTCCCCTTAGGAAGAAACAAAACCATGGATGTATGCAGGATATCAAGAAGATGGATGATGCATGATGATGTCCCTGAAGGATGCTCAAATGTCTCCATGTCGATGCAAAAAGGTGCTACACTCCAAATAGGCATTCTAGGCCACACTGCTAAAGAGGACAATCCAACATCTAGTAGAGAAGAATGTAGAACATGATCCAAAGACAAAGATATCCCCTCTAAAGACAAAGAAGCCTCCTCCAAATGTTGTCCAAAGGTATCCACACTCATGCCAATATGTGAAGAATGATCATGTAGAGAATGAACAAGAGGGTCAAGGTGTTCCCTCACAACAACTGAAGAAGGTTCATCTTCATCAAAGAGAAGATGAATGATATCAATGATGTCCTCCAAATCTGTAAGATGAGACTCCACAAAAAAGTCTGAATACCTGTCAAGAAGCCATCCAAGGTAGCCATATCTGGAAGACTGTTTATTTTACTGCACTGAATCACTAGGAGCCAAAACTATTGAATCACAAGTATCCTCAGGTACAACAATAGATTAAGATGTGATCTAAATAGGAGGAGGAGAAGCAAGAAGAGAAGTCTCTTTATCAACTAGAAATTCAAGACATTTATTATACTCAAGCTCCTCTAAAGTATCATCATCATAGGGTATATTATCAACATCATCAAGGGGAATCAAACAATCTACAACAGGATCATCTGGGAATGGAGAGATATGATGGTCTCCAAAAATCTCCCAAATCTTGGTCCAAAGTGTGTGTGGGAACTTGATATCTGAGATCTCCATAGGAATATCAACACCAATATATGAACCAATTAATCCTACAATGTGATCATTATTATTACCCCAAATTGGTTGCTTCCAAGGTGTGTCTGGTTCAGGTATGAGTCCATAAAGGTATGGAAAAAGCTTAAGCCACCTAAGATGTGTCAGGATACCTTTCTTTCAAGACTCATAATTATCCTTATTTAGCATTACCACAAAAGGATGAATAGAAAAACCCATGATACCTCCTCAAATAATCAACACAAATGAATCAACCACAAGATTACCCCCCCAAATTCACTCAATCAAAGAACCCCTGAGCAATATATGAGCTTGGAACTTTATGAGTAGTGCGTTTACAATTGCCACTTTCCAAAAATAGCGAAGTGGTCTTGATCTTGGTAGATGCTATTGATGGTGATTTTGGCACCACAACAATGCTAAACAGAGTATTGCTACTCTGCTTCTCCTGAAAGAGAAAGGTAGCACATGAATGCCTTAGCTCCCAAGGTCTTGGTAGTTGGGTCTCAACTGTGTTGATGTTACTCAGTGGTCAATGCAACAGTAATATTCAAGGGGCCTGCTGGTGTTGGGCTTTTGGATTGCTCCAAGATCAAACATGAAATAAATCCTATTCTAACCAGGGGTTTTAAAGAAATATAAAAAAAAATGGATTAGGGTGTTGAACAGAAAAGAAAAATAGTTCATTCAACCTTAACCAGACTTTGCTAACTTCAAGGAATTTGCTAAATAAAATTGAAGAACGAAATTAACTAGTGATTAACACATAGTTGCATTCATTGACAGTGTTGATTTTAATAACTGATTACAAACTATCATTTAAGCGAGACAAAAAATGAGATTTTATTCCTCGAAAGATTTCAAAATCAAATGATTAATTTCAGATAAATACCGTTCTGGAACACAATATGAAGTAGATTCGAATTTGGTTACTTCTACTGTGGGTTAGACAGATAAACAACATTTACAAATCTGGCACAATCACCAGTGTACAAAAAACCTGTGTCTTCAGACTGCTTCCATCTATACTAGAAGAACTTTGAAAATACATTCCAACCTGTACTGAATACTAACTGCTAACCAAGAAGACAAGAGAAGCTCTCATTACTGAGAATCAAGATGCAACTCGATCTCCCTTTGCTAGCTGACTAACTCCTAACAGTTCTAACTCTAAAAATTCTAATCTAGAAGTCCTAATTTACTAAAATTCGGAACTAGAAATTTTTGAACACTCAAAATTTTTTGACCCCTTTTACAAAAAGGAAAGCATGCCATATATACATATTCTCCTAAAGAGAAGGTTGACACCCGTTTCTAGGGTTTACAAAATATCACGCGGTGTCAGGAAGTCGACACCCAAATCTTTTGAAGGGAGTCAGTTTCGCACTCAATCTGCCCTCCTCACCGTCTCTACTAATAAAGATCATCTAGAAAGATCTATAGATCTTTTGCACCTATTGCCATAACTTCTATGCCTCCATGTCCACTTTCGACCTCTAGCAGAGCTACTTTGGGTGCCCCAAAATATCCCCATTAATGCTGAGCTACCTTTGTCAGCAAACCTCACAACTGTCCCTTTGTAGCATGGCTTCATCTTCTTACTCGCTCGACGCTCCTTCCTCTCCAGATCTGCTTTTCTGCAAGTCTGTCAGCGTAGCACAGGCCAGTCGGTGAGAGGTTCTAGCAAGCCACAAAGATCATACCGATCTGGTAAAGACCCTCGGCAAGACTACTTCCTCCTCGACCAGATGATATGGTGAAAACATGCTCTCTCGGTGAACTCCATTTCTGTCAGTGGGCCCCTCTTTTCGGTCGGCTTCTGTTTCGTTTCGACGTAACCTTCTTCCTTCACCAAGACCTTATAGCAAAAACATGACCTTCGGCAAGAACTCATGGCGAATTACCTTTACTTTTCTGGAGTCTCCTCGAGTTCTATAGTTTCAGCATGACCTTGATGAGTCGTTGGGACATTACGCTGAGCCAACCATCCTCTGGCGACTTTATTTCATTTCGACCAGACCCTATTGAATTGGCAAGAGATTATACCGATATTCCCTCATATCGGCGAGACCTTTCTTCTTCGCCAAGACCTTATATCGAGGTCTTCTTCCAATCAGCGAGAGCTACAGTGACATCCATTTGTTCTCCCTGAGCTCCTTTGTTTCGGTGAAACCCTCTGTGGTCGCCCAGACCTTATGGCGAAGCCTACTCCACTTTGGAAAAAGCCCATTTCCTTCGGGGAGACTTTACTTAGTCGGTGAGACCTTCCACTAAGCTCAAAACTCCCACCGAGATCCTTGAGACATCATTACGCACATAATTTGACCCCTGCAAAACAAGATCTTTGTTAAAACAAAACATTAAAATCATGCTTCTTACCAAAAGAAACCTAACTCCAGTGGAGGTGGAGCCAACATGGGGACGGGAAGCAAAATTTAAACAAGTCCTGGCAGAACCGGGACTGGGGCAAAACATGACCTTCAAATGACACCCGTCTCCTATAAAACAGGTGGGGGCGGGGTCAAGAGAAAACCAGAACCGGGGCCGGAGTCAGGGAGGGAATGAGCCAAGGAAACAACCAACACTTCCCGAGTTCATTCCCAAACCAGGCTCCGCACCCGTGAGGAAACCCCAAAATGCAAAGGACGGGAACAAAACACCGACAGAGCTAGAGCAGAGCAACGAACAAGGTGGAACAGGGTCGGAACCAAATATGAACCAGAAACTTCTCCAAGTTTCAGGTTTGGATGACATTCCGAACCTGCCTCTGATGTTACCTGAAAAGAGGAAGAAAGGAACATAAAGAGAAAGAGGAAAGAGGGAGGACAACCCCATGACAAGGAAAAAAGAAACAAAAGAAAAAGAAAGAGACAAGCGGAATCGGTACCGGAACCAAATCCGAACCAAAAACTTTCTACAAGTTTCATGTTCGAATTCCGTTCTGATTTTGAGCCTGGCAAAAAAAATAGAAAAGAGACAAGGCAGCAAAAAAATAAAGCAGCGAAACTAGGGTCGAGGAAGAAATAAACAATAGAACTTGGAAGGAAATCCAAGTTTCAGAATCTGATCTGGCTCCGGGCCGGCCAAAACAATAAGAAAAAGAAAAGGAAACAAAATTCCCCAAGGCTGAAAAGGAAACACCCAAGGTAGAGGACACAAAATGACCAAGACCAACAAAGAGGAAGGAAAAGGGTGGGGTCAGACTTGGGACGGAACCAAAATGAGGAACTTTAAGAAAGTTCAACATTCTGAACCTGGTCCCGGACCCGACCCCGACAAAGAACCAAAAGATATGAAAAACCAAAGTCTGTCGGAACCAGAACCGAGGATAGAACAAGACCCAAACTTAGAAGGAATTTCTAAGTCCGGTATTGGTTTTGATTCCGCCTCCACCAGAACTTAGAAAGGAAAATGCCTAAGGCAGAAAACCAAAGGCCAAAGGGAAAAGACAAAGGGGGAGCCACTTTGATCCAGATCCAAGTGGGGTGGTTATGCAAGGCATAACACATGCAAATGCCCAAAATAGGCCACAAAATAAAGTACAATTTTTGACATACAATGAGATCAATCTAATCATACCACTGAGAAGTACATGAAAAATAATGCACTTTAAAAAAAAAATTGCACACAAAAATGTTACCGTAGGAGAAAGATATGAGCTCCCAAAGTTCCCAAAATGAGGACGAAGCAGCAACACCTATGAGAATCTGAAATTTCTGGGAAAAAAAGGCACCACAACCAAAAAATGATTATACCACTGTGTAGAGTGTAAAAAATTATCCCAAATAAAAAAAGTTGCACTGAAAAAGGAGCTCGTATGACTAAGATATCAACATTTGAAAATGGACTGCAAAATCAAAACTACCAACGGAGAGGGGGTAGAATTTTTTTGAAAATTGATGATGCAGTGCTGATGCACGGATGATGTCATGAAATCACTATCTTAAATTTGATGGCTATCAGCTGTAAAAAAAATATTATGTTGTGGCTGAAATATGCTCTCGACAGAATATTCTTTGAAATATCCTTTACCGCTAGCTAGATCCAATCCTTGACAGAATATTCTTTTTGTCGCTGCTGTGATTTTAGCGTTGCCAGTTTTCAAATAGAGGCCGCCAATTTTTATATTGCTGCCGCTTGGATTTGATTAAATGACCTGCCGATGGATATTTGAGGGGTTCGCCATGGGTGAATAAGACGCCGACATGTGGCGTCTGCGGATAGGAGTACCCTACAGCGGGTACCCTGTACCCTGTACAAGCAGGGTATGACCTTCCAACCTCTACTAAAAAAAACTTTTTCTATTTTTAAAATTTTTTTGACAATGAAATTTAATAAAAATTATACAATGATTTTTACTGGCACAAATTCAATTTTTCTAAAAAAAAATTCAAAAATTTTCAATTGAATTTTTATAATTTTTCAGAATAATCGTACCGCTGGTAATTATGACGCTTGGGGGCCGTACGAATCTTTGAGATTTTTTTTTTGCCTCACCAGACAACTACTCCAATTTAGACGGATTGACAGTTGATCTTAGGGTTTTTGGCCCTTCTGGATGCGATGGCAGGGTCAGATTTGACCCAAAATGCTCCAAAATTGCAGCTACCTTTTGGATCTGGCAACCACTCTTTAGCTTCAAGCCCTTCTAGATTTGGCCTCGTATGTCCGATTTGGACCAAAAGAAAAGGAAAAATTGACTTTCTCAATCCTTCCAGATGCAATGGTGAGCTTAGATTTGCACCAACAAGCTCCGATATGAACCTGCAACAAAGAGCCAAAAATGGAACTCCCCCAAATCTAAGATTTCTCTTCAGAAAAAGACTCTCCAATGGCACCCAACCTGCTCTGATACCATGTTAGAATTGGCTATGGATGCCAAGATCTATGGACCAAATGGAAAGTACAAAAAGAGAGAATAGAATATGACAAGAATAGACTGTATTCAATGTCAATGATATGATTGTTGTATACAATGTGAGAGACCCCTTGGTTATATAGAAAAGGTGAGAACATAGAAGGGCATAAGATTATGACAAGTGTCATAATCTTATGACATGAGTCACCTAGGAAAAGCTATCACTCCACCTAAGGTGGAGAGATAATCACATTATATGTCCACAAAAGGTGGAAGTGATAAAGTAATGACATGTCAAGTCCACCAAAAGTGGAAATTCTCCAACAACCTCCTATGTGGTCCCTAAGTAAACTTAACTAACATGTAAATAAGTCCCCTAGTAATGAATTAACTAGGTACAAGACTTTATTTACACCAACACAACTATATATTGATTTCTTTAAATCACATCTATAAAAAAGAACATGCATAAATATATTGGAAGATTTAATATAATATTTTAAAAAAACTATTTCAACCTAATGTTGTTCAATATCAAAGATATTTTATTTCCTACCAAGTTTAAATTAGACTACCTATTAAGATCATATCAATGAATGCAAATAATGTTTAAAGAAAAGTTGTGCATACAAACTATGCTTTCCATGTTTAGAATGAACATAAACAAAACCATGCATGCCAAATTGTGGAAGTATAAAAATTGAATTTTAAGCTACAAAATAAACTCCCCAAGAGATGTGGTCTCATATTTTGAAGAAAACCTAATATCACTAAACCACACTATAAGAAAAGAACAATATGATATCAAAATTTATCACTTGACATACGTATAGGACCTCCCATGAACTTCAAGCAACTAGATGACACATGCATTCTTCAAGTGCAACCAATAATAGCCCATATATGTACTAACAACCTATTCAAAAGAAAGGTACAAAGTCTTATGAATGTACACATAGGATCATCTTTAATACACAACCCTACATAACTTACTACTAAAAAAAATAAAAAATATTCCCATTAGTAATATTATACAAATAAAATTGAGAATACAATTAATCACCTTGATAATAATATGATTTCAAACTTGTTCAATAGAATCATTGTAATGGTGCTCAAATTGAATAATAAAAAAATGAGCTATTTGAGGAGATCATTGAAGTCTACTATTTATGGACATATCAATAATAATTAATTTTTATTTTTATTTTTAAAAGACCTAAAATAACATTATATAATAATAAACCCAAATAGACTTTGATAGCTTTAATAAATACCAACTACTCATATTAGTGATGGAAACACAATTGTAGAAGAAAAAAAAGGTAAATATGTTTATATTGTACTTTAGAATTGATCACCATGGGAGAGGGAAATCTATATATATTCTTTAATGACAAATCTTAGAGCTTCCTAATAATTCTTGTTACTTGATATTCTTCCATGGACTTCTAGGAGGCATAGATAAGGGGTGCAAATTGTTGGCTAGCTATTGGACTGGGAGGTGAACACATAGCTAGTGCTAGTTTAGGAGTCTCATTCATAAGCATTTCTATGGGGAGAGAAAAATTGTGGAGTTTAGCTTTATGACTCTAGGAAAATTCACTGCCAGCAATTCACCATTGGAAAATTCACTGCCAACAATTCACTGCAAGAAAATTCACTGCCATGACAAATTCATCTCAAGGAAAATTCACCACTAGCAATTCACTACCATAGAAAATTAATAGAAAAATTTTAATGTGATGAATTTTCTAGTGAATTGTTGGTGGTAAATTTTCCTTGAGGTGAATTTTCCCACAATGAATTGTTAATAGTGAATTTTTTGATGGTGAATTGCTAGTGGTGAATTTTCCTAGAGCCGTAAAGCTAAACTCCACAAATTTTCCCAGCCTCCTACCTGCCTATGCCAAAATGGGTTCTTTAGAATAGGGCATGGGGATCCATGAAAGAATAATGAAAAGAGATTTTTGGTGGATAATATAGTCACAAATGCTCTAGTAGACATGTATGCAAAATGTGGAAGCATAGATAAGGCACATGAACTATTTTATAGAATGCCTCAAAGTAATGTGGTCTCAGTGACTACAATAATATTAGGATGCACCAAAAATAGATTAGGGGAGAGGACCTAGTAGTTGAGAATGTTTCAATAGTTGTGATAATAGTTGTCTATATAATTCCCAATAGTTTTATCAATATTGGACCAATAATTATGACATGACTGCCCATAATTAAACAAAATGTATTCCTTTGATCTAAAAAGCAACCAATCATGTGATGCCATATCAACACTCAACTACAATTGATGTGAATGCACAAGTATTGGTCAACTACATCTTGAAAAAAAACATGTTGATGTGGCATCATATTTGATGATGTGGCCCTAAAATGAAAGCTATAAGTAGGGGACTTGCCAAGTAAGTTGTAAAAAATTGGAGTGATTTGAAATTTCCATGTGGAAAAATTAGAAGTGTGACATTAGGGTGCTCAACTACTAGGTCATCTCCCCTAGTTGAAGAGGCTTTTGAAAATTTCAAGTAAATGTCATCGGCAGGTGTAAAGTGCAAATTCCACAATATTTATCAGCATTGTTTGTTGATGGTATGAGAGGGGAGGGCGCCCATACCACTTTCATGCAATAGTAGGAAGTTGTCTTACATGCCCATACCCATGACATCCTTCTTGTCCTCTCTAATAAATGTCAACCCCATAGGAACATATGTAGCCCATTCCTTCCATCACACTATAAACATAAAATAAAATCATAATATATTTAATATCAAGATCTATAATTAATTATTTTTATCATATAACATTAGTCTTTCTCTCTTCTTCACATTTTAACAATTTTATTTTTTCAATAAATTAAGGTAGATGTAATCTTTGTTGGTTTAGCTTAGAATTTCAAGGAAGTTAGGAATTTACTTGTGAATATAGAGAAAACATTATCTTTGCTAGTTTATTTCTATTGTCTTATGTTCAAGAAAATGGGAACCCAATTTACATTTGGTTAATATGAACCATTTTATAGGTAAAATGATGAAATGTTTATATTATATTAAATTATATTTATACCTTTTTAAATTGTAATAAAAACCATCATAATTTTACCTTAAAATTTAACCATTTCATAATTTAATTATAAATATTAATACACCCTCATCTAAATAGCATATAATTCACTATTAAATAATATTGTAATATTGTGACCAACTAACCCTAACACCTTGTGAGGATTTCAACATTTTTTCAAGAGATAGATTAGTTTCTTGATTCTTAAGGTTGACCTAGTATGCTTCCACAAATTAACATTATTTTGTTATAAAAGAGAGTAAAATATAATTCAATATAAGCACACTCAACTAATCTCTCGCTCTTTACTTGTGCTTTCTAATTTAAATAAATTTATTATTTAATCTCCTAATATTGTGGAAGCCCATTTTCATCCTTGTAACTTATTTATTGAGTTGTAAATAAGTTTTTAATTTTACTGTTAGTCCATTTTTATTTGTCACAATGTAGTCCTAGTATTCTATTTATTACTTTGATTTCACATCAAATTATATAAGATCCATCTTAGTAAATGGTTTCGAACTCATTTTGGTGGCTTGTAATAAATGGCCCATTAAATTTTCTGTGAGAAGATTGTAACCTACCTAAGAAAATAGATAATTTAATACCAAAATTCCAATTTAATGAGACCCAAATAGATAAAGAAAATATTCATGCATATGAATAACATCCATTAATTTGAGCTTAATTCCATAAAGAAGACATATTAAGTCATATGTTAATATACACACTCAACTAGTCTATGTACAATTTCCTCGTCACTTTACCCATTTGATAAATTACCTCATGGATTGAAATATTCAAAATCATGGGTTTGTAAATCATACTATTTTGAAGTGCTTTCATAATCATATTGAAATAATTAATTAGTAACAAACTAAAGTACGCATTAAACTATCTCATCCGTATTCTTATATTCATATTAGATCAACATATTTTTACAATAAGATTACACTATCAAATTCTTTGGACCACATTAAGGTACATCTTATATTACTCTCTCTAGAACTATCATTGATATATATTTATTTTTAGATTTGATCCTATTTGGAATCCATTACTTTTGATAATTTATCCTATAATCCATATTGAATGCCTTGTCTAATGATCCATTATCATCTCATCTAATTTATACAAGAATTTATGCACTTGACACTTGGCTACACCTATAGCACGTCTTTCCAACCAAATATATTTGACACTGACACTATACAAGATCAACACACATGTACATGAAAAGTGCACCAAATGCATTTCAAATCTCATAACATATTATTGAACTCCCATTTGATAAGACCTAAAGTTGTATAGATAGTTGTCTTTTACAAGGTATAGACAAATAAGTTCATACCAACATGTTATCACATACATAATACTACATAGATCTTATTTCATGTAATACAAATACATTTTAAAGTCTTTTTCTCTTCTTGAATGTGCATTGCATATGCATTTTGAAACAGAGTTTCTTATGTATATTTTGTAAATTTGGCAGTTTATTGCTCTAACCTTTAATATATATAAATATAAAAATGATGTTGAAATGTTCTTCAATAGGTGGGGCCTCACATGCAACTTAATATATTATTTGGGAAAAAATTGGAGAAAGGCTATGAAAAAAATGGAAAATTCAATGGGAGTTACATAGAATAATTTATTTGGAGCATATACTATAGTTAAGGTGGGGAGTTACATATGAACTTTTTAAAGATATATTCTATGAAAAGTCCCATGACAAGGAATAAAACTATTATATATATAAGTTTGACAAATTGTATTACAATGGGAGTTACAATAAATTATTTATGACATATTCCATGACATGAAATAATAGATTTATTTTGAGAGAGAATCTCTTAAATATTACCCTTTTATTTTTACCATGAAATAATTATTATTTAAAAAAAAACTTCTATAAATTGAAGGGAAGAAATGTATTTGGTACGTTGAGAATTTCTTTGTAAATTTTGCAGGAAATAATTTTGAGGAAAAAGTGAAGCAATGATTTTGAGAGAGAAATTTTGTAGTGAAGTGAATATTTTAAAAAAAAAAAAAGAGATAAAAATAAATCAAAAGAATTTGGAAGATGTTCAATCAAAAAAAAATAAAAGAATGAATTTTCAGATAAGTGCCCTTTCTCAAATGATAAATAAATTTAGGAATATAAAAAAATTAAATTAAATTTATCTATTTTAAATAAAGGAATGAAATCCATTTTTTTTTATTCATTGGAAAATAATAAACTATAATTTAATTTCAAAATGAAATAGTAAATTTAGGGTTTCAAATTTTTATTTTGTTTTTTATTTTAAAATATAAGAAAATAAATATGTTGTGGCATCCTTTGCTACCTTAGATCATCTTGCCGCATCTATTAAGTAGAAAAGGGAGAAATTAGTAGAGATAAAGGAGGAGATAAGAAGTCAATCCAACTCTATTTTCTAAAAAGAAAGAAAGATCAATATAATTTTAGGTGAAGGAGTTAAGATCAAAAAAATGGGTGAATACAATAATGACATAGATTGAAGTAGCTAAGATAAAGATCTAATAAGAGATCATTGTAGTCACAAAACTAGACTATTATGTATTAATAGAGGATGAAGAAAATGATTGGGATGAAAAAATTAAAAACTATAGATATCTCCTTGAAGAATGATAATATGAGGTTCCAATTAGTATCATGAATTACCCACATCTCCATTATTACAATTATCCTTTTCTAGAAGAGTAGTGGATCTATAAAATATACCCCCATTCAAAAAATTTAGCTTGGTGATATATTCCACAACACAACAAGGGAGACTATTTTTTTTATCAATGAATGATTTGACTAGAGCTACGAATCATTGAGGCCACAAACAGGGGACCTTATCCCTAGCATGAACACACAACAACCACCCAAACCCACAAGCATGGTAGCCCAGTGAGGGCATAGAGTCTGTAAGCACACCAACCTAGCGAGGGTCTAGCATGAGTTTGGACACCTATGAAACCACCGACATGAACATCACAATGGTTCACAATTCATGAGCACACTAGATCAGTGAAGGAACAAGCTTGTGACCACAATAGCCCAACAAGGATTTGAACCTTGGTGGAAATATCAACAATGCCACAACTTAACCAACACACTATGGGATCAACTCCAACAAGGGAGACTATTATTAAGCATGTATAAAACATATAAAAAATTGAGACTACAATTAATATAATTTATAGAAAATAACCTTATAAGAGAAAAGAGATATAATCGTACAATCAGGTCAAAAATTGAAACAAATTCAATATTTCCTAATAATAGGGATAGATAATCAAGAGTAGAGTCTTGGAGAAAATAAAACGAAGTGCACAAAAGAAATAAGGAAGAAATATATGATAAGCCATACCAATCTGGGAGACTCAAATAAAAAAAATTCAAAATAGAACCAATGAAATTAATTACACAAACCAATTTTAGGCCTAAGACCAATTACAGTGAAGGTGGGGTTGAAGGCCTTAATGTCTTTAGCTTCCTTAAACTTGTATCTCACTGGAAATAGTAGGGGTGCCTAGCCAAATATTCTAGTAGCCTGAGATTTGTAATATATAAATATTAATAAAGTGTTAAATTGTAAACTTGTTTGGATGTGGCTTCCAATTAGTTTTTGCCTCTCTTCATTGAGCTTTGCTTTCAACATTCTATTTGGGGATTACAATATGTTAGACTTATATGAAAGTATTAGTTTGTTGTATTTTTCTTTAAGAATATTACTTAGTGTCACTTAGAAATGATAGTTCCCCTCAGCTTGTAGTAGTTTAAACTAAGGTGAAATAGATTATTATATATTTTTATTGAGTCACTGGTTAGAAAACTATAATTTAGTGTGAAAATTCTATTGCAGATACTGATTATTAATCTCCTATATAAATAGATTATTTGATTGCTGAAAATTAATTCATAGCAAATATTGAAAAATAACACAACTGCAACTTCACAAATAAAACCGCATGAATAGAGAAGAAAATATGCAAAATAATAAACACAATATTTTTGGACATTGTCCTTAGAAAAACCCCGAAGGGAAAACTAGTACTATAGATGAGGAATTTTATTAAACTTCAACAAATCAAGAGATACATAAATTGCTTGCCTCTTACTAGTAGAGCTCCGACAATATTCTTCTCCAGAATTTCTTCCCTCAATTTCTCTTGCTAAAATTCCACAACTGATGTTTCCAACGCTATCACTGCGCCCTTGCTATCAATGCAAATGCTTCTCAAGTGTGTGTTCTCCATATATCCATTGATCCCCTTTTATACTCACCTCATTGAAAAACCAATGACCATGATTTAATCTCAATCAATAGATGAGATTAATTATACTCTAACAAACCCTAACTAAGTGGATTCTAGAAGTCTCTAGAGGAATCGATTAATTAATAATTAATTATATGGACTCTAACTAACTCCTTTCTATAAGTCTCCTGAAAAATTAATTAATTAATTAAATATTCTTGGGTTTGGAGACACTTTTCCAAGCTACAAAAATTAACACTCCCTCTTACCAAGGAAGGTGTTCTACATGACACCCAACTTATCTCTGAAGAAGATGAATTTCACCTTCCCTAATTCCTTTGTCAAAATGTTTGCTAGTTGCTGATCTATAGGTATATACTATAGCTAAATAATCCCCTCATGGACACAATCCCTGATGAAATGATACTTGATGTCTATATGCTTAGACCTATCATGAAACATTGTATTCTTAGACAATTTGATGCAACTCTGATTGTCATAGTGTATCACTGTAGTCTCAACCCTTTGACCAAACAAGGCTACCAAACACTTCCAAAGCCATATTACCTCACATGTCACCATGATAGCTGCTATGTATTCTACCTCTATAGAACTCAAAGCCATGGACTTCTACTTCCTACTATACCAAGAGAAAACTCCTAATTCCAAACTAAAGCAACACCCTGAAGTGCTTTTCCAATTCACTGAACTACCTACCCAATCTGTGTCAGTATAGCCTATCAACTTGATACCATCACCTCGAGCATATATAATCCCATACTCAATGGTACCATGAAAATACTATAACACATGCTTTGCTCTGTTGCTATCCAATGTACTCTCTTTGGCTCAACCATGAACTAAGAGACTTTAATGCAAAGGATATATCTGGCATGGTGTTGACCAAATGCATGAGAGATCCAATCAACTGCATGTATAAGGTGGGGTCTACATCCTTCTCCCTAGATGTGTCTACCTTCTTCCAATTCATGATCATAGGTGTAGAAATGGCTTTGCAATCCTCCATCTCAAACCTCCTCAAGATTTCAATGCAATATTTCCCTTGTATAAGGAAAATATCTCCATTTGTTTGTCATACCTCCATGCCTAAAAAGTAGTGCACAAGCCCCAAATCCTTCATCTCAAACTTTGCTACAAGGCCCCTCTTGCACTCCTCTATGAGCCCCAGTGAACCTATTAAAAATAAGTCATCCACATATAGAATAAGAATGAGACCCTCACCCTCAACCACCAAGTAGTATAGGTTAGTATCCACTTCACTCTTCATAAATCCCATTCCCTGCAAGTATCTATCAATGCACTCATACCATGCCCTGGGAGCCTGCTTGAGGTCGTACAAAGCTCTCTTAAATCTGCACATGTGGGTTTCACTGTTGTGTGCTACAAATCCCTCTGGTTGTTCTATGTATACCTCCTCTATCAACTCATCATTAAGAAACATTGTCTTGACATCCATTTGATGGATCTGCCATCCCATCTGAGTTGCAAGTGAGATCACGACTCGTATAGAAGTATACTTGGACATTGGAGTGAGTGTCTCGTATAGTTAATTCCATCCTTCTAAGAGAACCCCTTAGCCATGAACCTTTCTTTTTATTTCTCAATGCTACCATCTACATCATGCTTGATCTTATAGATCTAGCATGATCTAACCACTGCCCTATCTGTTGGTCTAGGCATGACCTCCCATACATCATTTGCACTATTGAGGTATATTCCTCAACCATCACATCTTGCCACACCTATTGTTGTGTAGCTTGCTGATACCTGGAGGGCTCACTATCTACTAACTAACTAATGCCATATAGTCATTATACCTGGCTAGTTGTCTTTGTTGTCTATTACTCGTTGTAGGAGCTCCCACAAACTCCTAATTATCCCTATGTGTCTATTGGTTCCTACTACCAATTGTAGAGAATGAAATATCAACCCCCATGTCTTCTTGATGCATCTCTTGGATTTGTTGCTCCATACTCTGTGAACTCTAAGCACCTAAGCCTGTGCTTGTACTAGTAACTGTACTTGAGCTTTGTTTCCCCTAATCCGGTTGCATAGTTCTTGGAGCTTTTGTTGGCTACTCACTCTGATCATTTGCTAGAAAATCTTTGGACCTCCTAAATTCCTTGTCCTCCATGAACCTGATATCATGCCTAACTATAATCCTTGGGGCCCCTGGAATAAATATCCAATATGCCTTTGAGGTTTGCTATACCCCACAAAGTACCCTCTCTCTGCAGTCTGATCTAACTTGGAATGTGTAGGCCCTAGAATGTGACAATATGCCAAACTCCCAAATATCCTAAAGTGATTGAAATCTAGCTTCTTCCCTAAGAATTCCTCCTTTGGTGTCATCTTGCCCAATACCTTATGTGGAACCCTATTTGTATGTATACTATTGTACTGCATGCCTCTACCCATAAGTGACATGGCATATCTTGGTCATACAACATAGCCCTTGTTGCCTCTGATATAGACCAATTCTTCCTCTTAGAAACCCCATTTTGCTATGGGTTGTAAGGAATAGTCCACTCTCTCTTGATTCCTTCCCTAGTATAGAACTCTTGGAAATCTTTCCCTTTGTACTCACCTCCATTTTCTGACCAAAGAATCTTTATCTTCCTTTTTGTAAAATTCTCCACAAGAGCTTTGAACTCTTGGAAGCGATTGAAGACCTCATCATTGGTCTTCAAGAAGTATATCTAAGTCTTCCTGGAGAAATCATCAATAAAATTAACAAAGTAATCGTATCCTCTGAGAGACTTCATCAACATTGGTCCACATATAACTTAATGTACTAGATCAAGAACACCCTTAGATCTAGTGTCACTCCTTGGAAAAGTTGCTTTCATAAAATTCCCCAATACACATCCCTTACATACATCATCATGTTCTGTGCTCACCTTTGGAACACCTATCACTGTCTCACGAAGCAATTTAAGTGCTCCATGATGTATATGGCCCATCCTCTTATGTAATAGCTCTCCTTGATCTCTAGAATTATTATTTCTCATTAGTTTCTTATGAGTATCAAACTACAACTTGTAAATTCGTCCGCTCCTAACTCCAATAGCTATAGGTGATTTCCAATCCTTATTCTTGATTGAAACATTCACCCCTCTAAAGAGTACATTGTAGCCTTTATCCTGAAGGACGGATACAAAAATAAGGTTCATACCTAAGCCTGAAACATGCAACACATCATGAATGGGAATTAGCTTTCCATTCTTCCTCTAAAATAGAACAGTTCATTTCCCAACTAGATTTAGTTTGGACATGTTCCCCATAGAAATTTGTATTCTGATATCCTCCTTATAACTAGACAAGTACTCTCTAACTCCTATCATATGAAATGATGGGCCCACTATCTATATACCAAACACCCTATGAGATTGACCTAACCATACAAGCTATGAGTGTAAACTCACCATCCATTATGCTAGAGAGCTCATTTTCACTTGCTGAAGCTATTGTCTACTTCTTTCCTTTCTTTTCATTCTTCTTCCTGTGCGGGAAATTGCTGACATAGTGGCCAAACTCATGGCAGCCATAGCACTTGATCTTAGACAAGGTCTTCTTCTTCTCACTTTGTGGATTTGATCCTTTGCTAGACCCCTTCTTCACTTTCCCTTTTGCTACTAGGGCAACATTTTCCTATTTTTCCTCACTTTTTTGACTTTTATTGTTGGTTCCATTGACAAGACTTAGTCTAACCTCCTCTTGAGTGAAGTCACTCCATATTCAATCCCAACTAGGTAAGGTGTCTTGTCCATTGATAACTTGAACAAAGACATCCCACTACTTAGTAAACCCATTTAGGGTTATTCATACTAGCTCATCATCATCTAGTGTATCTCCAATAGCTACCAAATCATCCTTGACAAGTCTAAGTTTGGTGAGGTAACTTGTAACATCTTCTTCGTTATTCATCTGGGTATTCCTCAACTTTTCTCTAAGAATCAACTTTCAATTAGTGGTAGCATTTTGGTATAGATTCATAATGGCATCCCATATCTTCTTCATTGTATCTAACTCTGCGATATGCAAAACAATATGGTCCTTGACACCATCAAGAATTATCCTCCTTGCCTTGGCATCTTCCTTCTTATATGCTAAGAGTTGTGTTGGATCTGTAGGTATAGCTACAACACTAGTCACATATTCCTTGATACCATTCTCTTCTAGCAATTATTTTTTGGCTTTCCATAAACCAAATTTTGAGGCTCCATCCAATCTGTCCTAATCTCTTAAACTTGCTGAGGCCATCTCAAATGATAAAATAATAATAATAAATATGAAGAGGTTGAATTAGGTCTTATAAACCCTTGATTTTTCCTTCCTATTCCTATGTTGAGCCTTTTTTCCCCTCAGATTAGCTTTGATACCATGTGTAAATTCTATTGCAAATACTAACTATTAATCTCCTATCTAAATAGATTATTTTACTATCAGAAATTAATGCACAACAAATATTGAAAAATAACACAACTACAACTTCACAAATAAAACCACAGGAATAGAGAAGAAAATATGTAAAAGAATAAACACAATATTTTTAGACAAATTGTCCCTAGAAAAACACTGAAGGGAGAACCTATACTACAAATGAGAAATTTTATTAAACTTCAACAAATCAAGAGATACATAAACTTCTTGCCTCTTACTAGTAGAGCTCTGACAATATTCTTCTCCAAAAATTCTTCCCTCAATTTCTCTTGCTGAAATTCCACAACTATTGTCTCCAACACTATCTTTGTGCCCTTCTTACTACTACAAAACCATTTGCTATCACTACAAATATTTCTCAAGTGTTTGTTCTTCAAATTCCCATTGATCCCCTTTTATACTCTCCTCATTGAAAAACCAATGGCCATGATTTAATCTCAATCAATGGTTGAGATTAATTATACTCTAACAAACCCTAACTTAACTAAACTCTAGAAGTCTCTAGAGGAATCAAAATTAATTAATAATTAATTATCTGGGCTCTAACTAACCCCTTTTTAGAAGTCTCCAAAAAAATCAATCAATTGATTAAATATTCTTGGGTTTGGAGACACGTGTCTAGCTACAAAAATTAACATTTAGAAGCTGGGAGTATTATATCCCATGGTATCAATGTGACAACTAGTTTTTTGTTCATCTAGATGTTAACATTTACGTTTTTATATTGTTGTATGTTGTATGCCAAAGTTGGTGAAGGATAATTTTGACACCATTCCCCTCATTTTCATCAATTGGCACATGTTGAAGATCTAACAAATTTTGAAATCCTAAAGGCTAGAGAGTCTACAACATGCTAGCTTATAGACTTAGTTTATTTCTATTACATATAGTATATTTTAACTAAAATGTGACTTACAAATAGGTTTACAAAAAATTGTAAGTGTTTTGACTTATAGTGGTCAAACATAATCTTCTATCCTAATATTAACTTTTTTTCTAGAGCATTGAACTCCACTAGTAGAGATTATTGTATCCAAGGTTATCTAATGTAATTTAACTAGCTTTTTATTCATCTAGGAATTGATATTCTCAATTTTTACAGTCAATACATGTTTGTCTCCATAGTTGGTGAATGAATTTTCTCACTAAATAATACTCATAGTGTTGATCCATTCTCACCATTCTCGTGTGTAGAAGATCATGACCATATGTGAGAAAAAAACATACACAAGCTAGCAATTGATCAACAAAACAATGTCAAACATGTTAGAAAAGAAAATCCAATGCTCTCTATGAGATTCTTTAGCCAATTCAAGAGAAGACATGAAATAAACAAGAAACTATCAAAGATTGTATGTAATCTAAATTAAACTAGCTAAACCTCCATTCCATAGGGGGAGTGATGCTCCTTTGATGTGGAAAGAAGCCCTTTCCCAATCCCTTTGATAAGCTTGATGATTGAATATGATTCCAAGTATGAAAAATGGCTATAATCTAGCTAAAATAGATGAAAACGATAGAATGCTATGAACTTAAATGGCTATAGTGACAATGAATGAAGTTGTGAATCCATATTGTGAAAAGGATGCCTCTATTTAGAGAAGCAAAGGGTTGAAGAATGAGAGGATTTGATGAATCTGGGATAAATTGAGAGCCAATGAGAATGTGCCAAGTGTCATAATTCTATTGGAGGAAGTTGGAACACATTTTGGGAAATGTGTGAGTGGAGGAGGATGGAAGAGAAGTAAATTTTGTTGGTTGAGAATTTGAAATTGGTGTAAGAGGAATTAAATGAGATTTGAGAGGATGTAAGAAGATATGAAAGGTTGTAAGAGAATAAAATGCAGATGTGAAAAGTTTTTGAAAACCTTTGGAGGGAAATTGAATTAGAGGTGGTTGAGAGGAATATTCCTTAGAATATTCCTTTGTGAGGATAATTGAGGAATTAGATAAATAGAAGAAATTGATTTTATGTGCAACCTAGTTAGTTGACAATGGTTGATTTAACTCTTGAAGAGTTAAAAGATGGAGGATTTGATAATGTTGATTAGAAAGCTGATTTAGGATTAATTAATCCAAAATTAATTAATTGGAGAGGATTAGGAGATGTGACATTTGATTTGATTGTTTTTTAATCAAATGAGAGGATTAAGAGAGGATTTAATTAAATGATTTGATTTAATTAAATAAGATGTATAATTAGTTAGAAGGGTGAATTAATCCAATAAATTTAAATTAATAGTTGAATTTGTTGATTTTAATTAAATAATATTGATTATTTAATTATGTGATCAATTTGAGGCAATTTTAGAAGGAACAGTATTAGTTGATCAAAATCAAATGCATAGTATCAATCAGGCATTTTCTGGTGTCTACATTTTTCCCCTCTTTGAAGCGAAGTACTTGCTGCGTTGGTTTAAAGAATAAAACTACCAAGATCAAAATTAAAAAAAAAATGATTTTTTAGATGGCTCACTATTGCCCTAATGAAAGAAATTACGCTGCTATACTGCCCCCTCAAAAAATTGGGTGAAAATTGCAAAATTTGGTCAAGCTCATGAAAAATATTCAATGATGATTCAGGAGCAGAAAATAACCCATAGGATGTGAAATTAGACTCATAGCGATGAAAATAGATCGAAACAAGATTTTTTGGGGAAAAAATGGATGAAATGGGTTCAAAAAGCCTAAAAAATACCCAAAATACCTTAAAAATTTGCATAAAAGGGGTTAAGAGGGTCATTTTCAAATAATTTAATTTGCTCACTTGCCCTTTAGAGATTCTGATGATTTTTCTCTAAGATGCTGACAAAATGGCTGCTCGTGTGCTTCCCATACATTGGATGGATCAATTTCATGAGTTCCAATAGCCTTAGGATGAAGGACCCTTAGTACGTCTTTCAAAAAATTTCTCATTTTTTATGTTTTTGGTGCATTTATTAGGGTCCCTTTAGGTCAGCCAAAAGCGGCTTTTTAGGGTGTCACTTTTATCACAGGTAGTGTTGCTTTTGCAGATGTTGACCTGCATTTGTAGTGGAGCATCGCGCGAAGCTCAAGGGTTCTAGAGTTACACAAAAAATACTGACTTGCCTTTGCAATATAGCATCGTGCAACCCTAGGAGGTTTTGGCATTGCTCAAAAATGTTGGCTCGCCTCTACAAGATAGTGTCACATTTGATTTCAGTATCATATTTGCAAAATACAGAGCATCACTTTTGAAAATGTAGTCTCGCCTTTTCCTTTTTAGGATTTTAATTTTTTTTGAAAAGTGTTCATTTTGCAATTTTTTGGCATCGTGGGCATTTTGGTTGCAGGAGGCCCTGCCGATGCTCAATTCAAAGGAGCTCAGGAGCCAGTTTCTATACCAAGCTAGGCATTTGTTAGATCAAGCTCTATTTTTCCTTAGAACTATTGGTTTTGGCCACATTGCTCAGATGCTTGAGGTGCGAACGCACCTCACGATGATGACAACTTTGGTCAAGAGATGGTGGAGCAAGACCTATTTATTCCATTTACCAATTGGCGAGGCCACCATCACCTTGGAGGATGTATGACAGATCCTACAGATTCCTATTCATGGTGAGCACATCATCTATGATGTTGAGGCTGATGATGATGCAATTTTCCAATTATTTGATGTTGATTCATGTGAGGTGGACATCAGCTAGATAAACCTTTGTCGATATGAGGGGATTTCCCCTGACTTGACTTTGTTCATCAATGCACTGATCGTAGGAGTCCTTGTTCTTGATTAGTGATCCCAAGGATACAATGTTGGCTAGGGAATCACTGGTCCTATATGATGGAGGAGATGACAATCTATGCCTAGGGGCTAGTCATCTTGGCCTCATTGTCTCATGATATGCACTAGGTTGAATACAATGGGGCTTGCACCATTGGAGCGGGTGTCACTCTTCTTCACATGTGGGCATATGAGCACATTGTTGTTTTGAGGCCACAAATTGTAGATCTCTAGACCAACCATGATGATCCTGCGGTGTACAGATATGGGGGAATTACTACACTCCACTTTATATGTATCATAGGCATCCCACACTATAGGAAGGTTTTGGATGAGATAATAGTTTTTGGGTGGAGGCCTTGGCTCCACTTTCTCAGATGGCATGATGACGGTGATCATCTTTTCTACTATTGGAAATCCTGATATATGCAGGGGTAGGAGTATTATATGGTTGAGTGGTACCTCCTAGATAGGGTTGCTCACTAGTTCGGGGAGGTGCAAGATGCACCCAATGATACACAGAGAGCCATCTTTTCTTGTAGGTTTAGAGAGGCAGCATGGGGATAGAAGATCCCACCCTAACAGGTGATCAGTGATTTTAGGCAGATGGTCATGGTGCCATGGGTGTACTTTGACATTCCTATGGATGCAGGGACTACCTAGGCTTATGATGCATATTGGCAGGCTCATGCCTCTATTCATTTGGCATTACCATCAGTTCTAGTACCGAGCAAAGGATAGGTTAGAGGAAAGAGGATTGGATAGGTCCCACAACAGCCTAGAGGCTAGCACTAGGATGGACAGGATGGGGGCAGGGATCATGATGGATAGATCCCACCATTGGTGCCACCTGTTGGACAGAGGCCACCAGTCTAGCCACATCAACAACCACACATGCCACCCCCACGACCACCATCAGGTCCTGATCCTAGGGATAGACAAATAGTAATGTTGTAGGTGCAAATACAAGTTTTAACGAGGCAACTTTAGTAGGAATAGGCCCAGATACAAACATTGGTCTATGAGAGGGATCGAGCTCGATAGGAGGTGGTGCAGGAGCATTAGATGAGGTAGGCCTCCGATATGGCCCTAACACTAGAGAAAGGATAGAGGTAGCTGCTAGAGGTTGTAACACAATAGATTTAGGGATAGGCCACAATTTTGAAGGAGATGTATGGCCAAGCGATGTAGGAGGCCTCATATTACAAGGCTATGTACTACAAAGCTATGGCACATGAGTGGAGGGAGCCAAATTTCTCCCACCTTAGTCATATTTATCCTACCAATACCCCTCATGAAGGAACATCAAGGAGACCATCAAGCTCTCACCATTAGAGCCAAGGGAGCCATTAAGGAGGTGGACAGAGCGAGGGAAACTTGGGATATTGATAGTACATAGGGACACACTTTTTGTACAACCTGATTATGATTTGTATACATTCATTGGCTGAGTTTTTTGACTAGCCTCTTGTATATTCAATACTATATACTAATTCCAATGTATCATGACATTCAAATTTTTATAGATATATATGAGATGACTTGCAATGCATTTATATGGTGTGATGTTTATTTTATTTTATGTGATGTGTATATATATGAATGGATGGATGCATGTAATGTTGATGTGATGCAATATTATTGATGTATGATGGATCTATGTAGATGCACTTTTATGTGATGGATGCAAATGTATTTATGGATGATGGATGTAATGTAATGATATGTTCTATTCCTTTTTTCGTATCTTTTATATGTGTAATATGATGATGCTCAAGTGGTCATGTGATGAATGCAAATGTGATGTAATGCCTAACAGTTTATTTTTCAATATCTTTTCCATATGTAATGTATGTATGGATGATGTGATGATGCTTATATGATTATGCAACAAATGTGTTATGCAAAGGTATGGTTTATGAGATGTTTCCTATTATGTATGATATACAATGATATGCAGTATGCTGATGTTTTGTGGATGTAGGATGGACATATATATATAAATGTTTTTGTTTCTGGATGTCATGATACCATGTTAATATTAGTATTTGGGAACTTAGATAGAAGAAAGAGAAATCAATCCTTGACTTCGAGATGATACAAAAAACATGATGATAATGATGATGATTGCTTATCATAGATTGGGGATATAAAGATATTACCTTATTTTTGATAACACACATAGATACGATGCATCAAGGTATAAAGAACTAGGATGATGTTGTACCTAGTGCAATGGAATTTGACTTGACAATCAGATAGGAGTACCCTTGCTCACACCTGACATACAAAACCTTATTTAGGATGCAGTTCAGATACTTCATACATCTCAGACCAAAACATAGAAAGGAAGAACCTTCACATGTGGTCAAAAATATATTCCAAACATCCTCCCTATAGACCAAACAAAGTAAGCATGGCAAAGGTTATATTACAAGAATATCCAACAGGAACAACAAATAAAAGATAATGATCAACACCCCATTATTTTCTCTCTAAATAATTTTGTGTAGACATCATCAAGAGGTCATTGGAATGAGTGCAATATGATAAATCAACAAGACAAATATCATGTAAACAAACAAGCTAATATTTTTCATACCTTTAGCCAAGACTAAACTACGGTGATGCCTGATGTTGATGTCCATTATAGGAAGGATGCATCCTAGGACATGATGTTATCAGATGATTTTGTGACTAACTAGATGATGGACTATTAATACCAAGAGTTTACCAACTTGTTTACCTACTGACCTAGACTTGAGACCATGACACTTGAGTTTTCACTTTTAATTTGTCATACTTGTTTCCGATTGCTTCACCAAAGGTTTGGGGCGATGATCATTTATTATGAGTGGATGTTTATTGTGGGTGAAAGTGAGATGGGATAGATGGATTATTTTTGGGTTTTTTGAATGTTTTTGGTATTTTGAAATGTTTGAGACTATTTTTGGTATTTTCTAGATGTTTTACAATTTTTTTTATTTTCGAAATTTCTAATGTTTTTTGTGTTTTATGAGATTTTGACCAAAAAATTAACCTAAAGACCTATCCTAGGGGCCTTGGGGGCTGATCAAAGATTAGACTTTCCTATGTTATACATGCAGACACCACGTAGTTCGACTGACATAGACTCATTTATTGATGAGATATGAACAAATGGATTGCCTAGTTTACTATGATAGACTCCTAAAGAACTGACCTAATGTGTCTCGGGGTAACATCGATGATGCCCTTGCCTATGTTCAAAGTTCAAAGACCAATAGTTCAACACAATGACGCTATTTTTGTCTCTTCCTAACTTTTTGACCTGTTTTTAGATTTTTGATATGTTTTGGACGTTTTTAGGTTTTCTGATTTTCTTAATGTTTTTGGACTTTTTGATTTTAAGGAAGACTTCAACAATATACATGAATCTGATCCAATGTAGGTATAAGAACACTCCCCCAATGTGATTTGATAGACTACTTTGATATAGGTAGGACAAACTAGCCTTAAGAATGTGCCAAGTAGTACTAGGAGGGAACATGATATAAACATAGGATCAAGCTATGATGTAGACGCAGATGGATGATCGAAGGATGAATGGAATGTAATGGATGAATGATGTAGAACAGCCAAATAGATCATGGTGGATGGAAAGTGATTATTTAGATGAGGTGCTTGTTTTCCAGGTTTTTACTAAGGTACTTTCCCAAAGTGCCACCAAAGTGGTTTTCACTAGAGAATGATTTTTTTATTTACTGTTTTCAATCCTTTTTCTAATTTTTTTGTTGGATTTTAATTTTAATTTTTTTTTTTTTGGATTTATACCTTGCAATTTTAGGCATATTTTTTTTGAGATGGGAGCTATTAATAGGCTCCTGTAGGGGTTCACCTTGGGGTGTAGACAGCTGATATGCTCCTGATTTGTAACTTTTCATGATGATGAAAGGTCCCAACCAATTGGGTTCAAATTTCCTTTGCTATCTATATTTGGTACATTCTTCTAATTCTCCTTCAATACAAGCTCCGCAACTTGAAATTTTTGACTCTTGATCATCTTATTATATTTCCTTTTGAGACAGTTCTAGTATACTTGTAGGTGGTTCAAAGCATCCATGTGCTACTCATCCAGTAGTTGTAGCTTGTTCAATCATGACACCTGATATTCTTCATTAGTAGTGAGATTCTATAATGATATTCTTAAGGATGGGAGATCGATCTTAATAGGAAGGATGTCTTATGATCCATAGGCTAGGGAGAATGGGGTTTCACTTATTGGTGTGCAAATACTTGTTCAATAGGTCCATAGGTTGGGATTCAATTGTAAGTGCTAGTTACGACCAGCTTCATTGACTATTTTCTTTAGGATTTTTGAGATGGTTTTATTTGTAGCCTCAACTTGGCCATTTCCCTAGGGGTAATATGGGGTGGAGAAGAGATGTTGGATATTGATTTTTTGGCATAGTTCTTGAACATCCTAGTTTTTGAAAGGTGTCCCATTATTTGAGATAAGGGTTTGTGGGACACTGTAGTGGAAAATGAGGTAGTTCTAGATGAACTTGGAAATCTACTTCCCTATGATGTAGGTCATTGGAATGGCCTCTACCCACTTCATGAAGTACTCAATGGCAGTGATAGTGAGCTTGTGTCCATTGGATGAGGTGGGTGTGATTTTACCAATGAGATTGATCCCCCATTGTGATAAGGGTCAAGGTGTTATAATCGGTTGGAGCTCTTGAGCTGGTGCATGGATGAGGTCCCCATGTTGTTAACATTGCAAGCATCTTTGGACATAGTCGTGAGCTTCCTTTTCCATCATAGGCCAATAGTACTCGGTCCTCAACAGTTTCTTGGCCAAGGTCATACCACTCAAATATGGTCCACAAATTCCATTGTGTACCCTCAGTTAAAGCATTCAAAGCTTCCTCAGGGTTTAGGCATCGCAACAGGGTTCCTTCAATATTCCTACGATATAGGATTTCTCCTAAGATAACAAAGTAGGATTACTTTTTGACAAATGTTCTCTTAAGGTTTGGGGTGATATCAGTGGGGAGGACTCTTATTTTAAAGTAGGTGTAAATATCATGATACCAAGGGCCACCGAGACCAACGATTTCACACATGAACTCAAACTTTGGTACCTCAAATGCTAGTACAAGAAGCTGCTCTACTAGGAATTCATGTTTATGGAAATTGTGTGGGATATCCAGTAGTGATCCGATTGTTTCTATAACATCCACTACTTTATTGTTTGCTTTTGGTATTTTCTCAAATGTGATGTCTATGAATAATTCCTTGAATCTTTCCACCTGTTTCTTGTATGGGGTCAATTTTTCATCCTTTGTTTGATATTCATTATTGACTTGGTTGATGATAAGTTGTGAGTCCTCATAGGCTTTAAGTGCCATGATATACCATTGTATTGCAATCCTAAGTCCTATGGCAAGAGCCTCATACTCTACAACGTTGTTTGTGCAAGGAAAATACAACTTATATGACTTTGGTATGCAATCTCCTTGTGGTGTTATGAAGAAGACCCCAACTCCTAACCCATGTTGTGTGTAGGATCCATTAAAATATACTTTCTAGTGATTTTCCACACTTAGGTTAAAGATAGACTCATCAAGAAATTTTGATACCAATGGGTTCTCTAAATATATTGGTGTCTCCACTAGCTGGTCTACAATTACTTGTCCTTTAATGGCCTTTCGTTCTACATACTCAATGTTGTGTTCTATAAGAATCATGACCCATTTAGTTGTCCTCTCTATGAGTGTTGCTTTAGAAAGTAGATACTTGAGAGGATCTATCTTGGCAATGAGTTTTATTTGATGTGCCAACATATAGTGCCTAAATTTTTTTATAGTAAACACCACTATTAGGCAAGCCTTCTCAATGGATTTATAATTTAGCTCATGTCCTACCATGGTTCTAATAATGTAGTAAATAGCTCTCTCTTTCTCATTTTCATCATGTTGAGCTAAGAGAGCACCAAGGGTTGCTATTGTTGCAGATATATATAGGATTAATGGCTTGTTCATAATTGGTGGCATAAGGAATGGTGGTATGAACAAGTACTCCTTGATTTTATTGAATTCCTGATCACATTTCTCATCCCATTTGTATGCTACCCCCTTGTGGAGTAGATGAGAATATGGGATAGCTTTATCTACTAATTGTGCTATAAACCTGCAAATGGATTGGAGTCTTCCCTGTAAACCCCTCAACTGCTTCAATTTTCTAATTGGCACTTCCATCTCGAGGATTGATTTGACTTTGGTTGGGTCTATCTCAATTCCCCTCATAAATACAATATACCCAAGGAGCTTGCTTGATTCACCCCAAAGACACACTTCTTGGGATTGAGCCTAACCTTGTATTCCTCTAGCCTCTCAAATATGGAGCTCAGTGTCATTATGTGATCCTCACACTTTATTGATTTAGCTAATATATCATCCACATAGTCTTCCATGGTTTTGTGAATCATTTCATGGATGATTAAAGTCATAGCTCTTTGGTAGGTAGCTCATGCATTTTTCAGTCCAAATGGAATCATATTCTAGCAGTAGGTTCCCCATGGACAAGTGAAAGTTGTCTTGTGTTGGTCATCCTTAGCTATCATGATCTTATTGTACCCTGAGAATCTATCCATTAGTGATAGAATTTTATGCCCTACTATAATATCCACAGTCATGTCTATATTTGGAAGAGGAAAATCATCCTTAGGACATGCTTTGTTTAGATCCCTAAAGTCAGTATAGATGCAGATGCCCCCAGTGGGCTTAGAGAAAGGTGCAAGGTTTTAAATCCATTCTGAATAATCAATTGGCCATATGAAGTCGGCGTCAAGGAGCTTCTATAATTCAAGTTTGACTAGTAATGCTATTTGTGGATACATCTTTCTCAATTTTTTTCTTATTGGTTTTTCCTCTAGATAGACGGCTAGATGGTGAACCATGACCTTTGAATCAAGACCAAGCATGTCAGCATAGTTCCATGCAAATTTTACCTTTCTTTCTCTCAAAAATGTGGCTAAAAGTTTATGTTCTTCTGTTAAGAGTGATTCTGCATAGAAGGTGATATGTGGTGTTTCCTCAGTTCCTAAGTTAACTAGATTGCACTTCTCTACCAAGACTGTCGACTTTTTCTACTGAATAGCACTAAGGGAAAGATTGAATCCTTCATCATTTGGCACCTCAAAGAGTTTTTCACCATTGGATGTGTCCTTTTTTTATACTATTTTTCATGTCAAAAAGTGCCATAGTGTGGTTTTCACTTAAAGACCTAGATAATACTCTTAAATTTTTAATTTTGTGACTGAAGGATTCAATCATTTCCCCATAGTATGTGTGTGTGTCTAGCTCAATGTCAAACCCAACTTATGATTTCCACATGATAGAGTATCCCACAGTCCCATGAATTCTGAGAGAGCCTCATCATTTTCAAACGTGCCCAAGATCAGTGGTCCTCATTGGTCATAATCAATGAGTTGGGGGTAGACAAGTTTTAGCTCATTGGTCTGGTTACTTGGTTTGAAAGATAGGGTACTAATCATGAAAAGAGATGAATCCTCAAATAACATGGGTAGGTCAATGATGGGTTTCTCATCACATACATCAGTTATATCAAAGGTAAAGTTATCTAAAGGTAAACCTATGGATACCAGTAACTGCAAAGGAGCTTTGATTGTTTTAACCAAGAAACCTTTGCCACATATGGTTATCTTCGGAGGGTTACATCCAAGGCCAAGATTCTTCATTTACTTCCTAGGAATGATAGGTTCTAGTAGGCCAATATCATTTTGCCTAATCTTTTTATTTTTGTTATAGCCCCATCCTTGAATTAACTGTAGTCCTTTGTTGTTATTGTCCATTGGAAGACCATGTATGGGCCTTTCATCTTGATATAATAAGCTTGACATATCCCTCTCATCCACCACTTCTTGACTTTGGTCCCCCCATCTTTTGAATCTAGAGGGGTCTGTTTTCAAGGTTTGAGTTGATGTTTCAATTAGTTGGGGTTTCCCATGAGACCGAGGAGATTGAGGTAACACTCCTATTACAAAGGAACTCTTTTTCATTTTGTAATCCCCACACCCATTATCTTGGATAATGAATTTAATATCAAAGATGTCTAGAATGGAGGGTTTCTTTGTCTCAGAAGTTGAAGTTAGGGTAGATAGGTCTATATATGGATATGTGGGTCCATCATCATTATTTGGCACCTAAGGGATCTTGTAGTACTTGGCTTCCATATTTTTACAATAATAAAATGGTTCAAGATCTCCATGGACTATGACCTCTTGATTTTCATAGGGAAACTTGACACATTGATGGTAGGTGGATGTGATAGCTTGCATCCCATGGATCCATGGGTTTCCTAGGAGCATATTGTAAGGTAGTTCAAGATCAAGGACTTGACATGTAGTTTCCATGATAGATGGCCCTAATTGAATAGGGAGTTGAATGGTGCCTTGAGACACCCGTTCTTGATCATCATATGCCTTGATAGTAATACCCTTACCTTTTTCAATGATGTCTTCAGTGAATCCTAGATTCTTTATTAGATCAAGGGTACATATATTTAACCTTTCACCTCCATCCACCAAGACTCTTTTGAATTTATTTTTATGGACTAATACTTTGAGATAGAGTGTTTGGTTATGAGATGGTTATGTTGAGAAGTCCTAATCTAAAAATTTTAGGAGATGTGGTGTGGTGATATGTCTAACCATAGCTTGGAACTAGTTTGCATCAAGATCTGTGGGGATAGTGGATGTAGCCAATGCTTTTCCTAGGATTTCCCCATGTGCTGGTGAGATTTTTAGTAATTCCATGATGGAGATTTGGGTAGGGGTCTTTTTCAATTGATCTACGATATTATAACCACTAGGTACCGACTTTGGATTAGTGGTAGATGCCTTTGGTGGTTGGGATTGTCCTACAATGGTAATTATGCCACCACGTGTGGTAACTCCATAATCGGCTTTGGATCCTTTGATGTTAACAACAGTGACCCACTCATCTAAGGATGCAACAACATGGTCATAAACATGGTTCATATTATTACACTTCACCTTACCATTTTTGTTTCCCTTATTGTGATCTAGCATCGAATTTTTGTATATTTTGAGATCTTGATCTCCTAGGAGTTTTTCAATGGTTATGGTTTTGTCATCAATGAGGTCCTCAATCATATTCTTAAGTTGCATGCAGCTAGCTGTTGTATGTCCCTTAATTTTGTGAAAATTGTAGAGATGTTTCTTGTTATACGATGGTGGCTTAACTTGAGGCTCTTGATAATCATCATAAATAGGGATCTTGATGAGTTTTTATTGTATCAACTATTGCAGGATAGACTCAATTGGTTCCCCAAGTGGCATGTATTTTCATTTAAGGGGGTATCTATTTCTTGGAGGTAGTCCTCCTCGATTATTTAGGTTATGGTTACGTCGTGTTGCTTGTGTGTTGTTTTGGTTGTTGACTTGTAGTTGTTGGTATGATTATGTGTTTTTCCTTGGAGCATTGATTATAGCTTTGGAATCAACCACACCATCATGAGTAACATTTTTGTTCTTTTCCCATGTATGTATGTTTTCATTATAACTGGTTGATGGTCAATTGTCTTGATAAGTAGGTGTCCCCTCTTGTGCGATAAGGGCTCTTCCAATGTTGAGCACCTTGGGGATCAACTAGTCATATGTGGTGATGCATTATATTTTTAGATGGAAGGATAAGGTTCCTTTGAGATTGGTGATGATAATACAGATTTGTTCCTCTAGCATAGTCCACTTGCTCCTATTGGCCTTGGATCACCATCATTGCAAGAAGGATGCAAATGTTTACCCCTTGGCTTGTTTGAGAGTGGATAGTTCTTCTAGACTCATGTCCATGCCTAAGTTGAATGAATAGTTATGTATGAACAAGTCCACAATTTCTTAGAAATTTTTGATTCTAAGAGGAACCTAGGAGAACCATTCCATTGCTGGACTAGCTAAACTTTGAGGGAAGAGCTGCATTAGATACAAGTCATCATAGGAAACTTCCATAAAGTGTACATGGAATTCCCTAATGTGATCTTTAGGATTTTTGGTTCCGTGGTATTTTTCAAATTTTGATATCTCAAAGCCTTGTGGGAATGGAACCATCGCAATGCTTTTTTCAAATGGATAAGGGCATAAATTCCCTTTTGTTTTTGTTGTCTTTCCCAATTTTAGGTCTAGCACTTGTTGTGAGAGCAATTTGATTTGTGCCGACACATCATTTTGTGGATCAGGTGGTGGGATGAATGTGTTTTGGGATGGTTTGATTATTTGAGTGATAGGTGGGTTGTTTTGTGTGTTCGTGGGAGGATGATACAAGATTTGTTGTGCCACCAATAATTTTTGGTATGCTTGCAATTGCTGTTGTGCCAACAACGCTTGTTGTTGTTGTGCCAACAATGCTTGTTGTTGGTCTTACTGTTGTTATGCCAACAATGCTTGTTGGGCTTGTAACTAAGTTGCTTGTTGTTGTACTTGGTATTGTTGTAAAGCTTACTAATAAGCTTGTTGCTGTAACAAAGCTTGTGCTTGAGCTTGTTGGGAGGCCTGGGTGGCTTGTGCAGCTTGTGTGGCTTGTACTTCTTGTGTAGCTTGTGCAACTTGGGTGGCTTGTTGTTATTGAAATAAATCTTGAGCTTGCACTTGGGCAGCCTATTGTGCTTGTTGTATGACTTGTTGTTCCTATGCTTGTTGAGTATCTTTTTGCACAAATTGTGTGGCTTGTTGAGCTTGAAATTGTTGGAATTCTTTTTGATAGGCTTGTTGGGTAGCTTGTAGAGTGATGTTGTATTGATTTGCCACATTTAGATTTGGCAGTGGTGGTGGAGGATTTGGAATGGTGTGAGATTTTGTAATGAGAGTTTGTTGAGGTGGTTGTTGACGTTTCATTTGAGTGATGATAAGGGATTGTGTGGTGGATGGTGTGATTAGTATGCTAGGTCCTTTGGAGACCACATTTTGAGATGTTATAGATGGTGTAGTGATTGATTGTGTTGTTTGGATTGGTGCCACCTAGTGTTACAATATTGGTGGCATGCTCAAAGGATTTGGTATGTTGATTTGATTCACAATTGGAGCATTGTTTTGATTTGGTTGATTAATGATTGGTAAAGGGGCTGCCCTAAACCAAGGCTTGGTGTAGATGTTGATGGTAAAGGGAGAAATGGTGGGAATATGGGTGGTGTGTTTCCTTGAGAAAGTGATAATGAGGGATCAAAGATTCCTCCTTGTCCAAATAGTCCCCCTTGTCCTTGCGAAGTCATGGGAAGTGAGACTTATGTGTCAAGAGAATATGTCAATGATGTGGCAAAGGTGGATGGATTGTTGGTGTCATGAAAGATGAGTGGGACATATGGATGCTTTGGATCTTGAGGGACAGTATTTGGTAGATCCAAAATGGTGTTTGCATCTAAGTATTGGCTATTTACAAGAAGATTTTTTTGAAGAGCGTGAAGCAATGAACTTCCTGTGGTAGCCATGGGTTCACTTGGAGCATGAGATGATGTCAATTGTGGGATGGGTTGAATGATTCTTTGGAAGGAAGGTGTGAATGAGACTAGTGGAATAATCCCAAGGGGGTTTTTCCACAGTACTATTCACAGCATAATCAAAAGGGAGTTTAACCCCTTCCTTTGCTAATTCTAACATGTATTGTGAAGGATTAAGTCTCATCATTGTGTTGACAATTTTCTGATTTTTAGAATTTTGGACCATCTCCATGATTTCATCTTGAGTCGTTCCTAGGAAATTTTTGGTGATATTCTCCACTTGGAAACTTCCCTCTTGAAGATCTTGTGGTAGTTGAGGCAGGTTGAGTGAGGGATTGATAGATCTGATGGGGTTGATTTGAGGTGCAGTTTGACTAAAGTCACTTGAAGTAGATGTTTATTTGTTTTCTTCCATGTTTTTCTTGTGTTGAGATCTAGTTTGGACCATAAAATAAGGATCAAATTTCAAGAATATGGGAGGTACACCTTTAAATCCTTAGGTTGGTTTAAACTTTAGGTACAAAAAGAAAATCTAAGATGTTAAGGATCAAATGGTAGTGATGAGATAATGAAAGATGGGTGATATGAATGATTGAACTCTTAAGAATCTTGGAGAGATACTAGACTTTAGGAATTTTGGATTTTGTTGACTTTGGATTTAATTTAGATTTTGTTTTAGAATTTGATTTGGATTTTGGATAATGAACTCATAAACCCAAAGATGTTGGATGTTATCTAGGGATAAACTTGTCAACAAGGATGATAATTTAACTAAGTGTATGAAGAAGGATTCATCCACACGCACTTAGTCAAACAAGATGATTTTTCAGTTTGATTTGAAGGATTTTCCAAAAGTATAACATGAAGTATTTTTTCCAAGATTCAAAGAGTTGTTTGTGAGATGGATTTTGATTGATGTTTGGGGATGGATGAAAGTGTTAATTTTTATCCTAAGTGAACTTAGAGAGACTTTTTCTTACAAGACCTAGGTATTGAAGGACATGTTATACTTCCAAGAAATTTTAAACCCTACAAAGTGAGATACTCAAAACATTGGAAGAGAGCTGGATTTTGATAATAATAAAATGAATACAAGTTTGGGTTGTCCTTTGATGCATGTTTGCAAAAGTTATAGAGCAATCTTTCTCTAACTTGATAAAGCATAAACTAACATTTCTTGAGATTTCTTGGACTAAGACATTTGTGATGATTGATGGAATTTGGTTTTGGGACTTTGATCTTGCAAGAAATCATTTGAGAAAACACATATGTGGGGTTCAATTTTTCTTTTATATTTTCTTAATGAATTCTTTTTACCACAAACACTTTCTCACTTTTTATTTTCAAACTAAATGTCTATGTCTCAAATTTATTTTCATCCCACAAGGTCCATTATGTGGAAATCAAGAGAATCAAGGCAATAGTTCCCTAATGTTGACTCTAGAGAGAAAAAATTGAGATATAGGCCCAAATATTTAGAAGCCTCTGAGGATAAATCCCTAGGGACAAGCAGTAATACTTGGACCTTTCAAAGGTATTTTCTTCTTCTAAAGGGTTTGGAATTTGATGACCTTGTTGAATGTTCATTTTTAGGATTTTGGATCCAAGCAATGTGTTTAACTGACTCAAAGATTGCACAAACCTAGGATAGAAAATAAAATATTTGTTGAATTCCCACTTCGATTTCTCCAACTGCACTTATTTAGAGCGGATGATTAGAAGCTTGACCACATTGGATCCCTTGCACGACACTAACTTCTACGGGTCATCCAAGCTTCAGCTTCTCATGAATCTCCCATGAAAAACTCTTCATCTCTACAAAGAACTACAAAT
The DNA here is from genome assembly GCA_007258455.2 of Sequoia sempervirens. Lineage (NCBI taxonomy): Eukaryota > Viridiplantae > Streptophyta > Pinopsida > Cupressales > Cupressaceae > Sequoia > Sequoia sempervirens. The sequence continues at coordinate 84,166,550 of VDFB02358134.1, read as the reverse complement.
ATGTAGGATGGCTCTGAAGGTCCAACCTCCTGATGACAACAAATATTAGGATTTTGGCTTCTAAACAAAGGTTCATAATAAGGGCATCCAGTTTAGGGGGTGTAATGATAAAATCCTTGTGAGAGATCTCCCAACCCTCAGAACAAGGTCTTTACACATCATAAAGATACTGGGGAAGATTTATCATGCACCACTTCCCATTGTTTGCAATTTTCATCATAACCATAAATTTATATAGCAGTTTGGAAGAGCTTGGCTTATGCTCATTACCACTTGGGCCATTCCCTTGGGGTGAGTACTTTTTCCCACCAAGGTAGACCCTCTAAAGGTGAAAAATAGCGAGTAAGTACATCTATAGTTTGATCAATCTTTATTAGCATGAACAAAGAGAGAACACATGCAATGCCTTTTCCCACACTAGCAAGATTTGTTCAATTTAAAAAACCAAAATTTGAAATGTGGAGGTAATCTTTTAAAAAACCTAATGTCACTAAAATAATTTTAATTCTCAAGATCACCTTGAAGCGTGAGAGAAGTGCATATGCATTCTAATGACAAAAGTTTGCAGAGAATCTATTACAAAATAGAACAAACACAAATTCTTTTTAATCCTCAAAGGCAATAAACGAGTTCTTTTTATAACACCATATTTTGAGTGTGAAAGTTGATTATTCAATTTTAATCCAAACTCAAAATTCTAGTAAGTATCTAAGGTTCAATTTTAACCAACTTGATAATGCTTGAGTTGTGGGTTAATTTGAAGTCCAAATTGAATCTAATTGGTCCTAGAAATTGAATTGCAGAAATTAAAACCCAAATTATCACAAAGAGCATTAAAAATGCTTTTAAGAGTTCAAACTCTGAACCTCCCTTGCTTCCTAAAAAAGTGACGTTGAAATGAAAATGTGACACTCTATCAATGTCAAATGTGGCACTGAAAAATAGATGTGACACTCTAGAGATTAAAAATGTGGTGCTCTATAGAAACAAAGAGTGCAAATGCAATGCTATAGCAAAAGCAGCGCTCTACAATGAGAAATCAAGACAAAGAAGAGAATGCAAATGTGGCATTGGATCAAAGGTGGTACAACAAAAGCATGCATATGTGGCACAACATGATGAATGTGGCACTGTATGACAAAAGTAGCGCTTTGTAGTGTCACATTTGTAGAAAGGTGACATCATGTTCCTATGTCTATAAAAAATGGAGAAATTAGGTGAAATTGGACATGTTAGATTTATCTACCCTCCTTTTAGCACCAAAATGTGAGAACAAAACCTACACAAGCTAACAATTGATCAACAAAACAATGTCAAATATATTAGGAAAGAAAATCTAATGCTCCCTATGAGATTTTTTATCCAATTCAAGAGAAAACATGAAATAAACAAGAAACTAATTAAAGATTGCATGTAATATAAATTAAACTAGCTAAATCTCCATCCCATAGGGGGAGTGGTGATCCTTTGATGTGGAAAGAATCCCTTTCCCAATCACTTTGATAAGCTTGGTGATTGAATCTAATTCCAAGTATGAAAAATGGCTATAGTCTAGCTAAAATAGATGAAAATGATAGAATGCTATGAACTTAAATGGCTATAGTGATAATGCATGAAGTTTTGGATCCATACTGTGAAAAGAATGACTCTATTTATAGAAGCCAAGTGTTGAAGAATGAGAGGATTTGATGAATGTGGGATAAATTGAGAGCCAATGAGAATGTGCCAAGTGTCACAATTCTATTGGAGGAAGTTGGAGCACATTTTGGGAAATGTGTGAATGAAGGAGGATGGAAGAGAAGTAAATATGAGAGGATGTAAGAAGATTTGAAAGGTTGTAAGAGAATTAAATGCAGATGTGAAAGGTATTTGAAAACATTTGGAGGGAAATTGAATTATAGGTTGTTGAGAGGAATATTCCTTAGAATATGCCTTTGTGAGGATAATTGAGGAATTAGATAAATAGAAGAAATTGATTTTATGTGCAACCTAGTTAGTTGACCATGGTTGATTTAATTCTTGAAGAGTTAAAATCTAGAGCATTTGATAATATTGATTAGAAAGCTAATTTAAGATTAATTAATCTAGAATTAATTAATTTGAGAGGATTAGGAGATGTGACATTTGATTTGATTGATTTTTTAATGAAATGAGAGGATTAAGAGAGGATTTAATTAAATGATATGATTTAATTAAATAAGATAAATAACTAGTTAGACAAAGGGTGAATTAATCCAATAAATTTAATTATTTGATTAATAGTTGAATTTGTTGATTTTAATTAAATAATGTCAATTATTTAATTAAGTGATCAATTTGGGGTGATTTTAGAAGGAACGGTGTTAGTTGATCAAAATTAGATGCATAGTATCAATTAGGACTTTTTTTAGTGTCTACACCATCAAATATTGTTATGAAATTATTAAGGCTAGTGGAGATTTTGCAATATTCTCGATTTATATACTTGATGAATATGTATTTGTTGTTTCCTTTCCAATAAGCTATGAATATACCTTATCCTAAAATTGACCTCACTGCTATGATGGATTCATCAAGTTGAGAACCACACCTATTATCAATTAGAATTATAGAGATATGAGTAAAGCTCCTATTACTTTTTTGAATTTCTTATGCAAATTATATCATGCATACTATACGGTTGAAGGAATGAATCAATATTTCTAATTTTTTTAATTCATTTTCAAGAATCATGCATTGGTTGGAATTGGCCTTAATTAACAACAGTGGTTCCATCTTAATGTTTCCTTGTCTTCATTTCATAGATTCCCCAAAAACATTAATTCCAATAGGCATTATAGTACTAGTCCACAAGAACATATAAGAAAATGGTAAGGCATGTCAATTATGCTAAGTAAATTGAGACTTATAGAATATTTTACTAATTATATGACTTACAATTTTATTTTCTTGTGTCATAGGAAATTGGACAACAAACCAAACAACACACCCCTTCTAGATTGAATACACAAAGCAGTAAAAGAAAACAAAGGTATTAATCTCAAATACTTTATATTTCTTTGTTGCCATCATTCTGTTTGAGTACTTACAAGTTGAATTTCATCAGGGTTCACACTTTTGCTACCAACAAAACGATAAGGAACATATGACTAATTGAAGAAGAAGACTACAAGCATGATATCATATATATAATACCATGATATGAGAATATCATGGTGACAAGTTGGCTACAATGCCTTGTTCACTATACATAGGCAAGGCAACCTGCATATTTGCAACTGACTAGTTTCATTGTACATAATTTGTCAAACATGTATATATTCTCTAGTGTCAATTTCAAAATTACTTTAGTAGAATCTTTTCCATTTTTTCTTAACTTACATCTACAATCTGTGATTGCTAGCCATATCAACTAACAAAAATGCATATTAAACTTAATCTTCATTTCTAGTGTCAAAAGTTATGTACTTGTAAATGAAAAATGCATTTTAATCAAACTTATATATTACATATGGTGAAATTAGAAATGACTCTTCTTACATCAATAATTTAACAATATTTTCCTTAGATCTACAAAATCGGATGACCACTTAGTAAAAAAAAATCAAAACATAAATTATCATTTACTACATAATTTGAATTTGTAGCCTGTCCTCAACATCTCAACACCCCAATGCAATATTGGACCTTTGTAGACAATGAAATGGATCTATGTTTGAAGGTGATGTTCTTTTTATATATGGACCCATATCAGACAAAAAACACCAATGTGTAAAATAAAGTAGAAATTGTATGTGTGGACATCGTGGACTCGAATGCACAAATGACAATCACTATGAACATTAGCAACAATTTAATAGACACTTTCAGGTGTCATGTATCATAGTTGGCTCCAACATTCAGATCACCAATTTCTCAACCAAGAACAAAACACAATATAAAAGAGGTGATATGGATTGTTGTATTATGTTGATTGCTATAAGTATGATTCAAAGTGTGCCACCTATTTGGAATCAACATAAGTTAACTCCTGACTTGACCATTTCCCAACTAATAGAAGCAATTGTTATTATTCAATTGGAACCTTTGGATCGATTGCTACAAGTTACTATGTCAATAAAAATCAACTTGAAGTACACATCAAAGATGGTCATATGAAAGAAGACATGGCCACTGTACATTACTAACCATTCACATATTATTTTCATATTCATATTTAGTTAACATACTTTTACTATGCACTAATAATTATTTTTGTAGATTGTTATGCCAAATAACAATACAAAAATGTGTGCAACTTTGCAACAAATATTTTCAATGGTAGACATGCCACTCATTCTTTTCAAAAATATTGTACAAAGTGGTCAAAAGGTACAAATATCATTTGGACAACACAATCTACCTTTTTGCAATAGTTGAATGATGAATGTACAAAAGTATATTTGCAAATGTTGGCCAAATGAAATGTCCAAAAAAGGACTCAAATATTTATTACTCTAATTTTATATTTGTATTACATAATACATCTAATTCTTTGACCACTTTGTACAATGCATAACAACTACATTTTATTTGCAATTTATTGGAACATTCAAAGCAAAAAATGTTCACTTGCCTCCTTATGAGATTTATTGTAGTGAATGTCATCACTCATTGTTATTTGACACTCTTGTTGACATAGACTGTAACATGCCCATTGCACATATTATAGTGCTACCATAATAATGGGTTACACTTTTTGGAACATCCTGATTTTATTGAAATCACATATTTTTAGAAAAATATAATAATTTGAGCCTTGAAAGGTTCCATTTAAAGGATTTTAATTGAAGAGGTTTTGGTCAAACCCCCTTGGATATAACCTTGCTAGTTTTAAACCATACCTATAATGGAGTCTCCTCTACACCTATCAAAATGTTGATAAAAAACCACTTTTGATTTTTGAGGGATCAAATGAATTCATTTAAAATTTATGCTTTGTAAGTATTTATTCTTTATTATAAGCTCCCAAAAAAAAAAATTAAATATATTTAATTTCATTATTATATTTATTTTTTATTTCTTGTGAATGTAGGTTTTTCACCAAAAATCAAGCTCTCTATTTTGCACATGTGGAAAAATAGTAGACTACCAATTTTTTTTTGAAAAGTATCTATGCTTTTGGTATTGATGTCCTTGATCCAACAAAAAAAAAAGAATTTGGATACATACAAAAATGTTGTGTTATATAGTAAACCTATGTCTAAATTGTAATTGGTTTGACTTCAAAACTTAATTAAGAAAAAATATTTAATAAAACACTATAAAACCAAATAAAGGAGCTACATATCATAGTTACAAATATAAACTCAAAAAAAAAAAAAAAATCCTTCATTGAAAAAAAATGTGTTACACAATAAAGATCACTCTTTATAAATGTTGTTTACTGTTAAAAACTAGTTATTGAAGGACATGGAAAAATAAATGCAATTTGATTCCAATTTTTTTTTTTTAAATATATATTTAGAATTGGAAGACAAAATTCCACAAATCACTAGTTTGCATCATCTTAAAATTCCTCATGGTTTAGCAACTATAGGTGTCTGAAAGTGAAGGTTTAGTTAAAAAAGTTTAGTTCAATGTCAAGTTTGGCCAAAAAGTGTAACCCACTATTGTGGGATCACCCATTACAATAGAGTCACATAACCCTCCAATCATCACAATTTAATTTGCACATTATAGGGGAGAGGGGCCCATAATGGAGTAGGGTCCAATAGTGGAGATAGAAGTAGTCCTCAGTGGGCTCCATAGTGGAGCACTTTAATATCCAATTACAAAACACTTTTTATCCATAAAGTACACAAAGTGACAAATCATGTGATGCCACAACAACGCACCAATAAAACATGACTTAGTGCACCACTATCGGTCTCACTTTTTTTGGGACTTTTTGGATACCTCAACAAAAAGCATGCTGATGTGGAATCATATTTGATGATGTGGCCCTAAAATGTGTTGGAATCATGTGCCTCAATCTCATAGGCTGTAACCTTTGGAAGAGCAAAGTCAGTTTGACATTCTTGTTGTCTGGTCGACTAGCAGTTTAATCTTGTGTATTGCTCATGTCACTGAGACAATACTTCTATCTTGACGAATGGACCTATCACTATGACATGGAGACTCGGTGAGATCTCTTACTGATATGGAATGTCTCGGTGATAGAAGGGTTTGTTATTGGGTGCCTAGTGTATGTTGGTGTGACCTATGGCGACTGGATCATCGGGGTAACTAAAGTGTGTCGGTATGTTGTCCTAGCGACATGGAAAAGTCTTGTCGATGAGTATCCACTTGGAGTCTTCGAGATAGCATAAGGGTTTGATAGGAAGTCTTGGCGACTAGGAGAAGTCTCACCAATAAGCAGGAGTCATTGGGGTGACTTGAACTCTCAGGAAGATCTCTTGGTGACTGGGGAATGTCTCACCGACAGTATACACTCAGGGTAGCACAAAGGTCTTGATGTGAAGTCTCAACGATTAAGGATTGTCTTGGCGATAATGTAAAACTCAAAGACATTGGGGAGACCCTTAGCCAAAAGGCTTGTTTCGGTATGATGTCTCATCGAATATTGGAAGTCTCGCCGATAGTATACATGTGGAGTCATCGGTGTAACGTAAGGCTTCAGTATGAAGTCTTGGCAATGAGCGTTTGTCTCACCGATGCTATGGGATGTGTTCGGTATGACTCCTGGCGAATGGTGGTCTTTGGGATAATATTAAGGCTTCAGTATGAAGTCTTGGCAAAAGCGATATGTCTGGCCGATAGGATAGACTCGGTGTGACTTGGAACTTGTGGGGTGATGTCTTAGCGAAGGGTGTTTGTCTTGCCGATGGGAATCCTGATGTCAGTATGACTCTTGGTGACTGTTCAGAGCTCAGTATAACATAAAGAGCTTGGTATGATCTATTAGCAAAGGACGATGGTCTTGCCGACTGTTGGGAATTTCAGAGTGACCTTTGAACATCAGTATGATGTCTCATCGAATGGTGACTGTCTCATCGATGAGAATGTTGAGGTCGATGTGACTTGAAGATTTCAGTGTAATGTCTGGGTGAAGAGCGATAGTCTTTCCGACTGATGAACTCTTCGAAATACCTTGTGATCTTCGGTGTGAGGTCTTGGCAACATGGCAAAGTCTTAGCGATAGCTCTCTAGACTCGATGTAACCTCTTGCTGATAGGGATGATTCTTGGCAGTATCGAATGCTAGCTGTGTTGGCATCGGGGAGACACGGTTAGTGTCTCACCGACATAACAACACAGGTTGAACACCTTTGACCGTTTGGATGATTGTCCTACATGGTATGACCTAGACATATTATCTTCTATGCAAGGAAGTGGAAACATCTATGATGCTGATCTGGATGATTCGACAATTATGATCCGACAGTTGGAAATAAATCGATAGAGTGTTACAGAGAAGGCTGAGAGGCTGGTTGGATGGCCAAGGCCTTGAGGCCAAAACAGAGGAAGTGAGAGGCAGGGTTATGCTGTCGAATTCTCTCCTGATCAAGAATGGAATGCCATGGTTGATCTCTCATGTTGATCTATACTATATACTATGTGAGGGTATTGCAACAGTACGAAGGTTGTTTGGTTTGAGAGGTTGATCAAGAAATATACAAAGAGAGTTTGCTATCAAGTTGTATCTAGAATGAACAAGATGTAATCTCTGAAAAGGCTATGAGCCTAAATCGTATTGTAACCTTCAGTTGCTGAATAATACAATGGCTTAAACTTTGGAGAGTGGGGTTTTTTACCCAAAAGGGTTTTCCCCATGTAAAATCTTTGTGTTCTATTTTCTATAGTATCTTTCATCTGTGTTGTTGCTTGCTGTTGAATTTACATGTGTTTTTCTTAGAAGGATTAATGTGGGAAATAACTGTGTCTGTTTCTACTTTAGGACATAGAAGTATGTGTCTTTGAAGTAATCTATTCAAAATGAAAGTTACCGAAGGCACTACTATTTGGAGTTTCTATGAGATGTGCTCCATTGATGTCCTTACAAAATGAAATATAGAAGCACATAAGTTGCCAAATAAACTATTGTAGAGAATTGGGAGTGATTTGAAATTTCCATGTAGGATTTTGAGAAACATGAAGTTAGGGTACTCCACCATGGGCCCCTCTCCCCTATAGGCAAGAAGGAAATCTTTATTTTTTTCTACAAGGAGACCTTGAACAACATTTCCTAGACATTGCAAAAATTACATATGAATAACACAAACAAGACATTTCACCAACATATTTTATGTTGCATAAATTTCAAATCTATGGGAAATTCGCATTGGTTGTTAAGAACTCTACTGTTTAGATTGTTGAAGTGTAGCCACTCCGTAATGCATAATCTTAGATCTTTTATTTTGCACAACACTTTCAAAAAGCTCAATTATATTTTTTTCCACATAAACATAATATATTTTTTTTCTCCATCCTTCAAACTCATGATATCATTCCATTAATTTTACTATCATATTGAAGATACCTAGTTCCATTTAAAGCACTTTTTTCACTTAATTATCTCTTAAAATTATATCTATTTTTGTTATACATACATACCTTAAATGTCTACGTGCATTCTATTTGCTACATTCCACTATCTTTCCTAAGCATAAAACCATAGCTTCTATGTGATCATATACTTTTATTGAACATCTATGCATGGTATGCATTCTGACTCTTATTTTGGACCAATAAATTTTATCGAAAGTTCTTGATGTTTTTATAAATAAAACTCTTTTCTGTCCATATTTTTTGGAATGTTACTTATGGATGAGTTTGAGCCTCCAATAGTATTATTGACTAACAATTGTTATTATCGCTCTAAAAAAATTAAGACAGTTGCAATATACGGTCATGAAAATGAACTTAAAATCAATGTCCTTTTCTACTAAAGATGACCCATAAAGTGTAAAACTTGTTGACTCTAATCATTTTCGACTTAGCATTAATATAAAGATTGTAGTATTATATCTGCATGCAACATATAATATCTCATATCTTTTTTGGATACCTATTCTTATTTGATTGCTTGATGTTTCTCTAGGCTATCACATGGAGGTGATATTAGGATTATATAGGGTTGTCTTGGGCATAATACACACTAATGGAGCATCTATGGACAATGACCAACTATTGACCTAGATTTAAGATGAGGTATAGAGTTCAAGGTTGTATACTGAGAACCATGCTTAGATGTTTCAGACGCTAATTATCACAATTCATAGAACCATGCTTAGATGTTTCAGATTTAGTTTGAGCTAGACAAGCAACAGGGAAATGCAATAGTTGTCAATATGAATCACATACTTTTGTATAGTAGATTGCTAGATAATGCTCATTGTGTGATATAATCTAGGTTCAATTTTTGACCTCAGCCTCTGTAGTAGTAGCTGAAGGTTTGTAATAAGTGATCTTGAATTTCTGCATTATGTTCTTGAAAATATTTTTCAAAAAAAAATGAAACATAAAACATCTTCTGTTAGAATACTATTCTTTTAACACTAATGGAACAAAGTAAGGTTTGTCACATTGAAATCTTTATAATTCAATGCCTTATTCTATATATGCCCATATTACCATATTCTATGTAAGTTCTATCTAGTTTATTGCCTTATTCTATATATTTGACCATTTGCATTTTCAAATGAATCTACTTTAGAACTTATAAAAACACACATCTTGAAGGACAACCTATAATTTTAATCTTTTATTGGTTGGACTTAATTTCAAATTTTAACTTAATTTCACTATTATATTCAAATGTACTTCTGTAGTTTTTTTTTATTGTTGTCTATCTCTTAGAGTTGTCATCATTGATAAATTTTTCACTGTAGTAATTTTGAGAGCTTGGACTAAAATGTTAACAAATCTACAGTTTAGTTTTAAGGAGAATATGTTGTGTTAGCTTCTTTTATATTATGATTGCTTAATTAGATTTAAGCTATTCTCTTTGCACTACTTAATTATGTAACAAATAACTTTGGCTATTTTAGTAATTTATCACTATCACCAATGTTATGAGTATGCTTATAGAGATAAGAATTTTGTGGTTCTTTTCTTTATGACGATAGGTGGCACAATCTCAATATTGACTCCCTACAATTTTAACTCTATCAAAAATTCTATTTTCATGGTCATATGCTAAGTTTCTCTAACAATCTCCAATTTCTCAAAACTACCCTGTGAGCACTTAGCAAGAACTACACTGCACTACAGCTCTTGTTAATCGATGAGGTCATCTTTATACTATTAAATTTATTTTAGATGAACCCTTTCACCACCTTAAGAAAACATTTTTTTTTTCAATACAATCTAAGTAAATTGAATACATGATAAATTACATCTCCCCTAAGCTAATTTAATGGAAAGACTAGATTAATCTCATCGAGAAGAAAATGATGGGTCATAAAGCCACATGACTTACCTTATACACATTTCCCATTTGTATGCACTTACTGAATTAATAAAAATATACGTTTCAAATACCCTATGTTCTCTCCTCGTGGTGGCTAGGATATTGGCCCTACCACCACTAGCCCTAAATACTTATCAATATTTTATTTTTATAAAAGAATTATGCACATATTTCAACTCTCTAGTAACCTTAATATTATTTTCATGAAACAAAATAGTGAACTTAAACCATCATTTAGATTATTAAGCAAGACTCTTTATGAATATTTTTTATGTCTTTTATATAGGGTAATGACGTTTATAATTATTATAATTAGAATTTCATATGGATAGATATATTCAATCATAGATACAAATTAACTAATTAATTTGAATAGAAAACACTCTTATATATGTATACACTTAAAATTTTCAAAATAGAGTTTTTAGGATGATTGCAATATCCATTGTAAACTTCTTCTTTCTTAAACGTCTTAAGAACTATTATTTCCTATTATTATTTTATCAACATGTATGCATGAAACTTTGTAAGAAGGGTTTTATAAATAAAAATACAAAAATATTCAAAGAGTATTTTTTTCTTTGGAAAATTCTTTCTTGTTTCAATAATATATAAGTTTACAAGAAGATTACAAAAGAACTTTTAAAACAAAAGTTCACTCTAATTTTACAAAGTTACAAATTGAATTTTATATACAACACCAAATAACATTTTGAAATTACATGATAAAAAACTAACAAGAAACCCCTTCGGGTAATTGCTACAACCTTCCCAACACATCCCAAATAATGAGGTGAACACCATGTCCATTTAGAATAAGATGAAGATCTCTAATTTCATGGTAAGACAAGACCCAATTGACTCCACCACCACCTATAGAAAGAAAAATTCAACATAGCCAATGGGAAGCCCACCACCCAATCATAGGCTTGCTCACATTCACCCTAATCTAGGATGCCTTAAATGGAACATGATATTCTCACAACACAAGGGAATAATTCAACTCTCAATCTTAATCCAATTTCAAAGGAATACTCACAAGTCTTGCCTTTATGAGAAGATTTATTTAAAGAGAAGAGGAATTCACTTCTCTTCCTACCCCCAATATTTTTTAAAAAATAACATTAAAATTTAATAACCAAATAATATCTTAACACAAGCAAATCTTCTTAACAACACATTCCTTACACTCACATGCAAAATACACCAATAAATACTCCTAATCAAGAATATCTATAATTACTTACATAAATAAAATCCAACATGGTCATGATTTCAAGGAGCTTGAGATCCTATCTCTCAAAGCTTCCAAGGGGTTGATGAAGAGTTAGTGGATATTTCTTCACAATCCTTCATCTAATATCTTCTCACAAGACCAAGTATGCAACTCTCCCTTATTTCTCTCCATAAACAAGCATCCCCCAAAAGAAAAATGAACATAAAAGCCTCATCTTCCTCCATTAAGGTGATGGGTCTAGTTATTAGCCTATTTTTTGTTACTTTCATGCATACTTTCAAAAAAAAAAAAGATATACCTTTTAGACAATACTCCTATATTATGCTATCTTTTCATACTTATTATACAAACTTGGAACTAATCATAATGATAAAAATATGGTTATAACATAACAATATTGCATGGTTTATATGTGAGTATGCATGAAATGTGGATGGAATTCTATGTTTCAATTATGGTAGTTGGTCTTGTGCACATGTTTTGTGAATTAACCTTTTTTGCAGCCAAGGAGGAACTGTAGTACGTAGCAACTAGAAACTGTAACCTGCAGCAAAAGGAAGACTAGGACAACAAAACATGAGAGTTCTAGATTAAGCTGAATGCAATAACTATTGTTTGAAGACAACTAATGGAGATTGAGCGTGCATCATTATAACATGTTAATAAAGCGCTAGAGAAGAAGAACTCTTTTGCTAATAGGATTCTAATAAATGTTTTTTTTGTGTTTTACATGCAAATTTGTTTTATAGAATTTCAGTTCTATTAGGATTCTTCTCTCTTCTCAATTATGGCTTGAGTAATTCAATCTTAACTATATGCTTTGGTATTTAAGAGTGGAAGTTAATGATTATAGATAGTTGTTGCTTAGAATAAGACTCCCTCATGCTTGTATATAGCTGATGTTTGAGTCCTTAGGTAAGTTAGTTGATTTTAGTATTGTGTTATCAGTTATTTTCAAATTCAAGTTATCTATAGACATGATGGTTACTCAAAATGATTTTCATTCAATGAAATGTATGAAGAATATTTTATGTAATCTTTCATGATATGCAATGAATGAAGTTAATTTCACATGGATATGTATAATCTGATAGTTATATTTAGTTTTAGTTAAGTGAGAACAACCACTTGAGCATGCCACTCAAGGTAACTGTTCTTCGCTTCATTTCTAGTTGTTTATTTTGTTTAATAGTTTTTTTTTCCGTTTATCATTATTCCATGAACTACATGCAAGTTAAATTAGAAATTTCATACTTTGATTATTAGTAATGAATGTTCATGAGAATGCATGTATTTGATTAACCAATAGCACTCTAGATGTTAGAATAAGTTTAGTTGTAAGTTTTGATCAGTTTTGAGTTGACACAGTAATATTTTATTAGTAGAAAATCAATTATAGGTTAAGTTGTAGGCACCCGTAGCCATTAGCACTAGTTTGTTTCTTTTACTATTTTGCAATTTTGTGAGTTTTCAACAAGTAGGACATCTTGAATATGATAACCTAGGTAACCTTGAGTCTTTGAAGGTGATGAAGGGGAATTTAATGGATACCTTTTTGGGATATCACACTTTTCTCAGTCAACCATTCACTAATGTTCTAAGAGTCCTAATCGAATTGACTGACAATCTCTCAAGGTGAGCCAATTCTTAATTAGGAGGGTCCTAGGAAGGGTTTCTTAAGTTCTAAGGGTTTCACCACCAAGCAAATTCTTGGAAAAGAAAATGTTTGAAAACACATTGTGATATGAAAAATGACCTAAAACTAATAATGCAAGCTAAATGAAAGATGCAAGTGATGAAATTATGCAACATGGAGATGGTATGTATGCACCTGGTAAATATGGAGATGCCGTGAGGATTTTGGAAATGCAAAGAGGCTGCCAAAATATGTTGTGGAGGACTAAGATGCCCAAGATGGTGTATTAGTCTCGTTATTTTTCAGGGCAAATGTGGAGTCTTCAGATCTCGAAACCAAATTTTTGAAAATCTCTAAAAATTGAGCCTGGGAGGACTAAGACGCCAAAGATGGTGTATTATTCCTATTTTGAATTTCTACAAACTCCAAATAGGGTCCTGAGCTCCAAGTTCTGCACAAGATTCCCTTTTGGTCTCAATTTTTGAAACTTTTGAATAAGGCCTATAAGTGAGTTTTGATGAAGATGACAACTTTGTAATGCAACTTTACAACTTTTTCAACTTTGCACTCCAAGTGATCTTCAAGTTTACCACCTATATCTACAATCACAAATGCACAAGATGGGAAAAACTTGTTGTTTGTTAGTGAATGGGGATTTTCCTTGGTCAAAACCCTTGTTGGTAATTAAACCTTGAAATGAAATAGAAAAAATGAAGGAAATGGTGAATGAACAACATACAATGCTACAACTCACCAAACCCTTATAAAGTTTGCAAACTTGTGTGTAATGGATGCAATGGATATGGATCTTGAATGCTTGATAGATAAGACTTGAATTGCTTGCTTGAATCAAAATCCCACATCAGAAATGTTAGCACAACAACACACATGATGCAAGAAAACACTTTGATATGATGCTTGAATCTAAAAATGGCTTCAAATTCTTGATGAATTTGCTTTTGAATACTCTTGTGAACTCAATTATGTTATGATAAAAGATCTCACAAGAGACTTGGGTTGAAATGAATCAAGTAACCTTGTATTTATACTTATCTATGCTTAATATCCTGAAATCATATGACACCAAGCCAACATATGAATTCATTGAATAAAGGAGGCTAAATCCTATCAAAATTTGAAATTAAATCTTGAAAATGACTCAAGGAGGACTAGGACACCCTAGGTGGTGTCTTAGTCCCAAGTCCTAAAAACTTGGGGCATAGACACCAAAAAGGGGCCCAATCCAAAGATGCCAAAATTAGGGTCTTGAGAGCCTTAGAGGACTAAGACACCCTAGGCAGCATTTTAGTCCTGACCCAAAAATTAGGGACACATCGATGGAGTCATTAAATTAACATTTATACATTGGAGAATGTCAGGATTAACCATAAAAATATGTCATTCATAGGGATTGTAGACATAAAATAGGACCAATTAAGCTACAAAAAAGCATAAAGGGGGGGGGGGAAACAAGTATGAAAATGCAAGGGTATACATTTTACTACACTACAGAAGGCACATACAATGTAGCACCATCAAAAGTTTACAAACCTTGGGTTGACATTTTAATGTAGTCTTGCAATGTTGAGTCGACTATTCAACTAGATATACCTCTGAATTGTTTAGGTTCTACCAAGTTTACAATAAATTAGTTTAGACTACATTTTTGGCATCGTTGTTGGGGATGGTGCTATCTTCATAGACTTGTTTTCTAAGCTTTCATAGTTTACATTTTGTTTTTCAATATTAAGACTATTATATTTAATCTTTTTCACAACATTGGAAGATACACTAACATTATGCATGATCGCTATTATATAAACCCATATTTCATACATTATGCAAAGGCATAGAGATTATTTGGGAAAATTTCTTCCCTCTACACACCAAGAAGCCATAACATAAATTAGTCAATCTAGTACTCAAAGCGAGGGTAATACTAAAGAATAAATTTCCATATCACCAAAATCTACCATACTTATAGAGGGAACATACCGCACCATGTATGATGCAGTGGATGATCTTGAACATGCAACATTTTAGTTCGCAATCACTAACTAGGAAAGGAATACAATGTTGAAGAACATTCCTCCTTCAGCCTTACTAGTCTTTTATGGGTTAATGATTGAGAACCCAGATACATTTATGTTTAAATTTGATGTCATTTGCAAAATTTATGACTATACTTTTGATGCTCATAGGCTCAAACTCTTCCCTGCCACTCTAAAATATGCAACCCTAAGATGGTTTATGGGATTAGGAAAGGATGTTGTTCCTAATTGGGATACCATGAAGACATTATTCTTGGAGAAGTACCAAGACTATTGTAGGGGAAATGATAGGAGGAAAGATGAAATTTTTAGAATGTCACATAAGGAGGATGAACCATCAGAAGATTATGTGGTGAGATTTTAGTTTGTCTTGAAGAAAGACCCACAGAACAAGTTTTTTGAAGAATCACTCAAGTTTGTATTTTTGAGGGGAGTCAATGATGACTGTATGGATTCCCTCAACCTCATTGAACAAGGAGATATCTCTTAGATACCATTTGAAGACATCTGTAAGGTTTGCAAGAATTATTCCAAGACCTTCACTAAAAGACCAAGAGGAGATAGGACATCCACTATTGGAGAATCATCTGCAGGGGTTTCAAAGATAGTGTTAAGAAATTTGTTGTCCAACATGAAGGAGGACATTATCGACCACTTAGAAAATCATTTGTATACTCTCCAAATCAAGAAGTAGGAGGAAGTTGAGGCAATGCTCACTAAATACTATTCAAGCTATAGGAAAAGGAAAGCAAACTATAAATGCAAGAGGGTGGCTAGTATCCAACAAGATAAAGTTGAGAAACCTGATTTCCAGCCACTTGAAGGAGAGGATGGAAAACTCTTTTATGTAGCTCAAAGAAGGCCATGGAAACAAAGAAAGGTATGAAACAAGACCCTCTTAGCTTCAATTCATCCTTTCCCATTGGAAATTAGAACTTTTCTACAGGGAATTCTCAGCCCTGGCCAGCAAACCAAAATCAATGGAAAAACCCTCAACAATGAACACAACTGCATCAAAATTGGAATCAGTAACATCCAAATCCTTGGTCACAACCAATTTATAAGGTTACAATTACAATCCTCAATGGCCAATACAACAAAACCAATGGAAACCTCAATGGTAAAAATGTCAGTAGTGGCAACAACAAAACATGAACTATCAGCAGCCTATGCTTCCACCTCAACCACAACAACAATCTATTATTCCTCCATCAAATCCTACATCCTAGCCACCCAAGCCACCACAAATACATACCCAACTTGTACCTAACCCTAACAACAAGCCTATTAGCATGATTATATTAACGAATCTATACAATACCCCACTTATGGGGTAGAGGTGAGTGATGTCCACCTCAGATCAAGAAAACAACTTGTTGGACCTTCATCCCCTCAAAATATTGAGATGGAGGATGAGGAACCTATAGTTGAAGCTTAAAAAAAAATACATTGGGAGCTTGAGTCAAATCAGGTGTACCAAAATACCTTAAGTCTAAAACCTCCCTTTCCTAAACGCTTACCCATTCAAAAGCATCACACACAGGCTAAGACAAACCTCTTGGGTCAATTAAAATATGTGTGCACGAATATTCCACTCATCAAAGCGTTCGAAGACATCCCTATTTATACTAAAACTATGAGGGACCTATGTCTTACAAAACTAGGAAGGAAAAGGAAGGATCCTCAGACAACACATGTCCTAGGAAACCTTGCAAATATCATGTTAGGGAATATAATTGTCCCTAGGTACACAACCTTAGTAGTCCAAAATTGGACGTCAATATTAGTGGGACCATTATTAAGAACACTTTGATAGACTTGGGGGTAGAAATCAATGTTATGACTAAAAACATAATGTAATTACTTCAGTTAGCCAATCTTAGACCTACACAAACTATTTTACAATTAGCTAATAGATCAACAGTCAAGCCTGAAGGAATCATTGAAGATTTAGTTATTACATTAGATTCTTAGGAATATCTTTTTGATTTTATAGTTTTATAGCCAAAGCTTAATCTTGAAGGATACCCATTGTGATCAACAGATTAGTATGGACTGACTACACTTGATCCATGAGGATATGGAGTATATTCATACCACTAAATTTTAATCCAATAGAGATCATTCAAATGAAAACTAAACTAGGAATCCATTAAAAACTTAGCATGTTAAACTATGAAAGCTTCAAAACACCTATTCTAATTCATTGAAACTTATCCTATTGGGGGAGTGGTGTCACGTTGATGTGGAATGCTGGCCCTTTCCCAATCCCTTAGATAAGGAGCTTGTTCCAATCAGTTTTATTAAAGAAAACTAATGAAACCATTGTGATATGTGTGATGAAACATGATTTAAATCTAAATGATCCCAATGCAAGCTATTTTAACATGATTTTATGTTGAGATAATTGATATGTGTGAATGCAAAGCTAATCTAAATGAATTTTAAGCTAAAAGATTCAAACCCTAAGTAACAAATAAGCTAAATGTATGCATCTATGTTACCATGGAAGCCATTAATGGAAGCTAACCTAATTAATGAAAATATTTAAGCTATAATGGTACTAAATAAATTCTAAATATGAGTGTGAGTATGAGTGATTTCAACAACATGAGTTTTCTCTTAAAAATATGGATTCATTTGTCTCCAAATAGTGATCTATTTATAGGAGAGCAAATGAGAAATGGAGGGTTGAGATAAAAAAAGGTTAATCAATGGTCAAGGATGGAGGAAGTTGGAGGCATGATCATGGATTCTCATCAATGGATGAGAATCAATGATGAGATTTAATCAGGGGTTCAACTTTATTCAAAAAAACACACTTTTAACTTGCACAAGAGGTCACAAGTTAACTTTCACAAGAAGTCAAGTAATTTTGTTAAAAAAAGGAATATTCCCCTTTTTCAAATGAGTGAGGAGAGAGAATATTCTTTGGAATATTCTCATGGGTGAGGGAAATAGATAATTAGTATATTAAAACAAAGTTTTAATATGCAAAAGGGGAAGGAATATTCCATGGGAATATTCCTTTTGGAGGAGTGTGCAAAGGAGGAAGATTTCCTTGGAATATTCCCTTGCAAATGGGGTGGAATTAGATTTATTAGTAATTGATAATTAAAATAATGTTAATTATGCAATTAGGAGGATTAAATGATTTTCATTAATTAAAGTGATTTAATGAAAAGGGGGAAAGGTGGAATGATATTTAATTAAATAACTTAGGGTTATTTAATTAAATAAGGATATTTAGAGATTAAATTAGATAATTTGATTTATTTAATTTAATGAGATGAAATGTTACCATGGAAAGGGGGTGAATTAACTTGATTAAATTAATTAGGTTAATAGATGCAAATGGTGCAATTAATTAAATAGCTTGGAAAATTTAATTAATTAAGCGAAAAGATGATGGGTTTTAGGAGGAAATGATGTTAATATACCTGATTCGAGTGCATGATATCATCCAGGACATTTTTTAGTGTCTACATTTTTTCCCTCTTTGAAGTGAGGTACCTGTTACGTTGGTTTAAAGATTGACACGTTTCGGATTACAAAACTGCTACTTAAGTAAAATTAAAAAAATTATATTTTTTGATGTCCCACTATTTCCCAAATGGAAGGAATAAGCTAGTTCCCAATCCCCGTTAGAAATTAGGTGGAAATTTTGAATTTTGGGTTGATTTATCAACAAAGGTAAAATGTTGCATCAAGGGTTCAAAAAGGCTCACAGATGCAAAAAAATGTGAAAAACACAAAAAATGATGCAAAATAAGCTTTAGTTTGGCAAGATTGGTGAAAAAGGTTAAAAAACCCTAGCTTTTGGCTGAAATTAGGGCAAAAATCCCCTAATTTTTAGGCTTAAATAGTTGAGGAAGGGTCACTTTCAATTCATTTGTGCATTTACACCTTCAAGATTTCTTGCATTTTTAGCTCTGATCTCTAGTGAAATGGCTCACCATGTGCTCCCTTTGCATCTTGCTGACCGAGTTCGAGAGTACCAACTACATGCAGACACAAGACCCTAGGTATGTGACTCGAAACTTCTCTCTATTTTCGCTTTTAAGTGCATTTAATAGGGTGTCAAAGTTAGGTCAATAGGAGCATCACTATATAGTGACACTTCGAAAGTGTTGGAAGCATTGCTATTGATTTTTTAGTGACACATGCTCTGTTTAGCACTGCACCCCAAGATTTTGATTCAACAATGCATTTGATAAGGGAGTCGCAGGGGTAATATAGTGACGCATGGGATTTTTAATTTTAGTGATGCTAGAAAGTGGTTGGCAATGCATGTTGAAAATGGAAACACACCCCAAGATTTTAATAGAGCGATGCATTCCAATACCGATTCGTTATTGAGCATAGCAATGCACATCAGCAAATTGGCAATGCACCCCTAAAATTAATATAGCATCACTATTGATTTCAATGATGCTATTGATTTTTTGGGTGTAAAGTCTTAAATTTTGATCAATTTTTTGAACTTTTTTTAGCAAATTGACGTTGTGTGTGTGATGCATGTAGGAGGATCCACCACCGTTGATGTCGCGAGAGCATAGATATGATATTTTATCTATAACTAGAGACCTTGATGACTTGGAGGTGAAGTGGATTGGGAGACTAGGGTTAGGCTTTGTCACCTTCATGCTCGAGATCAGGTCCCATCTTTCCTTGATGACAATGTTGGTCGAGAGATGGCACAACAAGACATCTTCTTTCAACTTGCCCACTAGGGAGGTGACTATCATACTAGAGGACGTGTGGTGCATATTGTTATTAAGTATCCATGGAGAGCATGTCATTTATAACACATATGTCAGGAGAGATGCATGTCTCTCTCTTCCTCATAGATGGTAGGTTATTCTTGTTAGCTCTCAGATTGATCTAGATTTCTATTGAGGTTGGGTAGAAACTTTCATATTGTTCATTGCAGCCCTGATTTGTAGTGTTATTTCTCTAGACCAATTGGGTAGAGGTTTCAATCCTAGATGGGGTTTAGCCTAGGAGAGCATGATTCAGATAGATATTATGTATGCCTGGGGTTCAGTCGTTCTTGCCTCCCTATACTATGACATGCACGATGTTGTCTACCAGGAGGGTAGGAGCATCAGAGAAGGGGTGACTTTGGTTCACATATGGGAACACAAGCACATTGTAGTGTTGAGGCCCATCGTTGTTATAGCTGAAATCCATGAGGACGAGCCAATTGTTTTCATATATGCAGTGTTGATGACATTGTAGCATACAAGTCCCACAGGTTTAGCAAATTGGCATCATGTCATTGATGACATGATAGTGTTCAAATGGAGGCCATGGGTTCAACATCCATGATGGTATGATGACCAATAACAAATAGATTTTGTATGACAAACTCGATACATACAAGGCCGAGAGCATACCATTGTTGAGTGATACCTTCCAAACCATGTTGCTCAACATTTTGGAGAGGCACAGGATGTACCTGTGGATGATTATATTGCTATTTTTGCTTGATCACATAGAGTGGTACAGTGGGGAGCCATCCTTGATCCCATTGTGGTATCAATTATTTTCAAGCACTCATCCCATAGGCTTGGGCATATGATCAAGGTCTCCAAGATTTTGGGACTACTCTAGGCTATGATGCATGGTTTAGGCCGCCCACACACCTTACAAATCTAGCAGGGGCATACCCCAGTAGAGGTAGAGGTAGAGGAAGAGGCAGAGGTAGAGGCAAAGGCAGGGGCAAAGGAAAAGATAATAGCCAAGGAAAAGGTAGGGATTGTGGCAGGGATGCTGGAAGAGGCTAGGGATAGGATCAGGTGCCAGGTGATGGGCACCAGTAGTAGCAACTGTATTAGGGGCATGAGGACCTAGGGCATCAATAGCATGATGGATAGGTTCTGGGTGCACCATCACCTCCTTCACCTATAAAACTAGATACATAGGCTTAGGCACAAATCCAGGCTCTCATTGCCAAGAGAGATTGATTGTAGGTAGAGTGGGATCAGCTGTAGGATATGACTGCATAGCAAGATCATGAGGTTCAGTTGTGGTAGCAACTAGACCTACAACTATCCTAGGAGATTGGACAAAGACAATATTTAGAGGCAATGACCGCAGCATCACAAGGTCGTACCATATCTACCAGGCTATACAGAGAGGCAGTCACAGAGGCTACATAATACTACATACATTATCATCATGATGTTCCTCAGGTGATGCAACAACTTAATTTTTCACAACAGAGCAGAACACCACCTAGAGCTGAGGATCATCCATTAGTTAGGGATGAGTCCAATAGCCATGAGAGTTAGCTATCTTGTAGATACTTTTTTGGGTATTTTCCCTAATTATTTATATAGATATACATTCATGGGATCCTTTTTGATAGCCTCATAGATATTGTACTTTTGATTGATATACAAACAATAGTTTAGATATTGTATTATGACAGTCACCATTTTTTGATATATATATATATGAGATGATACTGATTTGATATGATGTGATGTTTATTTTATGTTTATGAATGTATGGATGCATTTGATATGATGTGATGTGATGCTATGCACTTCTTGTTGTCTATGTGATTATTTTCTATGATGTAATGCAATGTAATGGATGTCTGTACTTCTTTTTTAGTATCTTTTGATGGCATGCTATGGGATGGATGAATTGATGATATACCTATGCTTATATAGATGTAGATGTCATGGATGCATTTATTTGTGTATTTTTCTATGCAGTTGATGATGTATGCATATGGATGTATGTATGGATAATGCAAATGTTCATGCTTATGATATGATATGTGATATGTATGTATGTTGATGATATGTGGATATAGGATGGATGTAGTGATTATTTTTTTGATTGACTATCATGATAGTAGGTTAGCGTAGAGAGAAGATAAAAGAAACAAGATGATTGATCATTCATTTTGGTGATTGATTCAAAAATTCTAACAAGTCTATCATCCCTTGAGACTTTATTAGAGATGGTGATGATAAATGCATGATGATTTGGTCATATCTTGGGATTGGGATTTTTCTTCATTCCTTATTTTTGATATAACACATAGACATGATGCATCAAGGTATTGATAAATAGGATGGCATTGTATCTAGTGTGATGGATTTTGACTTTCTAAATAGATAGGATAGTTCTTGTTCACACCTTGACATATGGAAACCTCATTGGAATGTATTTTGATAGTTCATAATATATCAGACCAAAGCATACGCAATGGTCAACAATGTACTCCAAACAACTTCCTTACACACAAATAAGCAAGTATGCACCAAGATTATTTTACAAGAATACCCACAAGCAAAAAAAATGAAAGATAATGATCAATGCCCCATTCCTTTCTATGTAAATCATTAAGACATCATCAAGAGGTCCTCAGAATGGGTCAATAAGATAAATCATAAGAAAAGATCAAAGACAAAAAGTTAGTGTTATCTATATCTTTTTCCAGTTTATTTTAGCTAAGGTGATTTTTGATGTTAATGTACATCATAGGAAGGATTCATCCTAGGACATGTTGATCAGATGTTTTGATTAGGATAAGGTTTATGATAAGTCGTTAATCCAAAATCCACTAACTCATTTACCTATGATCTAGAATTTATATTTTGACACTTAGGTTCTCACTTTATGACCTGTGATACTTGCTTTCTATTTGTTTTTCCAAAGGTTGAAGATGATGATTGATTTATTAGGGGGAACAATTTATTGTGGATGCAAGCGAAATGGGAAGGGTGGTTTTGGATTTTTTGGAATATTTCAATGTTTTTGGTATTTTCAAAATGTTTTGAGTTTTTTTCGTCTTTTTTGAAATTTTATATAAATATTTTGGTTTTCCATTATTTTGAGGCTATTTAGGGTTTTCCAAATATATTTGAGGCTATTTATGTCTTTTGAATGTTTTCTAATGTTTTTGTGTTTTTATGATTTTTAAATGTTTTTGTGTTTTATGTTATCTAGATGTTTAGGGGTTTTCCAATTTTTGACCAAGAACTTAACCTAAAAGACCTATCATAAGGGCCTCGGGGTCTGATCAAAGATGAGACTTGCCTATGTTATACATGCAAAGACCACATAGTTTGAATGACATGACTTATTAACAATGAGATATTAATAGTTGATGGATTGCCAGTTTATTATGACAGACTCCTAAAGGGCTGACCTAGGGTGTCTTGGGGGCACATTAATGATAGCCTTTGTTCAAGCTTAGAGACAATGTAGTTTGATAAGGTTTTGGTTTTCTAGATTTTTGATGTTTGACCTTTTTAGGGTTTTTGATGTCCTTTGGATGTTTTTAATTTTAATTTTACAATTTTATGAATGTTTTTGGATTTTAGCTGTACAAGATTTTGGATGTTTTTGGATTTTACCTGTACAAGATTTTAGATTTTTTTGGATTTTTTCATGAATTTTTTATGAATGTGTACCATAGAAAAAAAGAAACTTGCTTGATTTGGGGAATAATTTATGATAAATTGGACTTAATAGGGCCTTGATTTGGTGTTGTGAGGAATTTTTCACATCCACACTAGGTCTTGGACCCTTTCAAATACATTTAATGATGTCTTGTAAAGGTGTTGTAAAGTGTTGTAAAGGACTTTTAGCTTTTCTGGAATTAATGAACCCATTTCCCCCTAATTCAACATTATAAAATGTATTTAAATACATATTCCTCACATCAATCTAGAAGGCTTGTAAAATAAACTTAATGTTAATCTAGTATTGTAATTTGTCTTGCACATTCACATTGGATGTTGTACCTTCCTAGGATGAGTGGACCTCATTTTAATATTGTAGAGTGTATTTAATTGCACTTTCACATTGAATTTTGTGTCCCAAGCCCTAATTAACATTTAAATCATCACTAATAGGCCCCTATTACCCCATATTTGCATCTTGAGGCATAATTTGATGAAATACTAGACAAATTCACCATATAAACCTTATTTCTTAACCTCCTAACAATCTAGCTATCAAATGGGCCCCACTGGGACAAATTTTCTACCTGTGGCTAATGAGTCCCTAACAGGTGGGATTGATTCACCCAAGCTAGCAAATGAGTCCCATTTGGGCCAATTTTGACCTTTGAGTGGGAAAAAATGAAATTGAAATTTAATGTTATTCCATGTTGGCCTTAGGGATCCAATTAACGAGAGAATAAGGTGAATTTCCCTTAAAATCAAGTCTCTAAACCCTAATTCACATCCATTAACTCATTTTCACAATTCATTCATCATCTATCTTCTCCATCAAGCCAAGCAAGTTAGGGTTTCATCATTGCAAGTCATCAAGAAAGCTTCCAAAGAAATTCAAGGGAAAAATATTCCTCCATTGCTGCATAAATTCAAGATCAAACATAATGGAAAGGTATTGACTTCATTGTTTCATGCTTCATTACATTCTTTCATCATTTTGGTTTAATTACCTACAAAGGGGTTTGACCAAGGAAAACCCCCATGCCCTAACATCCAACATTTATCTTCCTTGTCTTGTGTGTTTGTAGATTTAGACATCTTGGAGGCTTATAATCATTGAATATTGCATTGAAAGGTTGTTCAAGTCATCTCTTCATTGGATAAGTCAAAATACCCACAAAAAATCACTTTTAGGCCCGAATCTAATAGTTTCAGAACGAGACACTTAGAGAAGTAGAAAGTGCAGAATGAAGGCTCCTATTTCCACCTTTGAATATTGGGAAATTCAAAAGTGGACTCGTTCACCATGGGTGGAAAATGAGTCCCACTTCTAGGCCTGTTTTTGGTTTTTTGCATTTTTAGACACCCATTTGTCATAAATGAGCTCTAGAATAATTTCACAGATCTAGGACTAATTCACCTAGAATGGAGAATGATTCCCACCAGGCCTAAAATTCAACATCAACAACATTCTAGAAGTAATTTCCAATCTCCATCCATATCTCAGGTGCACACTTTCAATTTCATCCCTTTCTGTTTAGTTTTGTTCACATTTCTAGGTGTTTTTTGCATTACACAATGTGTTTTAAAACAAGTTGCATTTCAATAGTTTTACATTCTTAATCAATCAATTTTATCAATTAGCTGCATTTCTATCATTTCATTTAGTCATAATTTCATCAGACATATCTTAGTTTGAGTGAACCACTTAGATTTTAGGTGTGGGATCTATCTCTTTTCATTAGGTGAAAGACCCTAATTGAGTAAAAGAGACATAGCATTTCACACCTCTTCAAATATTTGGTTCATTTTGGTGAACCTACTTTTAGAATACTTTCTTTTCTAATTTGGATTCATTAGCATCCTAGGAATAGCTTGCGTGCATTAGATTTTGCATTTTTTTGCAATCTAGGGTGTCAAAAACTTACATTAGTGAAAAGGTCATTTAGTTTGCATTTTTGCAATAATTTCCTTAAATTTTTTTGAAATTCTGCATCTCCCTCTTAGGTCTTCATCTTACAACATCAAACACATAAAAAAAAAATCAAATTTTTTGAAAATTTTGCAAAAAAACCCCACTGGGACTCATTCGCCATGTTGGGCGAATCAATCCCTATTTAGATTTTTAACTAACTGTTACAACATCAAAAACCTCATTTTTGTGCCTCCTCAGCTTCCTAGTGCCATATACTATAGGTCTGGAAATTTTTTGGAACATTTTTTTATGCATCTAGCTCAAAGATATCATTTTACATTACTCATTGTTCAAATCACTTCATTTGCAAGCATCCTTACATTTGAAAATGCTTACATTTAAGAAATTTTGCATAACACTGATAAAAGTACTTTTCACTTTTTCATATACAATGTTTCTATTCATAAATTTTTTCATAAGTTTGATAAAATTTATTTTCATTCTTGCTTATACATTGTTTACATTCTTAAGGTGTTGCATACATTAGATAAAAGTGTTTTGTATCTTTCCATATACATTGTTCATATTGTTGAAACATTGCATGCAATGGCTACATGTGATTTTCATTTTTATTCAAACAATGCTAGTACCTTACATATTCAGACATGTTGAGAAACATCTCCTATCCCCTCCCTATGAGAGTGTTTTAGTGAAAGAGACTACAACTTGGGCCATTCCTAACAATCATATTACTTGTTCTCATAATATCTCTCCTCTTAGTGACAAAGATATTTTAGTAGAAGAATCAATTAATGAGATTTTTGATAATCCTAGTTGTTTCTCTCCTTTAACCTCTCTTAGCATGGACAAAAAATTCACAATCAACATAACACAACCTTAGATGATCATGACACTACAATTTCTTCTTCTCCTAGTATTTCTCATTGTTGTGAAGATGATACTTTTGATGATAGAAAACCTATTCCATGAAGGTCATGAGAATATTGGGTGTCCCCCTTCACCTCACAAAACCCTTCTTGGGCATGACAATTCAACCATTGATCATTCTCCTACTTGTGAAAAAGTCCTTTTTGATGAACCAACATTAGAATGCCAAGAAAATTTGGTTTCTCATTCTCCTCAAAACCCTCCTCCTAGGAAGGTTATCATGATGGAAGACAAGAACCACAATAATGATATATACTCTCACTTGTTAAGGGATGTTAACATTATTCAACCTCAACTCATCCTTTACCCCCCTTCACATAAACCTCCCACTCAAAATAAACCCGAACTCATCCTCTACCCACCTAAGAATAATGTATCATAGTAGCTGAGTCATAATATTTTTTCTCATACATATAATAGTCAAAATAATTTGCAACCACCACAACAAACCCCAACACCCTTATATTTACCTAATCCTATCCCATCTAAACCTATCTTCCCTGGTCTTCCTAGTGGAAAGGAGTACAATCATGTTGAACAACTAAATAATACTCTTGTTAAAATCTCATTATGGGACCTTATTCAAGCCTCCCTTCACTATCACATCATGATCCAATCAACCTTGTAACAAGTTCTTGTCCCTTCTAATATGCAACCAAATGATATAGCAACCATGATTCAAGCCATAAATGTTGACATCGTATTCCACCAAAGTGAGCTTCCTCCTTTGGAAGTGCACAAAAAAAATGAAGTTTTTATTATTATCACTCAATACAAATGAAAAGGGATTAAGAGAACTCTTGTAGATATCGCCTCCACTCTTAATGTGTGTGGAGTGAACCTTCTCGATAGACTAGGCATCAACCAATCCAACATTCGACCCAGTCCTTTATCCATTAGGGGATTTGACAATGTAAGAAAACAACCACTTGGTGTGATCACTTTACCTATTACAGTTGGAGTGGCCACATTGGAAACACCAATCCATGTTATGCCTAATGGTCTTGCACATAAACTTCTCTTTGGCCAACCATGGATTCATGCAATGAATTTTGTGCCTTATACTCTTCATTGCAAAATGAAATACATCTACAAAAAAAAAGTGTACACACTTGAAGCTGACCCTCATCCAAACGGTTGTTTAAACATTGAGAAAGACAAAGAAAATCCCTTGAACACATTAACACCAACCACACAAGTGGAACCCACATGAAAAAAAGACAAAAAACAACATATTAAATAAGTCACGATGCTATTAGAAGATGATTGGGGTTCCTTGAATTTTGAACATGACTTCATGGGCGAGTATAAAATCATCCACAAAGATTCAACGAAGGGAAAAGAAACAACAATAATGTCAACACAAAATTCGGGTGACCTTTCGAAAGCATTTTCCTTAACTACTTTAGACAAAGAAGCAAATTACACAACAAAATTTGAAGAACTTAATCATGAACAACCATCGGCTTCAAAACACAATGAAAAATATTTATGGATGTGGTTATGAACTCATGGAACAACTTGGATATAGTGGAAAAGGATGTGGTGCTTGGGAACAAGGTATTTGCAACCCTATAGAGCCTAACACACAACAAATGACTCATGGTCTTGGTTATTGTCCTTTGATAAAAATAAACAAGCCATCCCTTAACATCAATACCGTAACAAAACATCCTTTTCAAACAACCTTAATGGTTGTACATCCTGAGCTAATCAACACTATTGGTCTTCATCTTTCTCTTGAAGCAAAACAAACAAGGAACTCTTCACTTAACATCAATGTCATCTCGTATAACACCAAAGATTTACATTTGATAGATTTTCCCTCCTCCTATAAGAGTGAGC
Organism: Sequoia sempervirens; assembly: GCA_007258455.2. Taxonomy (NCBI): domain Eukaryota; kingdom Viridiplantae; phylum Streptophyta; class Pinopsida; order Cupressales; family Cupressaceae; genus Sequoia; species Sequoia sempervirens. The sequence goes on along the minus strand of VDFB02358134.1, from coordinate 84,138,061 downwards.
ACAAAATATTGCAATCTAAAGAACCTTGCATAGGTATGAAATCTTGTACTAATAAAGAAATCTCTTTACCACTAACAATAAAAACTACTTCTCCCCTTGATCAAGAGGGTATCTTGTCGAGACTCCTCCAAGATCACTTGATAACCCTCCCTCCAAGAACTCAAAAGAAATGCTATTACAAAACTTTCTTCCATGCCTATCATAGAGTTCATGGCCATTACACCAATGCATGTAAGGCTTTGAGTAGTAAAATCCAACATTTTAAGGCATTTGGTATGCTTCCCTATGTGGAGGCACCTAATTCCTCTAATTGAATATATAAGAGAAAGCTTGGGAAGTGGACGATGTGCCTTAAGTTGGCTCACATGTGACATAATACCATTTTTCATGATGTAGCTTATCGGAAACATATAACTTGGCATAGGGCTTTCCGCATAAGCTCTCATGTCTCCTTCTACTTTAAAGAAATTTCTCACAGTATTGGTGCTTGCAACTACTTTAAAGTGGGGGCATACATCACCACTCACATTTCACTGTGATATTTTCTTTTTCTTGTGATTCCCTCTCTTGGACACATTTGGCACAATGTTCCCTAGTATGAGATATTTCACTTGTCCTCTCTTGGAAACAATATGAGACCATTTGCACTTATCCTCTCTTGGAGACATTAGCATGATGTTCCCTAAGATGAGACATTGCATGAACTAAGAAAAATCCCTTTGAACAGTCCTTGCACTATTTTGCATTAACAATGTCTATGAGTGTCAAGCATACAAAGTTTTTCTTACTTCATAGAGCTTGAAAACCATTTTCCTTTGTGGCACCTTATTAAAGTTATCAAGAGGTATAACTTTGGTATGGTTGAGTAGGAAGCCCATTCTGAGGCATGACTTTCCCCATAGCCACCTATGTTCTCATGAGTGCATACCAATCAAGCGTATGTTTCTCACCTTTTGGGCTTTCTCACCTAGTATACAACCAAGAGTTCTATCACCCCAGAGTGAGCATACATTTTCTTTTTAAACAAACAGCCTAGATCTAATCCACAACTAGCTAGACAAATGATCGAAGCTTGATCCACCCCTTTTCATTTTCATCTTTCTCTTCTTCCTAGTTATTACTATTGCATGTTTGTGTATCTTGTTCCATTGCATATCATTCACCTTACATGTGTCCTTTTGTGCTTATGTTGGTTTGAATTTGGATCTTTGATTCTGGGGGCTTGGCCACCTCCTTTTATCTTTTTTGTCCCTTGTCATCCACATGGGTATGATTGGACCCCTCTTGAATGTCTACTTTAGTGTGAGTTTGAAGCAAGTTCATCCTCTCACTAAAGTGGGGGCTAAATGTACGGTAGAAAAAAGGAAATTTGCTTGATTTTGGGAATAATTGATGTTAAATTGGACATAATAGGGCCTTGATTCGGTGTTGTAAGGTGTTTTTCACATCCACACAAAGTCTTGGACCCTTTTAAATGCATTTAACAATGTCTTGTAAAGGTGTTGTAAAGTGTTGTAAAGGACTTTCACGCTTTTTTGGACTTAATGAACCCATTTCCCCCTAATTCAACATTATAAACTATATTTAAATACATCCTCACATTAATATAGAAGGCTTGGAAAATAAACTTAATGTTAATCTATTTTTGTAATGTGTCTTGCACATTCACATTGGATGTTGTGCCTTCCTAGGCTGAGTGGACCTAATTTTAATGTTGTAAAGTGTATTTAATTGCACTTTCACATTAAATTTTGTGTCCCAAGCCCTAATTGACCTTTACATCATCACTAATAGGCCCCTATTACCCCATAATGTGCATCCTGAGGCATAATTTGATGAAATACTTGAAAAAGTCACCAAATAAACCTTATTTCTTAACCTCCTAGAAATCTAGCTGTCAAATGGGCACCACTAGGACTAATTTTCCACCTGTGGTGAATGAGTCCCTACTAGGCGGGACTGATTTGCCCAAGGTAGTGAATGAGTCTCATTTGAGCCAATTTTGACCTTTGAGTGGGAAAAACTAAAATTTAAGTTTAATATTATTTCATGTCGGCCTTAGGGATCTAATTAACAAGAGAATAAAGTGAATTTCCTAAAAGATCAAGTCTCTAAACCCTAATTCACATCCATTAACTCATTTTCACAATTCATTCATCATCTATCTTCTCCATCAAGCCAAGCAATTTAGGGTTTCATCATTGCAAGTCATCAAGAAAGCTTCCAAAACATTCAAGGGAAGAATCTTCCCCCATTGCTGCATAAATTCAAGATCAAACATCATGGAAAGGTATTGACTTCATTGTTTCATGCTTCATTACATTCTTTCATCGTTTTGGCTTAATTACCTACAAAGGGGTTTGACCAAGGCAAACCCCCATGTCCTAACATCCAACATTTATCTTCCTTGTCTTGTGTGTTTGTAGATTTAGACATCTTGGAGGCTTAGAAATCATTGAATATTTCAATTCAAGGTTTTTCAAGTCATCTCTTCATTGGATAAATCAAAATACCCACAAAAAGTCACTTTTAGGCCTGAATCTAACAGTTTCAGAACGAGACACCTGGAGAAGCAGAAAGTGCAGATTGAAGGCTCCCATTTCCACCTTTGAATATTTAAAATTTGAAAAGTGGACTCATTCACCATGGGTGGTGAATGATTCCCACTTCTTGGCTTGTTTTTGGTTTTCTGCATTTTTAGACACCCATTTGTCTGAAACGGACTCCGGAACAGTTTCACAATTCTGGGACTAATTCACCTAGAATGGAAAATGAGTCCCACCAGGCCTAAAAATCAGGTTCAATAGCATTCTAGAAGTCATTTCTAGTATCCATCCATATCTTAGATGCACACTTTCAGTTTCATCTATTTCTATTCAGTTTTGTTCACATTTCTAGGTGTTTTTGCATTACATAATGTGTTTTCAAACAAGTTGCATTTCAATAGTTTTACATTCTTAATCAATTAATTTTATCAATTAGTTGCATTTATATCATTTAATTTAGTCATAATTTCATCATACATATCTTAGTTTGAGTGAACCACTTAGATTTTAGGCGTGGGATCTATCTCTTTCCATCAAGTGAAAGACCCTAATTGAGTAAAAGAGACATAGCATTTCACACCTCTTCAAATCTTTGGTTCAATTTTTTTTTTGTTTTTTTGATAACCTTAAGATATACAAGAACCCGATCTGATCCATAATGAATTTCCCCTAGTATGATATTATAGACTGCCTCAATATAGGCAAGTCAAGCTGACCTTAGGAATAAGCCAAGTATTACTAAGGGGATACGATACTTCACAATATCAAGCTATGATGCAGACGCAGATGGAGGATGAAAGGAATAGGATGAATGATGTGATGGAATGATAGGATAAATATCCTAGGTAGATGGAGGTACTTTATTTATGCAAGGTGCTTGTTTTCCAGGTTTTCACCAAGGTACTTTCCCAAAGCACCACCCAAGTGGTTTTCACTAGAGGACGATTATTTTTCTTTAATTTTTCAATCCTTTTTCTCACTTTTTTGGATTTTGATATTCTTCTTTTATTAAAATTTACTCCCTTCAAGAATAGGCATAAAACTTTTTAAGATGAAAGTTGTTAGTTAGTTCTTGCAAGGGTTCACCTTCAGGTGTTGACAATTGTTATGCTCTTGATCCATAACTTGTTGTGATGACAAAGGGACCAAACTAGTTAGGCTCAAACTTTCATTTGTTTTCCTGATCTAGAATATTTTTTTGATTCTACTTTAGGACAAGATCCCCTACTTGGAAATACCAATTCTTGATCTTCTTGTTATAGCTTTTTTTAGTCTGTATTGATATATTTTCAAGTGATTAAGGGAATCAAGATGACGCTCATCCAAGAATTATAGCTCATTTAGTTGAGATAATTTTTACTCTTCATTAGTGGTTAGGTTTTGTAGTGATACTCACAATGATGGAAGCTCAAACTCAATAGTTATGATGGATTATGATCCATAGAACAGGGAGAAAGGGGTTGCCCCTGTAGGCATGCAGATACTGGTTCAATAGGACCAAAGAGTGGGATTCAACTAAAAATACCAATCATGTCCAACTTCATTGACCGTTTTCTTTAGGATCTTTAGAATGGTCTTGTTTGTAGCCTTATCTTGACCATTTCCCTGGGGTAATACATGGTAGAGAACTGGTGTTAGATGTTGAATCTTTGACATAGCTCTTTCATATCTTGATTCTTAAAGGGTGTTTTGTTGTCTGAGATAAGGGTTTATGGAACACCATAACAACAGATGAGGTAATTCAAGATAAACTTGACAATTTTCTTTCCCATTATGCAGGTTATAGGAATGGCTTCAACCCACTTAGTAAAGTACTCAGTGGGCATTATGATAAACTTGTGGCCATTAGATGAAGTTGGGGTAATATTTCCTATGAGTTAAAGCCCCTGCTACGAGAAAGGCCAAGGTGTGACCATTGGTTGCAACTCTTGAGATGGAGCATGAATTAGATCTCCATGTTGTTGACATTGGAAACACTTCTGTACATATTGATGGGATTCTCTTTCCATGGTTGGCCAGTAGTACCCCATCCTTAATAATTTCTTATCTAAAATCATATTGTTACAATGGGAACTAAATATGCCATCGTGAAATTCTGTTAAATCGGTCAAGGCTTCCTCTTTGTTAATACATCATAGTAATGTCCCCTCAATGCTTTGGTGGTATAAGGGATCACCTAGGATTATGAATCAAGATGCCTTCTTAACAAAGGTATTTTTAAGGTTGGAGGTGATATCAGATGGGAGGGTTCCTTTGTTTAGGTAGATGAATATTTCATGATACCATGGGGATCTAGGACCAACAATGACATGCACAAATTTAGATTCAGGGATTTTGAGAGTTGGTACGAGAAGTTGTTCTACCAAGAATTGACATTGTAGGATGTTATTTGGCATGTCTAAGAGTGATCTGATTGTTTCCACAACATTTGTTTCCCTATTGTTCATTTGAGGAATCCTCTCAAAAGTTATATCTATTGAAAGGTCCTTACGACTCTCTAACATATTCTTATAAGGAGTAAGCTTGTTGTCCTTAGTTCGATAGTCATTATTGACTTGGTTGATAACCAGCTATGAATCTCCATAGAATTTCAACTCTTGTATCTACCATTGGACTGTTGTCCTTAGGCCTATGATTAGGGATTTGTACTTAGTGATGTTATTAGTAATGGAAATGATAGACTATATGACTTTGATATGCAATCACCTTGAGGGGTGATGAAAATAATACCCAACCTTGATCCATGTTGGGTGAATGATCCATCAAAGTACATCTTCCACTAATTTTTTTTATTGACAAGGAATATTGATTCATATAGGAATTTAGATATCAATAGATTCTCTATATAGATAGGTGCCTCTTCCAATTATTCTATGATCACTTTCCCTTTGATTTCCTTGCACTCCACATACTCTATGTCAAATTCAATCAAGATCATTATCCATTTTCCTATTCACCCAATGAGAATTGCTTTGGATAAAAAATATTTCAATGGGTTGATCTTTGCAATGAGTTTGATTTGTTGTGACAACATGTAGTGTCTAAATTTTTGTGAAGCAAAAACCAATGCTAAGCATGCTTTCTCAATGAATGAATAGTTTATTTCATAGCCCACTAAGGTCCTGTTTATGTAGTAGATGGCTCTTTGCTTTCTGTTTTCATCATGTTGTGCTAGAAGAGCACCTAGTGCTGTTGATGTTGCTGAGATATACATGATCAATGGTTTGTTCAATAATTGTGGCATGAGCACTGGAGGTGTCAATAGATAGTCCTTGATCTGTTAGAAATATTTTTCACACTTCTCATCCCACTTCTAAGTTATTCCTTTATGGAGAAGATGCAAAAAATGGTGGATTTTATCTGATAGTTGTGCTATGAACCTCTTGATGGACTGCAATCTTCCTTCTAACCCTCTCATTTTCTTCAATGTTTGTGGTGATTCCATGTCTAGGATGGCTTTTACCTTTTCTAAGTCAATTTCTATCCCTCTATGATACGATGTAGCCAAGAAGCTTTCTTGATGTTACCCCAAAGACACTTTTTTGGGTTTAGTCATACCTTATACTCTTTGAGTTTGTCAAAGATGGGTCCCAGGACTTGTATATGCTCACTTATTTTCTTTGACTTGGCCAAAATATCATCCACATAATATTCAACTATTTTTTGGATCATATCATGAAAAATTAGGGTAATTTCTCTTTGATAAGTTGCTACTACATTCTTTAGCCCAAATGGCATCATGTTCTAGCAATATGTCCTCCATGGACAAGTGAATGAAATTTTATGTTGACCCTCCTTGATGATCATGATTTGATTATATCTTGAAAAAGCATCCATAAGTGATAGAATTTCATGCCTAGCTATTAAATCCACTATGATGTCGATGTTAGGAAGAAGGAAACTATCCTTCAGACATGTTTTGTTCAAGTCTGAAATTTGTGCATATTTTGATGCCCCTAGTCGGTTTGGAGACTGGTAGCAGGTTTGAAACCCAATTAGGATAATCTATCGGTCAAATGAATCCAATGTCAAGAAGCTTTTGTAACTCTAGTTTGACCAAGAGTGTTATCTAAGGGTAAATTTTCCTTAACTTTTGCTTCACTAGTTTAGCATCAGGATAGACTGCTAGATGATGCACAACTACTTTTGGATCAAGCCCTAGCATATCCGTATATGACCATGAAAAGTTACCTCTTCTCTCTTTCAAGAATTTTTCTAGGTTCTTTTGTTCTTAATCCAATAAGGATTCGACATGGAAAGTGATCTTGGGTGCTTGTTTTGTTCCCACATTGACTAGAGTGGCATTTTCTGCTAAAACTACTGACTTCTCTAGATGCATTGCACTAAGGGGGAGATTAAATCCTGCATCCTTGGGTGCCTCAAATAGGTTTTCACCCTTAGATACATCCTTTCTTTTTTCTATTTTAGGATCAAAGAGTGCCATAGTGTCGTTTTCACTCAACGATTTGCAAGTTAGTTGCATGTCATCAATTTTATGACTGAAGGATTTAATTGTCTCCCCATAGTATGCCCTTGTGTTGAGCTCTATGTCAAAACTAGCCTTTTGATTTTCCCATGATAATTTTCATGAATTCCCATGAATTCTGAGATCCCTTCATCATTTTCAAACAAATCTAGAATTAGTGGCCCTTGTTGGTCCAAGACAATGAGTTGTGGGTATACTAGGCATATTTCATTTGGTCGGTTACTTGGGGTAAAGGATGATGTAGATATCATGAAGAGAGAATTATTCTCAAATAGGTTAGAAACATTAATGGGGAATTTTTCTATAGTATTATAACATGATGTTGGTAACCAAGAGGAAGCCTCAACCCATTTAGCAGAAGTTCCTTTGCCAATAAGGGTAACCTTGCTAGTTGTACAACCTAGGCCAAGATTCTTTGGATGTTTCCTAGGAATGATAGGTTCTGGAAAACCATTGTCATTTTGTCCTAGTTTCTCATTCTTGGTATAACCCATTCCCTTCATTAACTACAAGCCTTTGTTGTCATCTTCCATGGGAAGAACAGGGACAAGTCCATCTTGATAAAGTAGTTTAGAGATATCCTCCTCATTGACATATTCTTTGTTTAGGTCCCCCCACTTGGTGAAGGTAGTAGCTGCCATTTTGATATTTTTAGGGATGTTATTGCTAGGTGTGGGTTTCCCATGAGATTTATGAGAAAGAGGCAGTTATCCCACACAAAATTATCCTTCATTAGCTTATAGTTTCCACAACCATCATCCTAGATCATTTCTTTGATGTCAGGTATGTTCTACACAATGGATGCTTTTATTTCAGAGGTAGATGCAAGGGATGATGGACCAAAAAATAAGGTAGAAGGTGTAGGCCCTTTGTCATTCTTGGGTATTTGGGGGATCTTATAGAACTTGGCCTCAAGATTCTTTCAATAGTAAAAAGGCTCAGGATCTCCATGGATGGTAACTTCTCTACCCTCAAAAGAAAACTTTGCACATTGATGGTAGGTTGAAGCTAAGACTTTTAGATCCAAGGTCAACCAGGAAGGATTTTGTAGGGATGATCAAGGTCTAACACTTGGCATGTAGTTTTTGAAACGATGGGGCCCACTTGAATGGGTAGTGCGATGATGCCCTGTGATACATGCTCTTGATCGTTATATTCTATAATGTTGGTACTCTTTTTTTTCTCAATAGTATCCTTTGAATAGCCCAAATTTTTGATCAACTGAAGGGTGCAAATGTACAGACCAACACCTCCATCTACTAAGACTCTTTTACCCTTTTCTTATGAAAATGCCTTCAAGGTGCAAAGCACGATTATGAGATGGTTGTGATGGTAGGTCTTGTTTCAAGAAGGTGAGTAGATGATTAGTGAAAAGCCCTACCATAACTTGAAATTGTTCAGTATCTATATCCTCAAGGATGGATGATGTAGATATAGCTTCCTCTAATATTTCCCTATGTGTGGGGGATAGCCTCAATAGTTCTAAGATAGAAATCTATGCAGGGGTCTTCATAAGTTGATCTAAGATATTGTACTTTCTAGTGCTTACTATTGGCTGAGTAGGGTGTTCCCTAGATTGAGATGGGTCTCCTTGGATGGTGAAATTTCCACCTCATGTGGTGACTCCACATTTTTTACTAGGCCCTTTGATAGTGACGACGATAATGACACTATCACAAGAAGCGACCACATTGGAATCAGCATGCTACACATTTTTATAATCATTTTCTTTCCCGTTGTTGTTTCCTTTGCTATGATCCAGCAAGGGGGTCTTGTATATCTTAAGATCTTGATTACTAGTTGGTACACCAATAGATATTGTGTCGATCTCTATAAGATCTTGGATAATTTTTTTGAGTCGTATGTAGTTCCTTGTCTTGTGTTCTTTGATTTTGTGAAAGTCACAAAGATATTTTTTGTTGTACTAGTGTGGTTTATCTTGCAGTACTTGGTAGTTTTTTAAATTGCGAACTATTATTGGGTTGGACTCTAACAATTTCTTCATGATAGTGTCAATGGGTTTTGATAGGTGTGTATACTTGTACTTTGGATAGTTGTTCTTGTTAGGTTTTTGTCTCTATTGTGTTTCAGTGTTGTTGAACTAATTGTCTTACGGTGGTGTCGTTTGTTGTATAGTTGGTTGGATGTTAGTGATTTGATTGTTGTTTGGCCTAGGATCACTTAGGAATACCTTTGCATCTACCACTCCATCATTTGTTACATTTTTGTTCTTAGCCTAGACACGAGGCTTGTCATTTGAACTTGTTGACGGCTAGTTGTCTTTGTAAGCTTGAGTATTTCCTTGTAAGATTAGATCTCTCTTGATATTAAGGGCCCTAGGGACAAGCTCATCATAAGATGTGATCCACTACACTTTCAAATGAAAGGATAGATCTAGATCTACATTTTCTATGATAATCCCCACTTGTTTTTTGTTAGGAATGGTCCACTTGCTTTTACTTTCTCTTTTCCTCCACCTTTGTAGGAAGTTTATGAAGGATTCTCCTTTGTTTTTCTTGAGAGTGTACAATTCTTCTAAGCTTACATCCATGCCATGATTAAAGGAGAAATAGTCTATGAATTTATCGATGATTTCTTGGAAGGTTTTGATACCCGAAGGAAACTGTGAAAACCAATTGATGGTTGGGCCTATCAAACTTCATGGAAAGAGGTGCATCAAGTAGGAATCATTGTAGGCAACCTCCATACACATGACATTTAATTCTTTGATGTGATCCACATGATTTCCCCTCCCTTTGTATTTATCAAATTTTGGGACCTTACAATTAGGAGGGAAAGGTACCATTACGATGTTTCGATCAAATGGATATGGGCATAGGTTCTATTTATGGGGTTTCTTCATTTTTACCATCCAAATATCCTACATTTCTTGTGTTAATGCATTGAGTTGCAACTCCATATCATCTAGTGGACTAGATGGAGGAACATATGTTGCATATTGTAGGATGGTGGAGGAAGTGTATGAGGGATTATGATATGATGATGTGTTCTATGATGTGTATGGTGGTGCAGAATAAGGAGATGATGGTGTAGGCATATATGTTCCTATTGTGTTCAAGTTGATGTTTTGTTGAGGGTTATAGTATAAACCCTATTGTTGTTGTTGTGCGATAAATTGTTGTTGTTGGGCATACTATTGATCTTGTTGTTATTGGGTTTGTTGTTGTTGTTGAGCTACTAGGGATGCTTTTTGTGCTGCTAAGGAGGCTTGATGCTGTTGTTTCTATTGTTGGGCTACTAAGGCTGCTTGTTGTTGTTGGGCATACTATTGAGCTTGTTGTTGTTGTTGAGTTGCTAGGGATGCTTGGTGTGCTGCTAAGGCTACTTGATGTTTTTGCTGCTATTATTGGGCTACTAAGGTTTATTGTTGTTGTTTTTGTTGTTGTAGAGCTAGGGCTGCTTGTTGTGCTTGTTATTGTTGTTGTGTTGCTAGGGATTCTTGTTGTGTTTGTCGATGTTGTCGTGTTGCTAGGGCTGATTTTGTTGTTTTTGTTGTTGGATGGCTTGTTTATAAGCCTATTGTGTTTGTTGTAATGCTAAGGAATGTGCTTTCAATGTAGGATCAACCAATGGTTGGGACATCTGAGATGGGTTTTGGGTGTTGATTTTTTGTGCAGATTGCGCATTATTGATGAGAGGTTGTGGATTCCTTTGGTTTAACATTCCTTGTAAGATAGTGGATTGGGATGGAGGAATGTAAGTTTGAGGTCCCATTTTATTTTGCATGACTTGGAGGAAAAATAGTAAAGATGATGATGATGTCATTAAGTATTGCAATGTTAAGGGCATATTTGGACCTTGGGTCCACTGATTGAAAGGATCTCCTTGACCAATGTTTTGGAGTTTCCCTTGTGTTTGGGATGTGGTCAAGGTATTACCTTGGTTGATGGGGTTTGTGATCAAGGGATTGTTTTTATGTGGGTTGATGATGGATGGGATAGATGTGTGTGGGGCAGCCACTGGGTTTGATGTATCAATAGGAGGATTGGATGAAGATGCTCCATGTTGCATTAAAGGATGGTTTTGCATGAGGGTATTTCCTTTCCCTTTTGGGTCTACTTGTGATACTTGGTCCATACCACTTTGTGAGATGTTAGGAACACTTGTGGTACTCATGGGTATGGATGAAGATGGGTGTCCTCAATGTGTTGAAGTTGTCATGGAGTAATGAAGTGTAAGTGGTTTATATGGATGTTGTTGATCCTCAGGAATAGGAGGAGTGCCAAAATTTTGGTGTCCAAGTGGTTGTTTGGGATGGAGGATTGGCATCAAGGGTACCCACAAGTGTGCTTCTTTCAAATGGAATAGTATGGCCAAATTCCTTAGCAAGACTAATTGCAATACTAGGTGTTGGTGTTTGATTAAGCTCTAGTGATGGAGTTGTTCGAATAGTGGATGAAACTAAGCCTTGTGTTAATGATTGTGAAATAAAAGATGGGGAATTTGGAACTATGTTCTCTAAGGCCTGGTGCTCCATGATTTATTCCCTAGTAAGTCCAAATGGATTGTTCATGATGTCTTCTATCTCATATGGCCTTGATGGAGACGAAGGTTGTTGTGATCAAGTAACTAAATTCTTGGATAAAATTGCAGAGGATTAGGATCACTTGAGGTAAATGTGACTTTTGTTTTCTCCATGATTCTCTTATGTTGTGATCTTGTTTTTACCATAAATTTTGGGTCACCTCTAGGTGAGTTGGGTTGAGATTTGCAATTTTTGAACTCTCTAGTTGACTCAAATCTAGGTAAAAGAGATGTTCTAAGTATTTTTGGAGAAATGATGGTAGTAGGAGATGAAAAGATGAGTGATATGGGGAGTGATCTTTGCAAACCTTTTTGGACAACATTTTTTACTTAGGTTTGTTGTTTTGATGTTTGGATAAAGGATGTTTATGGACTTGTGAACCTTTAGGGTAGACTTGTGACCTTCAAGATAAAATAGTTCAAAGATGATAACTAACTTAACCAAATGCATGGAAAAGGATTAATTTCACATACAATGTAGATAAGTTAGAGGTTGGTTTTATAGATGTTGAAGTCAAAAAGTGTTGGTGTATTTGAAATTTTTGCAAAGTTTGGTGAAGTGAAGGATGAATTTTGATGAAGGGGTGAATGAAATGTTTGATCCAATGTTGACCTAAAGTGAACCTTTGTTTGATAAGACCAAGGTAGTGAGAAACATGCTAGACCTCAATTTTTCAAATCCTAAAGACCTAATGATTTAGATAGGTTCAAGATCATGAAAAAGACTAGGGTTTTGACTCCAAAAGAATGCATACAAGTCTAGGTTGTTCCTTGAATCATGTTTATAGAAGTTGTATACCAACCTATTTCTATTTTGGTGAAGTGCTAAATGGTGTTTTTTTATGGATTTTGGACTAAGATGCCTAATTTTAAAGTGAAAACCTGTAGACCTTCTCTTGGGGATTCTGATTTTGTGTGAGATCATTTAGAGTAGTTTAAGATTATGAAAAATAGTATATTTATTGTCATGTGGGTAGTGGTAAAATGGTCCTTCCAGCCAGAATATCAACTTGTTCCTCTTCTTCATCTGACATATATTGTGTTTCTCCATTGGTTTAGTATTTCTTTCGTTTCAAAAGTGAAGCTTCTCAAACTACTAATTATATTGGTTTGCTCTCCTTAAATGAGTTCAAAGTTTGGTTGAATGATAGTAGGCATATGGTTGTGTTGTTCAACTGGAGTGATTGGTCTCCAAATGGTCCTGTGGGGTTCAATTTGTCAATCTATCTTACTTAAGTGAGTTTCTTTTACCACAAACACTTGTCTTGATTAAGTTCAAACTAAATGTCTATGCCAAAAAACACCATGAATTTTACAAGGTCCATATTGTGAAAATCATGAGGTTGAAGTCATAGTTGCTTATGTTGACTTTGGGAAGTATGGATTGAGTGTTAAGTCAAGATATATAGAAATATGTAAGCATAAAAATCCTTAGGAAAAGCATTAATATCAAGGCTATTTCAAAATTCAAACTAAATGTCTATGTCAAAAAACACCATAAATTTTACAAGGTCCATTTTGTGAAAATCATGAGGTTGAAGTCATAGTTGCTTATGTTGACTTTGGGAAGTATGGATTGAGTTATAAGTCAAGATATTTAGAAATATGTAAGGATAAAAATCCTTAGGAAAAACATTAATATCAAGGCTATTTCAAAAGGGTATCCATACTTAAACCAAAGGGTTTGAAATTTTGAGGAAGATTGTGAATGTTTGTTTATAATGTTTGGGAACCAAGAAAAGTATTAAACTAACTCACAAGTACTTACCATCATAGGTTCAAAAGATACTACTTGTTGAATCACCACTTGGATTTCTCCAAACACTAAGACAATGCGAACAACTAGAGATTTGGAAACACCAGCTCCCCCTCACTTGGCACACACTTCTTGAGACCACCAAATCTCAAATCCTAAAGATTCAAAGATCATAAGGATTTTCTTGTTTCAACAATGAATAGTAAAATGTGGGGCAACTTCAGAACGACCATTCCTGCACCAAGAAGCATAAAGTTTTTTGGCTTCTAAACAATTGGTTCTTAGTAAATACTTTCATACAAGGTGGCCGTACACATGACAAGATTAGCTCAAGATTATTTCAATGAAGAGGCATCCCAATCCCTTCCTAAGAAAGGATTTTTACGTGTCATGCAGACACTAAGGGTGGTACTTGTCGGTATGACACATCTGGACCTATTGTTTATGAATTTCATCACAAACACATTTATTATATAGTGCTTCAAAAGAGCTTGGCTTTAGCTCATTATCACTTAGGTCATTCCCACCTTTCAAAGTGGGGTGGCAGGCCCTCTAAAGATATACAAAAGAAAGGAAGTGCATTTGTTGTTCGATCTCCTAAGTCAGATGACACAAGGAGAGAGCATTCACAACGCCTTTTCCTTACAGTAGCATGAGGTTCATTTCAATCCAAATCAAAATATGTGGGTGATTATATAAAATTTCAAAGAAATGATTTTGATTCCCAAGATCATTGAGTGGCATGAGAGAAGAGCATACACATTCAATGATGAAAATGTAAATCACAAGACATATTAAACACTTGTTAATTTTAAGCCTCAAAGAAAAGGTAAGTTCATTTTAAGCACCAAACAAAGTGTTAAGGTGTATTGTTCAATTTTAAACCCAAAGTAAAATGTTGTGAGGGTTCAATTTTAACCAATTTGAGCATTCATTTTAAAACCTAATTGAAAGCTAGTGTGGTCCTAAAGAATAAAATGAAAAGCATGCTGAATGGGTTATAATTGACCCCAAAAGTATCAAAACACTTGTTATAATTATAAGATTTAAAGATAAGAATGCTTCTTCACTTTGTATTTTGTCATCCACCATGAAAAACCCAATTAGCCTAAAAACCAGAAGAAAAAAAAAGTTAGACATGTTTGAAGTCAGATAAAGCAGAAAAAAATTCAAAAACATGTCAAAAAACTAGTTTTGTCCTGTTTACTAGTAAATCACGATGCTGAAATCAATTGCATCGTTGAAATTCATCAATAGCATTTTTTTATTGAATATGTATCACCATATTGAAAAATCAATAGCGACGCTTTGTAGAAAATAGTGAAGTCAAATGTGTCACCAAATTGATACTGTCATTGAAAATAAATTCATTTTGTGTCAAAAAATTAAATAAGTGTCGCTATATTTAAATGTGGTGATAAAATTAATTAAGTATTGCTATTTTAATTATGCATCACTAGAATGAAATCACATTTTTGTCATTATATAGTGACGCATCATCAAATGCGTCAATTGATAATCAATAACGTCATTGTACTTGAAAACACAAGGAAAATGAAGTTTTAACAAGAAAATCAATAGATTAGTTAGTTCGTGCACTCCTTCTAATGTCAAAATGTGACTGACGGATTAGTATGGGCTGACTACACTTGATCCATGAGTTTACAAAGTATATTCATGCTGCTAAACGTCAATCCAATAGAGATCATTCAAATGAAAACTAAACTAGGAATCCATTAAAAACTTAGCATGTTAAACTATGAAAGTTTCAAAACACATACTCTAATTCATTGAAACTTATCCTATTGTGGGAGTGGTGTTGCATTGATGTGGAATGGCGACCCTTTCCGAATCCCTTGGATAAGGAGCTTGTTTCAATCAACTTTATTGAAGAAAACTGATGAAACCATTGTGAGATGCATGATGAAACATGACTTAAAGCTAAATTATCTTGATGTGAGCTATTTTAACATGATTTTATGCTGAGATAATTGATATGTGTGAATTCAAAGCTAATCTAAATGAATTTCAAGATAAAATATTCAAACCCTAATTAAAAAATAAGCTAAATGTATGCATCTATGTTACCATGGAAGCCATTAACGGAAGATAAGATAATTAATGTAAAGTATTTAAACTAAAATAATACTAAATAAATGCTAAATATGAGTGTGAGTATGAGTGATTTCAACAACATGAGTTTTCTCTGAAAAAGATGGATCTATTTGTCTCCAAATAGTGATATATTGATAGGAGAGCAAATGAGAAATGGAGGGTTGAGATAAAAAAGGTTAATCAATGGTCAAGGATGGAGGAAGTTGGAGGCATGGATCACAAATTCTCATCAATAGATGACAATCAATGATGAGATTTAATCAAGGGTTCAACTTTATTCAAACAAACACACTTTTAACTTGCACAAGAGGTCACAAGTTAACTTGCACAAGAAGTCATAAGTTAACTTGCACGAGAAGTCAACTAAGTTTGTTAAAAAAAGGAATATTCCCCTTTTTAAAATGAGTGAGGAGAGAGAATATTCTTTGGAAGATTCTCATGCATTAGGGAAATAGATAATTAGTAAATTAAAACAAAGTTAAATGTGCAAAAGGGGAAGGAATATTCCATGGAAATATTTCTTTTGGAGGAGTGTGCAAAGGAGGAATATCCCCTTAGAATATTCTCTTGCAAGTGGGGGGAATTAGATTTATTAGTAATTGATAATTAAAATGATGTTAATTATGCAATTAGGAGGATTAAATGATTTTCATTAAATAAAGTGATTTAATGAAAAGGGGGAAAGGTGGAATGATATTTAATTAAATAACTTAGGGTTATTTAATTAAATAAGGAGATTTAGGGATTAAATTAAATAATTTTATTTATTTAATTTAATGAGGCAAAATGTTAGCATGGAAAGAGGATGAATTAAGCCGATTAAATTAATTAGGATAATAGATGGAAGTGGTGCACTTAATTAAATAGCTAGGAAAATTTAATTAATTAAGCGAAAAGAGGAGGGGTTTTAGGAGGAAATGATGTTAGTATACCTGATTCAAGTGCATGATATCATTCAGGACATTTTTCAGTGTCTACACCCACTCATCCTAGGTAGACCATGGTTAGCTATAGTTGATGCATTCATAGGCTATAGGTCTAGAAATATTAAATTTGTAATGGGATACTCACCAAGAAATTGGTCCTCTACCCTCCAACCCAACCTTATGTTGATGTTGAGAAAACTATTTGGCCCACTTTGGATGAGGAAGACAATAATTCCCTGCAAAAAGTAATGACCATAGACTAGAACCCTTTCTTGGATGGTCAAGATGAAGATGATTTCATTGCTCACATACTACAGAATGACTGTGGCAAG
Organism: Sequoia sempervirens; assembly: GCA_007258455.2. Taxonomy (NCBI): domain Eukaryota; kingdom Viridiplantae; phylum Streptophyta; class Pinopsida; order Cupressales; family Cupressaceae; genus Sequoia; species Sequoia sempervirens. The sequence goes on along the minus strand of VDFB02358134.1, from coordinate 84,121,355 downwards.
AGCCTACAACAATAGGACTATCTCACATGCCTACAAGACCCATTGCAAAGTATTATACCCACCAATTCCTCATAATAAATATCTCATATTTTTCATTCCTTACTACAACAATAGTGTGTACCAATCATTCCTATCCTTGACCTCTCATCTGTGCAAGAATCATCCAAGGAATTAGAAATCATGCTAAGAAAAATGTTGAACATAAACAATGCCTTGATTAAAGAACAATAGAATTACTTGCACACAATGTTGCAGGCACATTCAACAACATATGCATGGGATTACCATGATCTATGAAAGGAATAGATCCTGAATTATGTATGCAGAGGATCTATATCAATGATGGGTATAGACCCATTAGACAACCTTAGAGATGTATGAACACTTCTTTAAGAGAAATAGTGAAAGATGAACTTCAAAAACTCCTTGTTGCAGACTTATCTATCCTATATCTAATAGTGAATGGGTCTCACCTTTGGTAATTGTTCCTAAGAAAGGTGGACAATGGAGAGTTTGTGTAGACTACAGGGAACTGAGTACAACCACTAGGAAAAACCACTTTCCATTTCCCTTCATAGATCAAGTACTTGATTCCTTAGCTAGAAAAAAGTATTTTTCATTCCTAGATGGTTTTAGTGGTTAAAATCATATAAAAAATGTTCCAGAAGATCAAGACAAAACTACATTCACATGTCCTTAGGGTACTTATGCCTACTCTGTTTTTCCCTCTAGTTTATGCAATGCTCCAGCTACTTTTCAAATAAGGGCAGTGCTCAACATATTTTTTGATTATGCTCATGACTGTATGGAGATATATATGGGTGATTTCACCATATATGGAGAGACTTATGAGGAATCCCTCAGTAATCTAGAAAATGTATTGAAAATATGTAAAGAACACAACCTGTCACTCAATAATGAAAAGTGTTTTATGATGATGACACAAGGCATTGTTTTAGGGAATTTCATATCTAGTGTAGGGATTTAGGTTGATCCACATAAAATAGAAATTATTTCTACATTACCTATTCCAAAAAAACAAAATGATATCAGAAGTTTCCTTGGCCATGCAAGCTACTACATGAGGTTTATTAAAGACTTCATTAAGATTGTTGCACCATTGTTTGTTTTACAGAGTAAAGAAATTGAATTTGAGTGGACATCAAAGTACCAACACTCATTTGAAGAGTTGAAGAAATCCTTGAATCAAGTACCTATTTTGAAGGGGCCTAATTGGACCCTACCTTTTCATATACATATAGATGCTTTATATTTCATTATTGGAGTATTTTTGGGTCAGAAAGGAGGTAACAAAGAGTATGAAATTTACTACATTAGCAAAAATATTTAGGGAGCATAATTGAATTATACTGTTACAAAAAAGATGTTGGTAGTAATGTATGCCATCAATAAATTTAGGTATTACATTACTAGTTATTCAGTTTTGGTCCATACAAACCACACTACTATTATATATCTTTTGAATAAACCTATAGTAGGAGGAAGATTTAGTTAGATGGTTACTACTTATACAAGAGTTTGATATTACAATAGTGGAAAAACTTGGTAAGGCTAATTTAGTGACAAATTTTATGTCAAGATTACCAAAAAAATTAGCTAAAGGAGTGGTGGATGATTCATTCCCAGATGAACACTTATTTTCTATAAATGTACATATTCCCTAGTATGCTAAAATTGTTAATTATTTCGTAATAGGGTAGATTCCACCACACTTTTCCCCAAAGGAAAATAGACAATTGGTACATAAATTTTTTCCATACTCTTGGATATCAGGTTATTTATTTTACACTTCCCTAATAGCATCATGAGAAGGTGCATAATAAAAGTTGAAATATTTGATATCATGAAGGCTTGCCATGATGAGCCATGTGGAGGTCATTTTGTAGCAAAAAGAACAACATTTAAAATCCCCACAATTGGCTATTATTAGCCAAATTTGCACAAAGATTCTATCAAATACACAAGGAGCTGTGATAGGTGTCAAAGAATGGGTAAAACAACAAAAAGTGATGAAATTCCATTGCAACCTCAATTAACACTAGCTCCCTTTGACAAATGGGGTCTATAATTTATTGGACCAATCTCACCTACTTCAAATAACTAGGAATACATTCTAGTTTGCACCAGGACTATCTAACTAAGTGGGTAGAAGTAAAGGACTTATAGTTTTCTAGAGATGTAAATGTGGCTAAATTATTGTATGAGGATATATTTACTAGGTATGGAGTACCTAGAGAAATAGTCACTAATCAAGGTCCATAGTTTACTTCAGACCTCATCACCAAACTGGTTGAAGAATACCAAATTAGGCATAAGAAGTCAACACCTTACCACCCTCATGATAATGGTCAAGTGGAGGTCACTAATAGAGAAATTGAAAGTATTATCACCAAGATAGTGTAGCTACATAGGAAAGATTGGGTTGCAAGGTTACCAAAAGTAGTATGGGCATGTAGAACAACTTGGAAAACAACAACTGGTTTTACACCCTATGAACTCATGTATGGTAAAACAACAGTCCTTCCAATTGAGTTTGAATATAATATTTTAAGGGCAATAGTGGAACTAGAAATGGAGCTAACAATAGCTCAAAAGGATATGTTGCATAATTTAAATGGATTGGATGAAATCGGAATGGAGGAAATCCATCACACTAAGATTGTACAACAATAAAGGATGAAGTGGCATGACCAATATATCAATAAAAAAGGAGTTTAATGTAGGGGACTATGCATTGTTATATGATTCAAGGTACAAAGACTTCAAGGGGAAACTCTAATCCAAGTGGTTGGGACCCTATGAAATCCATCAAGTCTATCCTAATGGAGTAGTCAATTTGCACACCTTAGATGCAGTCAAATTCTCTCTTTTGGTTAATGGCCATAGATTGAAGCTGTAAAAGAAACCACTATAGAAATATGATTTCATTTTCTCCTTATTTTAGCAATATGGTTCTTACAGCAATCTAGATACAAGTTCAGACACACAAAGTGATATTTCAGCAGCACATGATATGCCAAGAACTTCAAGTGACCCATTGATTGAGCTACATAGCTAAATCCTTGAGATTACTTGAGATTAATTTATTACTTTATCTCACAAGCACACACAACATAGTTATAATGATGTTTATATTTTCTCTAGAGGGACCTATTTTTATTACACATTCAGAAGGGTCTTGTTGCAGTAGGGACCTATAGAATAATAGTTGTCAACATTCAAAATAGGTCTTGTTACTGAAAGTACCTATAGCATTTTTTGGCAAAGAAAATTTAACATTAATTTGCACCACATTAGTTGTAGTACATGTGCATTCACTTCAAAATATTCACATGCACTATCCATCTTTTCATAATATGTATCCATAGCACAAATATTTTATTTCTCACTACCGATTCTTATTTTTACCGTTTGAGCTATCACATCTCCAACTATTAAACATCTAATCCTCCTTATTACCTTCCATCCATCACCTCACAATTCATTCACCAACAGTTATTTTCGGTCGCATCAAATCACAATCTAGATACATTCTATTCAATTTACGCACAGTGATCAATTAGTCACTTTCAACTGGAATGCAAGGTGCACTATCATAATTAATATAGATTTATTTAAACTTTCATTATGTCTTTCATATTAATTTATGCATATGAAATATTCATACCATTAATTTCCATTCTTTCTAATCATACCACTTCCCAATCACAACATGAAGTGTGGTCACTTCAACCATTAAGTTGGGGGGAGGGTACAACTCAACTAGTTTTTCTTTAAATCCATCACCTAAATAAAATGCAATAGATAGATGTAACATGCAAAACCCTCCTAAAATTATACCTACGTTTTGCTGATACTTCCAATTTCTAAATTCCAAATCCTGAGAACTTGATCTAAGTCCAAACTAGAGTTGAACCTAGAACCTATTTATGAGTTCAAATTAAGTTGATACTAAGAAGGGGAGTTGCAGTTATTATATGGTAATACTTAAAAGTAAATAAGGAAACAACAAGAAGAAGGGTTTTGAAGGTGGTGGAATGAATTGGGCTGAATTTTCAAAACTAAATTAAACACATTAAGTAGAGAAAATAAATTCATAATTAGAGGCGACATTATCAAGAGAGATTCATTAACTCATAAGAAAATTATGGAAGATGCAATGGTATTACCTATTTTACAAGAGTTGGTTGGCTTGATTATTTCTTGAAACTAACAGAATTCGACAATGAATTTACAAGAAGGTTTGCAGCCACACTAGAACATGATGAAGCAATGGTGAGAATAATATTAGTGGATGCATCTAAGGTTTCCATAGCATAACTTTCTAGGTTACCTAGACCTAGAGCAGAGTTTCCAGTACATATAGATGTAGTTGTAGCTAGAGAGGAATTTTGTGAGTGAGGAGAGAATTTGGACACCTCTTCACAAGGTACAAAGAGGCTCTCTCTTCCATGGTTATGGGATAATTGTGCTTCCTACATTGTTAGATATCTTACTTGTGATGGTAGGAAAAATCCCTTGTATATTGTACATTTTAAATTACTTAGTCACCTTTGACACAATAAGCTGGTAAATGTGTCAAATTTTCTTTATAATTTGTTTAAAAGAATGGCATCAAAGTATCAAAGGAAACAAAGTGACACTTCCCTATCACACCACTATTTGATTGCTTTACTAGTAAAAAGAAGTTTGAGAATTCAGTATCCACAAGTAGACTAGGAGGATTTTAAGAAATGTGAAGATAATAATAGTTTACTAGATGCACCTGTGGTACTTGAGACTATAGAACCACAAGATAAACCTGTAAGAGAAAGTTCTCATGTATCACCTATGGATTCACCTACCCGTAACCAAGGTGAGCATGAGGAACATAATGACCCAGAGTCTAGGTCACCTATAGTTGAGGAAATTCCATTTTCTTCAAAATCACAAAAACCCAAGAGAAGAAGAGGCAGTACATCCACACCTTCTAAAACAAAAAATAAGAAGGATGTTTAGAAGAAGAAGAAGGTTGTTCAAAAGGAAAAGAAGAATGTTAAGAAGGAAACACCTACACCTAGACATTCATGCAAATTAAAGAGACAAGGTGTCATGAGGGGAAATAAAGAGAAACCTGAAGAAGAGGAAAAGAGAAAAGAATAGAAGGAGGAAGGTGTCATGTTAGTAGAGATAGACTCTGAAGGGAAGGGAGATAGCCCTAGCAATGTAAATATACCAGTGAAAAGGAAGAGATACGTGTCTAGTACTTCTAATTCAAAATTAGAAGATGTTTTTGTTGTGAAGAAAACAAAAAAGGAAACCCTAGGTAGTTTTACTTATGAGGACTATGAAGGGGGGTAATGAACAGTTTATGGAAATAGAGGAAATGTACATAGAAGAAAGAGATATTAGGAAGGATCTCCAAGAATCCTTGGATAAAATAAAACATTTGGAAGAGTTAGTACAAAGCTATGAAAATAAGGACAAGGAAAGGGAAATAAATATATAGGAAATGGAGGAGAAATTGCAAACATATGGCCATGGTACTAAACATGATTTATTAGCACAATTGGCCATAACTAAGACTGTGGATGGAGAACTGGTAGTACTAGATCAGAAACCTTCTCCCATAAGAACTCCAATTCACCATACAAAATTTTCACTTGGTTATCAATTATGGAGAGTGATTGATGAGTTTGCATGGGAAAAGGAAAAGTAGAAGAAAGAGAAAGAGATTTTGATTGAAGAACATGTTAAGGAGATGGAGAAGAAAGACATGGAGTTAAGAAGATCAACAATTAGATTAGAAGAACTAGTAGACAAATTTGCACAAATCATAAGATGCAGAACTCCAGTGATGACATATGCATTATTTATGTAGGAAAGATTTCTAGGTTTTCAGTTCAGTAGGCTTATTAGTAAACAATCAGTTGGGATAAGCATAATTTTTGAGTTTCTTAATGTTTTTGTTGATTCTACACCTAAGGAGCAAGATCAGTTGTGTGAATACTATTTACACAATTATGTGGTGCCAAATGAAAAAAAGTGGAATCCTCTAATATTTGTAGGGGGTCTCTAGGTAAGGGAACTTGCATCTTATTACAAAATGAACAACTCATGGGGGAAATAATGGAAGAATATGAGGAGAGGGAGAAATGAATTGCTCTCCCCATAAGGAAAGAATCTAAAAACCCTGATGCATTTATAGATGAATGGCTGGAACTCCTTGATCATAAAGGTGTGGGCAAGAAAATTATGAAACTAAGGAAAAAATATTACAAAAGAATGCAAACATTAGTTGTGGGTTTGGGTCAACAATGCTACAATTATATGCAGACCAGATGGAACAGCTTGACCCAAGAATTATAGAGAAAGGAACTTCATTCCATGTATAATTTTACCACCATGGTTGAAAGAGTACACGGTAACATGAAAGTTGGTGTTGACATAGGGATTTACTAGGTACCACTTACATTTCACCCACCTATGCTACTTTATCCAGTTTCATATTGGACCAGCGAGAAAGGTGAGGAATTTGAGAGATTTGAGAACACCAGAATGAGGAAACTTGCAACTTATAGAGGTTTCTATTTGAAATAGATCAAGGGATTTGATGTTGTTATGGACTTGAAGAATATCACCTTGCAATATAACCTATACCCCTAGTGTTTCGCTTGAGGATAAGCAAAATTATAGTTGGGGGGAATGATGGGTCTAGTTATTAGCCTATTTTCTATTACTTTCATGCATACTTATAGACACGTTTTAGATATACCTTTTAGACAATATGCCTATATTATGCTATCTTTTTATACTTATTATACAAACTTGGACCTAAATCATAATGATGGAAATATGGTTATGATATAATAGTATTGCATGGTTTATATGTGTGTATGCATGAAATGTGGATGGAATTCTATGTTTTAATTATGGTAGTTAGTCTTGTGCACATATTTTTTTGATTTAACCTTTTTGAAGCAAAGGAGGAATTGTAGCATGTAGCAACTAGAATCTATAACCCGTAGCAAAAGGAAGATTAGGACAACAAAACAGGGGAGTTTTAGATTAAGCTGAATGCAAAAACTATTGTTTGAAGAGACATAGTGTAGATTGAATGTGCATAATTATAACAAGTTAATAAAGTGTTGGAGAAGAAGAAATATTTTGCTAATAGGATTCTAATAAATTTTTGTGTGTTTTACATGCAAATCTATTTTACAAAGTTTTGGTTCTATTAGGATTCTTCTTTCTTTTCAATTATGGTTTGAAGAATTCAATCTTAACTATATTCTCTAGTATTTGGGAGTGGAAGTTAATGATTGTAGTTATTTTTTTCTTAGAATAAGACTCCCTCGTGCTTGTATATAGCTAACATGGTTGAGTCCTTAGATAAGTTAGTTGATTCTAGTATTTTTTTATCATTTATTTTTTAGTTTCAAGATATCTACAGACATGATGGTTATTTAGAATGATTTTCATTGAATACAATTTTTGAAGAAGATTTTATGTAATCTGTCATGATATGCAATTAATGAATTCAATTTCACATAGATGCATAAAATCTAATAGTTAGATGTGGTTTTAGTTAAGTGAGAACAACTACTTGAGTAGGCCACTCAAGGAAACTATTCTTCACTTCATTTCTAGTTGTTTATTTTTGTTTAATAGTTGTTTCATGTTTATCATTATTCCATGAATTACATGCAAGTTAAATTAGAAATTTCATAATTTGATTATTAGCAATGAATGTTCATGAGCATGCATGTATTTGGTTAATAATTAGCACTCCATAGGTTAGAATAAGTTTATTTGTAAGATTTGATCAATTTTGAGTTGACACAGTAATATTTTATTAGCAATAGTTTAGTTACAAGTTAAGCTATAGGAACTTGTAGCCATTAGTGTTAACTTGTTTCTTTTACTATTTTGCAATTTTGTGAGTTCTCAACAAGTAGAACATCTTGAATAGGATAACTTAGGTAACCTTGAGTCTCTAAAGGTGCATACAATGCAACACCATCACAAGTTTACAAACCTTAGGTTGAAATTTTAATGTATTCTTGCAATGTTGAGAGGATTGTTCAGACAGATATACCTCTAAATTGTGTAGGTTCTACCAAGTTTACAATACATTAGTTTAGACTCTATAAAAGTGATGATAAATAAAAATTTAAATTTTGAATTTCTTTAATGGGTGTCATTCACCATCAAAACATATACAGCTACAAAATATCCTTCAGTATGAAACATTAAAGAGGGAAGGAATGTTTGGATACTTAATCCATGAAATTATTCAAGATGTACTCACATATGTGTGAGACATTAAGGAAGGAACATTTGCATTTGAAACTCAACCCTTAAAATTTTTGCAAAGGGTGAGTGCAAAAGGTTGGGGGCCAAAAAATGGCCAACTTTTTTTAAAAAAATTGAAAAGCCATAACGCCAGCATGTTATAACATGCTCACGTTATAAAGTTCTCATGTTATAATGTGCTCACATTATAAATTTCTCATGTTATAATGTGCTCATGTTACAACTTCAGTGTACTGAGCCTAAGGCTTGATCACACCAAGCGTGTTATAACTATTTACAACAAAAAAAGTAACACTCAATCATTTTTCATTTCTATGTTTTTCTCCAAGCCCATGGCCTTCAAACCCTTAAAAGTGCGCTTGCATTATTGGTGATCAAATTCTTCATCAAATCATTGCTAAGTCTTCACCAAAATTCCACCACGATGTTGAGGAATTTTTTTTTTTTTTTCTAAACCAAGGGGTAAAAACTTTATTGAAGTTCAAAAAAGAGCATTACAATAGATCAAAGGGCCTAAGCCCTAGGAAACAAAAAAATACAATTAGATAAAGCAAGAACCAACATCATTCATCACCAATCTCATCTCCATCCTCTTCAATAATCCTTTCCAAATCATGGCGGAGCTCCTAGGAAATTTGCTCCCACCCCTCAATCTTCCAGCCACCGAGATGCTCTAAAGCCCATTTCGCCAAGCAATCCACTGCCCTGTTCCACTCTCTCAGAATATGGACAAAAGAAACCACCTCCATCAAGGAACTAATTTGTAGAATCTATTGTACCATCCTAGCTAACTGCCAACTAACATCAACCACCTTTCGAGCATTAAGCAAATTAACCAAAACCTATGAGTCAAACTCACAAATAACCTTTCTCCATCCCAAAGAATAGTCATGTTCAAGGGTGGATAAGATTTCCAGACCTTCCATAAGGTTGATAGTCTGCATCCCTTCATAAATAGAGAAGAATAAAACAACCGGTCCTGAAGCATCCCTACCAACTCCCCCAATTCCAAAAGGCCCAATATTTCCCCTTGAGGACCCATCAGTATTAATCTTTAGAAATTTAACAGGAGGGGGAAGCCATTTACCCAATCTCAATACTTTCTCTTTCATTTTCCTTCCCCTTCGGACACAATAAAAATCCAAAGACATCTCACGAAGGCCCAATCTCTCCACCCTCTCAACATCCTCTTTCTCCAAGGGATACACCACCTCACACTTCGCTTCCACCATCTCCTGAGCCATACCCATAATTTTCTACCATATTTGTTGAATAACCATCTTTTCACCTCGGAAGATTCTATGATTTCTCTCTAGCCAAATTTTCCAAAGAATAAATGTAGGCCCAACATACCACACATCCTATAAGAAAGAGGCCATAGCAGGAGGTTTTCCTAGACTACTCCAGAAGTCCACCAGGGAGGAGGCATGAACACAAGGAATTTTCCAAGCTTCCCACCAAAAATACCACAACCTCAGGGCAAAGGGGCATCGAAAAAAAAAAGAGTAGAATCCTCCTCCCAAGTCCCACACAAAACACACATGGATGGGCCCTAAAAACCCCTCTTCTGAATATTATCCTAAGTCAAGCATTTGTTCCAGGCCAAGGTCCAAATGAAATAGTTGCACTTTGGCCAGGAAAACTTATTCCAAACTCTCTTCCACCATTGAACCTCCACCTTGTCCAACTTGTGAGATAAAAGCACCTGATAACCAGAGACAAAATTAAAAACACCCTTAGGGTTGGGAGACCAAGATAAAACATCTAAATCCAGGAGGGAGCTACAACTTCTACTAGAAAGGATGCTTCGCAATTCCATGCACTCCTCCTCCAAACCAACCACATTCCACTCATCGGATTATTCCACCTACCCACCATCAACTGACCATGAGAGGACATAGACTTAAAGACTCACACCCTATCCCAACCAACCGTAATGAATTGTTGATAAAGGGGAAATAGGTTAGGAAACTGGGAAACAAGGGGCAGAAAACCATCCCATGAATCAAACCAGAAGTGAGCCTCTAACCCACTTTTGCAAATCCAAAATAATCCATCCTTGATGAGAGCAGCCCCTTCTTGAGCATACCCCAAATCACCTATCCTTTCCCCACCAGGGGATAGCGGGGAATATCCATCTGAGGGGACCCTGGGAAGTATTTATGAGATAAGATCCTAGCCCAAGTCTAATTCTTCTCCACACACCACCTCCAGTACAATTTAGCAGCAAACACAATCTCGTACAAATATGACTACCTTAATCCAAGACCGCCATATTTCCGTGGACTACATACAAGCTCCCATCTAATCAAACTCCATTTGGAGGACAATAAATTACCTGCCCATAAAAATTGTCTAGCTAAAGCATCTAGTTCCTAAAAAAAACCAATCAGGGCCACTTGGAGCATACATCTATAAATAGGGAGAGCCTGAACCACATATTTGATTAGTTGAACTTGACTAGCAAAGGAAAACCATTTATGGGTCCAATGGTTGACCTTTGTCCGAAATGTATCCAAAATATTATGCCATGATTCCCTAGGCATCCTTTTGATAGAGATAGGAATACCCAGATAGGTCAAAGGAAGGGACACAACCTGAAACCTCAAGATATTGGCTATCCTCCTCTGGATAGGACCAAGAGTATTGAAGAAGAAGGAGGGCGTATTTTCATTAATCAACTGACTTGAGGAAATCAAATAAACATCCAACACCGCATGCAAGTGAGAAGCCTCCCTAATTGTATCCATACCCATCAGCACAGTATCATCCACAAAGTAAAAATGAGACTGTGGGGGAATATTACCTCCCCATCGGCACCCCTGAATGAGACCCCTCTCAACATTCCTTCTCAACAATCTGCCCAAACCTTCAACAAAAAGAAAAAATAGATATGGAGATAATGGGTCGCCCTAACACAATCCCCTGGAGGCACCAAAAAGTTTTGAGGGCTCACCATTAATTAAAATGGAGGATACTGAAGTAACATAGCTCATGACCCATTGAATCCACTCATCCCCAAAACCAAAAGCATGAAGAATCTTCCAAAGGAAGGACCATCAAACTCTGTCATATGCCTTTTCCATGTCCAACTTGATGAACATTTCCTTATCATTGGAAATGGCCATAGAATGAATGGTCTCCATGGCTATAACCACCTCATCTAGAATTTGTCTATCCACCACAAAACCACTCTACTCCTCGGAAATCAACACTTTAAGCCATTTTTTCAGCCTATCTACAATAATTTTAGAGATAATTTTGTAAATCACATTACAAAGAGAAATGGGTCTAAATTGGCTTATCCTGTCTACCCCATCACATTTGGGGATGAGAGCCAGGAAGGTAAAATTCAAAGGCCGTAACATCTGCTTATTCTTCTGAGATTCTTGGAAAACCACCAATAAGTCCAGCTTGATAATATCCCAGAATTCTTGAAAGAACTCCATCAGAAATCCATCAGGGCTAGGAGCTTTCCCTTTCTTCATCTGGAACACCATGCTCTCGAGCTCTTCAATTGAGATATCACCCATAAGATGCCCATTCATATCCAAAGTAACCAAAGAAGGGATGCAAGATAGAACTTGGGCCTCCTCATCAACAACCCCCTGAGAATCCTCCCTGAAGAAGGAAATAAAATACTACACAACTTCGCATGAAATATCCTTAAAAGAGGAAAGATGCTCACCAGTTTCATTTACTAGAAAAGAAATTGAATTCCCATGTCGCCTAGCTTTAACGGAATTGAAGAACATCATATTTTTATCTCCCTCCCGAAGCCATTCAAGCTGTGCCTTTTGTTTCCAATAGACCTCCTCCTGCAGTTCACACTCCTCCAACATTTTTAATGCCCTGGCCTCCACTTGAAGTAAATTAGTAGTCACACCATCATCCTTGATCACCCTCGTAATACTATCCAACTCAACTTGGGCAACAACCTTTGCATGGAAAATGTTCACAAAGAACTACCGGTTCCAATGCTTAAGCTGATATTTGACAAATTGTAGAAGCTTAGAAAAAATATACATTATCATACCATAAGCAGGTCTACCATGTCTCCACCATTTGACCACATATTCATGAAGAGAGGGCTCATGAAGCCACATAATATGGAACTTGAAAGGGGGTGACTGAGGCACATGAACTGAAGAGACAACAGGCTTGATAGGCCAATGGTTGGAGCCCCTCCAATCCAAAATTTCTGAGCTAGAAGACCACAATCCACCAACCCAAAAGCAGGACACCAGAAACTGGTCAAGTCTTTTAGAGATGTAGTTATCCCCAATCCTTCGATTGTTCCACGTAAAATGACCATTAGTAGGCTTTATATCAACAAGATTCAAAGCAGAGATGTTATCCTAAAGAAGCAACACAGAAGGCTCCAACCTTGCAATACCACCCCGCTTCTCAGCCAACTCAAAAATTGTATTAAAGTCACCAACCATAATCCATGGATGAAAAGGTACCATACTCCAAACAAATCTAATATGAGCCCACTGAAGTTGCTTACCTTGAAACTCAATAGGCGCATAGATATTGGAGAGGAGAATAGAATCCCCAGTCTCAGAAAAAGAGGTGATCATTGAGATAGAAGACTTGTTGGACATCCACCAAAGAGGGCAAATCTTCCAAGGATTCCAAAGGAAAGCCACTCCACCCGTAGACCCTTGAGAACCAATGCACTAGCATTCACCGCTTCCCCACAACTTAGGAGATAAACCAAGCATACATTCCACAGATAACTTAGTCTCCTGCAAGAATAGAACATCAGGAGATTGACTTCTAACCAACTCAGGAATAGCCTTTTGTCGAGGGCCGATGTTCAAGCCCCTTGCATTCCATGATAATACAATCATTTTGAAGAGCTTGAGAAGTGTGAATCTAGAGTTTTAACTGACCCTAACTCCACCAGATTTTCCCCAGCTAACTTAATCTTTTCCATATCCTTTTTCCTGCCAAGCTTTGAAGATTTCTCCCCCAACCCTTTCTTGATATCCTTTTGATGGAGACCCAAAGGAGAAGGAGAAGACTTAATATTCTTCCCAACATCTATTCCTGCTTGCAAATTCAAAATAGAACCAACTCCCTCATTCTTCTCCATTTCCATAGCAGGAACCGACACCACCTGGCCATTCATTTGAAGGTTGGTCTCCATTTGCAAAGCTCCCATAACTTGTGTACCCAGAGGAGCCCCAAAAAGAGGATCTGCCTATCCTGAACACACAATACCCTGATCCAAATTCACCAAGTCTGAATTCACTTCCTACTGGCCAAGATCATCCAAAACCTTGAATCTGTTAAAAGAGTCTTCATCTTGTCTTTCCTTCAAGGTCCTCTTATGACCTAGGTTTCTGTTATGATTCCTTACAAGGGAAAATCCATTTGGATCAACCCCATCCCCTGGAATGGGATCCTTTCCCTTATCCTCCCTAGGTGGGTTGCAAGAATTTTGGGAAATCGGAGGCTCCACGGGCCTAGCCCTTGGACATCTTCGTTGTAAGCGACCATATTTATGGCAGAGAAGACATCGAAATGGAAGAGTTTCATAGTCCAGCAACTGCACCCAAGAGTGAGGACCCATAGACATATCCACAAAATCTAGTAATGGCTTACTTAAGTCAATTTCCACACAAATATGAGCAAAATTTATCAACTTTTTGAATTGAGTTTGCTACGAAGAACCAACCGGCTTCCCGAGCATTGACCCAAACAAATGTAGAACGTCATCCCACCAACATTCCACTAGAAACCATGGAAGTCAAACCCACACAGGGACCCGAGTCAAAATCTCCTCAGTAGGGTTAAAACCAACATGCCACAGTTTAATAAACAGACCAACCTGGTTATAAAAATAGGGCCCCCTTCAAAAACCTTATTGTGATCTGCCATGCAATCAAAAGTAACCATGAAATAATTATTTTCTAGGAGCTTTATATCCATCTCACCCTCTGGCATCCAAGTCCGTCGGGCCCAAGACTCCAAAAATTGCATCGATATCCTGCATACCCAAAAACTTGCAATAAAAAGAGTGCCTTGAGTAATATTCAATATCATCTACAACCATCTCCAATGGGATGACAAGTTTTGGCCTCTCCTTGCAAAGTTCCAAACATCCATTGATTTTCATGATCCGAGCCCCACTAGACGGACCCACTCCATCTAGCCCAGGTTCTGACAAATACAAATTATTATTGAAAACCTTTGAAACATGCGGAGGAGACTTCACACCAATCGCAGAACGGAAGTCCATTTTGGGGATAGCACCCAAGGTCTCCCCAGACAACATTATACCCCACCCATAGTAGGCATGCAAGCTTCCAAGATAAAAAACCAAAACAAGGGTTTTGAAAACCCCACCCAACGCTCACCACAAAATGTTGGCAAAGCACTAAGGAGGCACCACCGAAAAGAGACTACATAAGAAGGAAAAAACTAGGCACAAAGGCCCATTCCACAGCACACACCCACGGCTTCCAATAGCACTCCACTCACTGCACAACACCAAGAAGTAGTCCCCACATGTAGGAAGAGCAGTAAGAAGCAACTAAGGATAGAGAAGAGGAGAGAAAATGCCACACCACGCCCCCAAATGCAAACAAAAACCCCCCACCCAATGTAGAAGCAAGTAGAAATAGGGATCGAGCTAGGGCACAAATGCCCTAGCTCAGCACACAGAACCATCGAACGCCATCCCGCCAAGATTAGGGATTCAATAGGAATTGAAATTTTTATTAGCTAGTAGATTTACTATTTCATCATAGAGTGCATTTCATCTTGTCAACGTTGAGGAATTGTTAGGAGTAAGTTTTTTTTGTGATTTTTTTTCTAAATAGGTAGATTTAATAGGTTTTTTGATGTAAATTTATTTAATTTACAGGAAATGATAATCAACCTCCTAATCTTTAAAATCCTCCTTCACCTTAACCTGAAATACCGAGTGAAGAACAACCCTAAATCTAGCAACAAACTCCTCAAAAAATTTCTCAACATCTCCCTAGAACTCAGAAAAATTTAATGGGGGAAATTGAAAACAACAAAAAACAAATTAAGGAGTTAATTACAAGGTTGAAAGATCCTATAAGTTCAACCTTGCAAAGAAACACGCTTGCAGAATCACTTGAAGCTATGTTAAAACATGTAGATTCAATCAACAAGCAATGAAGTGGTTGGGTGGAGAAGAGACGGGAGTATAAAGAATATTATGCAAATAAACTGTCCTACACACAAGTCAAAAATGAAAAAATTACAAAATTTGACTTCTGTTCACTTTTCACTAATCCATGAACAATTCAACCTCTACACCCTACATGCAAGAGGTTTCCTATCCATTGGTGCAACCACCAAGGGATAAAGGACCATTTTTGGCAGAGGTGGTGGATGGTTTTTGGCCATCCTCCATGCAACAATAATGGGGTCCCACAATATTTCTTGAGGAAACTCTACTACGAGTTTGTTCTCAACAAAACCCCTAACTATTTTGATATGTGGGACTTCCACGGTAGAGGTGGTGGGTTTGCATAGGATAGACCAAGGGAATGTCTTGATCCTTAATGGATAGTGAGATGATCACTCTCCAGATCAACTTATGAGCATGTGGCTATGCCTTTCATTGTGAAGGAGAGTGTTGAGGTCAAGACTCTATAGTCTATTAGTTCTCTAACCCAGAGTACCATAGAGCGTGTGAGTCCTACAGTATAGTGTGATCTGAGGGAAACTTCGAGGGGTAGGGTTCCACCCCATATTTGTTAGGCTTGTGGGTCCACCTATGGTTATGACCCCATAGATAGTCAAGAGGAAAATGCATAGGCTACATCTACAATTGACCAGTTGGTGATGATAGATGCCATCTTTAATGAGGATTTTTTCCTTGATACTCAGGTAAATTTTAGCAAGTTCATTAAATCTAATTTATTCAATTTCATTTTTGAAATGTAAGATTAACTAATTTAGTTTAATGATTGTAACAAAATTTTAGGGTCATAGTGTTCATTCTATTTTCAATGGTCCTCCACCTCTGTATTACACCATGACATGTACTGTTGGGGTATGTAACTAGTAAAAAATTATAAATGAATTACATGTGAATAGCATTGTTATATGAATGTTATTCTAATATCTTATTTTGGATGTTGAATAGGTTAATCTTGGAGATTTCACAGCAACACCTCCCAATGGTGGTGGAGTTCAAAGATTCACTCAAGTAATAGAATAAAGAGTTTAACTAAGGAATTTTACTTAATAGATTTGTGTAGTTTATATTCATATCATTGATTACATTGCATTGTACATCTTTCAAACTCAAAGAATTAATTCACATTGTCTAACTAATAACTAGATGTTGATAGATGACAAAATTTCAATTACAATATAGTTTTTTAGAAAGTCAACATAAGTAGTGATGCAATTACTTCACATAGCATAACTAATAACTAAGAGTCGCTGCCAATTGCATTTTCTTGTCATGGAATTCCATGAGACTACATTTCTTTGAGGAATTTTTTAAACAACTCACCACCTTGTCTATGCTACCATATTTTCCATACATGTCTACCAAAGCATTTTATGAAATAGTTCACTTCTTTGCTACTATAGATAAAATCCTAAAATGGGTGCTTTCCAAAAAAACTATGGATGCTTGGAAAAATCTATCAAATCATAATAGTAAGCAATATAATAGAAAAGTTAGTGATTTTTTTGAAAAAAATTCTTGAATAAATGTGGTCTCATGGTGATAGAATGCCATTCCATCACCATGAGACCACATTTCTTTGAGGCATTTATTCAAAAAATTCACTGCCTTAAGAATATATAATCCTCTTTAATCAAATCAAATCATTTTAAGGTCTTTGATTTGATCCCAAAATCTAATCCCATCCTCCATCTTCATCCTCATATCCTATTCTTCCAATCCCCAAGTTTATTTCTAATCCATCATCCTAGTTTCCATCCTCATCCAAAATCAATACCAATCTTTCTTCCAATCAATCCTCCACCATGTCTAATCATCTAATCTATCCTCCATCCAACCTAATATATTCTAATCCAACTTCATCCATTCCAACCAACCACAACCATATTGATGATGATGAGGATAGCCTTTTTGACCAACTCAAATATAATCCCAATGATGACAATGAGAGCATTGTGGATCACCTTGAATCCATTTTCAATAGATAGAATGCTCCAATTTTCCACCAATCACCCATCCAAAGCTCCCCTCAAGTACCATCCATATCATCCCCATCCACCACCACTAATTTTATCCTCACCTACTAGGGCCTTAAGTGGAAATGAAAATTTTAAAAAATAGAGTTAGGCAACTTGACATAAAAAATTTGAATAGATTATTAACATAATTTGAAAAATGTTTAAGAACAAAATTTGTATCAAATTGAATGTAGTTTCTAGGATACTAGTCCTCTTTTGGAAACAAGTAAATATATTTGGTGAAATTTTAAAATTTCAATACATTAATACTAAATTTTTAGGAAAAAAAAGAGTAGGTGTATGCCTGACTGTGATAAAAAAATACCGGTATGGGTCGAATTATGCTTGATCTATGAAGAATCGAAGCATAATGGAGCCACCAATACTCAAATATCAATAAGATCAATAAAAAAAAAATTGAAACTAAACATTTCATCAAAACCTAACATACTAAATTATGAAAGATTTCAAAACATCTATTCTAGTCCATCTGAAACTTATCTTGTTATGGAATTGGTGTCGTGTTGAAGTGGAACAATGACCCTTTCCCTATCCCATGATTAGTGAGCTTGTTTCAATCAATTCTATGGAAGAGAATCGATGAAACCATAGTGTTTGATGTATGAAAACCTAATTTATGCTAAAATGAACATGATGCAAGATAAGTTACCATGATTTTATGTTACAAATGATCTAATTATGCAATTTCTAAGCTAATCTAAGCTAAAATTATGCTAAAATATGAAAACCCTAATTTATTTACAAACTAAGATGGATGCATGGAAGCCATTAATGGATTCTCTAAGATATTATGCAATGAAAATGAGCTAAAACAAGCTAAATAGTGAGTAAAAGATGAGTGTGTATTTGAGTGAATTCAACAACATAAGTTTTCTTTGAAAAAGTTGCATCCATTTGTCTCCAAATAGCGATCTATTTATAGGAGAGCAAATGAGGAATGAATGGTTGAGATCAAAAAGCTTAATCAATGGTTCAAGATGAAGGGGATGAGAGGCATGGATCATGGATTCTCATCAACATATGAGAATGCATGATGAAAGTTAATCAAGGGCTCACACTTCCCTCAAACAAACACACTTTTGACCTGCTCACATAGGTCAAAGGTAACTTGCTAGAGAGGTTAAAGTGTTTAGCTTGATTAAGAAGCTAAGTGAGTTGATTGGAGGAGAGAGAATATTCCTTTTGGGTGAGGAAAAAGGTATTTTACAAATTCAAACAAAGTTTTAATTGTGCAAAAAAGGATAAAGAATATTCCATGGGAATATTCCCTTTGCTTAGAGGAAAATTAGTTTAATTGCTAATTAAACAAGGTTTAATTTATGTAATTAGGGGATTAGAAGAATTAAAATATATTTATTAAATTAGATGATTTAATAAATAAGGGAGGGGGAAATGATATTTAATTAAATAACTTAGGGTTATTTAATTAAATAAGATGACTTAGGAGATTAAACTAAATATTTTGATTTATTTAATTTAATGAGATGAAGTGTAAGTGCGAAAAGAGATGAATTAACCCAATTTAATTAATTAGGCCAAATAGATGAAAATGATGCAATTAATTAACTAGCTAGGCTAATTAAAACAATTAAGAGAAAATAGGATGGATTAAAGAGGAAATGATGTTAGTAAATCTAATTTAAGTGTATGACATCGATTAAGACATTATTTAGTGTCTACATTTTTTCCCTCTTTGAAGCGAGGTACCTGCTGCTTCTATTCAAAGAACAATGCCTTTCAAATTTAAACAATTGCCCAAATAAAATAAAAAAACATTGATTTTTTTTAGATTCTAATTTTTTTAGATTCCCCAACAAAAGGATAAAACTAACTCCCTGCCCCCTCGAGAAATTGGGTATAAATTTTGAATTTTGGGTTGATTTCTTGATAAAGGTTCAAAAGCTGCCCCAAGGGTTCAGAAAGGTTTTGGGATGCAAGAATAATGCCAAAAATACAAAAAATGATGCAAAATTAGGTCCAAATTGGAAAAATTGGTGAAAAGGATAATAAACCCCATTATTAAGGTTAAATTAGGGAAAACATCCCTTATTTTCTAGCTTAAATAGGCCAAGAGGGGTCATTTTCAATTCATTTGTGCTTTCACACTTAGGGAATTCTTGCCATTTGAGCTCTAACCCTTCCACGAAATGGCACATCGTGAGCTTCCCCAACACATCTTTGATTGAGTTCAAGAGTTTCAACAACTTCTAGGCGCAGGACCACCAGTATGTGATTCAAAACCTAATTTGAAATTTGAAATTTTGATGCATTTATTAGGTGTTAGAATTTAGATTTTGGCGGCGTCACTATATAGTGATGCCCAAACTTAAATCGGCAACGCCCAAATGATTTATAGCAACGTTTCTTTTGATTTAAAATTAGGGTTTCAAATTTTAAATGGCAACGTGGGCTTATTTAACGATGCACTTGCAGATTTAAAAGTTAGGGTTAGGTTAGCCCAGAAGGTAAATCACGATTCCAGCTTGTCTAGCGACGCACTTTCCAATTTGAAATTTGAAATGCATCAGGTTTCGCTATTTGAATTTTGAATATAGCGATGCTATTATGATTTTTGAGTCAAAAATTCCAAATGACTTTAAATTTTTATGATTTCCTGATGTCATGCGCTTCATGGGTGCAAGATGTCTTCCTACCATTGATGTCGAGGTAGCATAGGGCCACGATTCTTGAGAGATTAGGTGATCTTTTAGAGTTGCACTAGAAGCACCTGGGGGAGATTGGATTGTGGTATATTGCATACATGTTATTAGGACCCATTTGGCTATGATCATAGCTCTATGCGAGAGATGGTATAGTGAGACCTCGTCCTTCCACCTCCCGATGGGGGAGGTGATAGTTACCTTGGAGGACGTGTGGTGGATATTGCATTTACCTATCCATGGTGATTGTGTGATTTATGACATCGATGTTGAATTTGATGCATGTTTAGAGGTGATGGAGATGGACCAGATTGTATTGGTCACCTCGTAGATTGATTTAGAGACATACAGAGGTCAGGTGTTGACCTTTAGATTGATTTTTGTGATCATCATTTTAGGTTTGGTGGCTCCGGACAAACAAGGTAGATTTTTGAGTCCAGGATGGGGCTTGGCATGGCAGCAAATGTTGTATAGGAGGACTCTTTTGCATGAGGCCCATGATGCTGGCCTCCCTATATCATGATTTGCACGAATTTTTTTACTGCCATAAGAGAACCCTCAGTGCAGGTGTTACTCTTCTTCATATCTTGGCATGGTAACACATTGTCATTCTTTGAGCCATTGTACAGATGGCAGACGTGGAGTCGAATGATCCCACCATATGGAGAAATTGAGGTGCCATCACACTTAGGCACACTAGAAAAATTGGGCTCCCATACTAAAGATAGGTGATTGATGAAATGATTGTGTTCTATTGGCACCCATGGCTACAAATGTTGCCATGGTTCAATGATATGCAGTAGCTTTATTTCGCTAGACAGACCCATTATATGTAGGGTCGTGAGCACACCATGATTAAGCGGTACCTTCCTAATAGGGTAGTTGGATAGTTTTGTGATGTACAAGATAGGCCTGAAGATTCCTACATAACCATTTTTTCTAGATCAACTAGAGAGGTTCCCACATGGGTACCTACGATTCCGGCTCCAGAGGTTGTTGATAGCTTCTGACAGTTGGTTGCCTAGACTTGGGCATATGATCTAGGTTAGCCTATAGCACAGGCCACTCCAGTGTATGATGCATGATTCATCCATCTAAGGCAACTTATAGATCAAATAGGTGCTCCTCCCAAAGGGATACTAAAAGGAAGAGGTGATAGGGGTAGAGAAAAGGGAGGCCAAGATGGCCAAGATGGACAAGTTTTGGGGGCTCCTCTGGTTGTATAGCAGCAACCTCCAGTAGTTTAGCATCAGGGACCTTAGTAGCATGCAGTACCACCATTGCCACCACTAGATGTGTGAGACACAAAGATTTAGCAGGTGTAGGCATTGACTGGTGAGCAAGAGTAGACCCACCAGTAGGTTTTGGCTCTTATTGTTGAGTGAGACCAGGCTCGATAGCAAGTGATTGCAGTGATAGCTGAGGGAAATGCGGCGCTGCAGAGAGTATAGGTCGTCACTGGAGAGAGAGATTAGGAGGTGGCGAGGTGGAAGTAGATCGAGGTTATAGTGGCAGCCACACATGATCAGACCATGTCAATGTGATTGTATAGAGAGGTTGTCACAGAGGCTACATATTATAGGAAAAATTATCACCGGGATGTTCCAATAGCCCTTCATCAGCCCAATTTTTCACAACGCAGTGATGCACATCCTCGTGCAAAGCATTAGCCTGAGAGGTAGGCTAGAGAGGGTAGAAGCCACCAAGGCTAGATTTTTGACATACAAACACTTTTTTATTTTTCCCCATTCTTTACACTAATATACATTCATGGGCTCCTTTTGATAGCCTCATCGATATTGTACTTATCATCGATGTACATACATAGATCCATATTTTGTACCATTACACATTTTTTGATATATATATGATACAAATATGGATGACTCATGCTATGATGTGTGGACTTTATTTTATGTATGGATGATGTATGGATTCTTATATATGATCATGTATGGATAAATTTTATTTTATGCCTATGTGATATGCAACGATCATGATATGGATGCAATGTTATATTGTTTTTCATTATCTTTTCATGATATGATATGGATGGATCATTATGATATGTAGGTGTTATGGATGCAAATGTCGTGGATGCATTTATTTTTGTGTATTTTCTATGCATGTTTTATGTTGATGATGTATGCATATGGATGGATGGATGCAAATGCTTATGATATGCAATGGTTTAAGATGCTTTGAATAATAAATCTATATTATTCATCACAACTCAAATTATAATGCAAAATGTATGATGTGAAATGCAATGTTATGCTGATGGATGTGTTATGATTATGAGATGCATACATGCTGATGGTTCGTGGATGTAAGGTGGATGCATTGATGATGTTATTTGTTGATTGTAATGAAACCAGGTTAGCACATAGAGAAGATAGAAGAATAAAGAAAGAATGACCATTGTTGATGATGCTTGCTTCAAAAGATCTAAAAAATCCATAATCTATCAAGACTTTATTAGAGATGGTGATGAGACAATGCAAAATGTATAATGGGGTGCTGACACTTTAGGATTGGAATTTTTTGTTGTTCCTTATTGTTTTATATAACACATAGATATGATGCATCAAGGTATTGATAACCAGGACAACGTTGTATCTAGTGTAATGGACTTTGACTTGACAAATAGATAGGATAGTTCTTGTTCACATCTTGACATACATAAACCTCGTTGGAATGAAAGTTAGAAGCTTAAAATATATTGGACCAAAGAATACATAATAGTTAACAACATACCCTAAATGACCTTCCTACACACAACTAAGCAAGTATGCACAAATATTATTTTACAAGAGTATCCACAAGCACAACAAATGAAAGATAATGATTGATGCCACATTCCTTTCTCTCTAGATCATTTTGTTAGAAATCATTGAGAGGTCTTCAGATTTGATCATTAAGATAAATCACAAGAAAATATCAAATACAAATAGTTAGTGTTATTTATAGCTCTTGCCTAGTTTAAGTCTAGCTAAAGCAATTTTTGATACTAATGTCCATCGCAGGAAGGATACATCCTACAACATGTTGATCAAAGGGTTGTTTGGTGTTAGGATGATGATGCTAAGATGATTCATTGCTATAAACTTCACTGACACATTTACCTATTATTTATAATTTATATTTTGACTTTTAGGTTCACAATTTATGACTTGCTACACTTGCTTTCTACTTGTTTCGCAAAAGGGTGAAGGTGACGATTGTTTATTATGGGTGAAAGTTTATTGCGGATAAAAGCGATATGGGATGGATGGGTTTGGGTTTTTTTCTAGAATATTTCAATGTTTTGGGTGTTTTTGGAATGTTTTGAGCCTGTTTTTGGTCCTTTTTGAATGTTTATATGGATGTTTAGGTTTTTTCATATTTTCTGAGGCTATTTAGGGTTTTTTGAATATTTGAGGCTTTTTAGGTCTTTTGAATGTTTTCTATTGTTTTGGATTTTCATTTTTGGATTTTTTTGTGTTTTCTAAATATTTGGATTTTTTGGGATTTTCAAGATATTTGGATGTTTTTGGATTTTCGCGAGTTTTCAAGTTTCAACCAAGAACCTAACCTAAGAACCTATCCTAGGGGCCTTGAGGGCTGATCATAGATTATCCTTTCCTACATTATACACACATAGACCATGTAGTTCAATTGAATTTACTCATTTACAAGACAAAGATATGAACAGATGAGAGATGACAGCTAATTACAATGGACTGCTAAGGACTAACCTAGGGTGTCTCAGGGGCACATCAATGATGGCCTTGCCTATGTTCAAGTTCAGAGACAATGTAGTTTGAAAAGAGGACATTTTTTTTGGATTTTTGATTTTTGAACATTTTAGATTTTTTGATGTTTTCTGGATGTTTTGGATTTTTTCTTTACAATTTTCTGAATGTTTTTGGATTTTAGCTGTATAGGATTTTACAAATGTTTCTGGATTTTCTGAATAATATTTTATGATTTTTTTTGGTGTTTTCTAACCCATGACTCAAGATATACAAGAACCCGATTGTGACACATAACAAATTTCCCCCAGTGTGATATTTTAGCCTACTTCGATAAAGCTAGGATAGACTAACCTTGGGAATATTCCAAGTAGTGCTTAAGAGTTCATGATACCTTATAGTGACAAACCATGATAATGACGAGGATGAGGGATAAATGATGATGCAAAGAATGATGGGCCAAAAGATCCAAAGAATAGATGGATATGCTTTATTTATAGAAGGCGCCTATTTTCTAGGTTTTCACGGAGGTACTTTCCCAAAGCATCATTGAAGTGGTTTTCACTAGAGGATGAATTTTTTCTTTACTTTTTTAATCCTTTTTCTCTTTTTTTTGGATTTTGATCATTTTTTTTTGTATTTTTTGATTTACACCCTTCATATTTAGGCATCAAACTTTTTTAGATGCAAGTTATTGATTCGCTCCTACAAGGGTTCACCTTCAAGGGTTGACAGTTGGTATGCTCTTGATCCACAACTTGTTGTGATGACAAAGAGACCCAACCAATTAGGCTAAAAATTTCCCTTGCTATCTTGATTTGGAAGGTTCTTCTAAATTTTTTTTAAGACAAGATTACCTACCTGGAATGACCGACATTTGATTCTCTTGTTATAGCTCCATTTTAGTCAGTTTTGATATACTTTCAAGTGATTAAGGGTGTCAAGATGACGTTCATCTAGGAATTCTAGTTCATTCAGTCAAGACACTCTGTACTCTTCCTCAGTTATCAAACTCTTTACTAACATTCACAATGATGGGAGCTCAACCTCAATAGGCAAGATGGCTTCTAATCCATAGACTGGGAAGAAAGGGGTTGTACCTGTAGGTATGTGGATATTGGTTCAATAAGCCCAAAGAGCGAGATTTAGCTATAGATGACAGTCACAACTAGCTTCATTAACTATTTTCTTTAATATTTTTAGGATAGTTTTGTTTGTTGCTTCTTCTTGGCCATTTCCTTGGGGATAGTACAAGGTAGAGAATCAGTGTTGGATATTGAATCTTTGACATAGCTCTTTCACATCCTAATTTTTGAATGGTGTCCTATTGTCTGAGATGAGGGTTTGTGGAACACCATAATAGAAAATTAGGTAATGAAGGATAAACTTGGCTATTTTCTTCCCCATTATGTAGGTCATAGGAATGGCTTCAACCCACTTAGTAAAGTACTCAGTGGTAGTTATGATAAACTTATGGCCATTGGATGAGGTTGGAGTGATTTTACCTATAAGGTCAAGCCCCCACTAAAAAATAGGCCATGGTGTGATCATTGGTTGCAACTCCTGAGCTAAAGCATGAATTAGATCCCCATGTTGTTGACACAAGATGCATTTCTACACATACTAATGAGCTTATTTTTCCATGGTTGGCCAATAGTACCCTATCCTCAATAGTTTCCTAGCTAATGTTATACTACTAGAATGGGACCCACATATGCCATCGTGTACTTCCGTTAAGGCAGTTAAGGGCACTTCCTCTTGGTTAAGACATCATAGTAATGTCCCTTTAATGCGTCAACATTAAAGGGTATCACCTAGGATCACAAATCGGGATTCCTTTTTGACAAAGGTCTTTATAAGGTTCGGGGTGATATCCAATGGAAGGGTTCCTCTGTTAAGATAAGTAAATGTCATGGTACCACGGGGATCCAATACCAATAATGACACATGAAAATTTAGATTCATGGACTTCAAAATTTGGTACAAGAGGTTGTTCTACCAAGAATTCACATTGGAGGATGTTCGGCATGTCTAGTAGTGGTCTGATTGTTGCCATGGTGTATGTTGCTCTATTGTTCATGCGAGGAATCTTCTCAAAAGTTATGTCTATAAAAAATATTTAAGATTCTCCACCATCTTCTTGTAAGGAGTGAGCTTGTCATCTTTAGTTTGATAGTCATCATTGACTTGGTTGAAAACCATTTGTGAGTCTTCATAGACTTTCATCTCTTATATTTTTCATTGAATTGCTATCTTGAGACCTATGATCAAGGCTTCATATTCAGCAATGTTATTGGTACATGGGAATGATAGCCTGCATGACTTTGGGATGCAATAACTTTGGGGGGTGATGAAAAGAATTCCTGCTCTTGATCCATGTTGGGTGAACGATCCATCAAAGTACATCTTCCATTGAGCTATGAGATTAATAAGGAACACTAATTCGTTAGCGAACTCAGATATTAAAGGGTTCTTATCATAGATGGGTGCTTCTACTAGCTGGTCTATGATCACTTGTCCTTTTATTTCCTTGTGCTCCACATACTCTATGTCAAATTTATCAAAATCATTACCCATATAATCATTCGTCCCATGAGGGTTGCTTTGGATAATAGATATTTTAATGGAGCAATCTTTATGATGAGCTTGATTTGGTGTGACAACATGTAATGCCTGAACTTTTGTGAAGCAAAAAATACCACTAAGCATGCTTTCTCAATGGGTGAATAGTTCATCTCATAGCCTACCAAGGTTCTATTAGTGTAGTATATGGTTCTTTCCTTTTTGTTCTCATCATGTTGTGCTAAAAGAGCTCCTAATGTTGTTGGTGTTGCTGAGATGTACAAGATCAATGGCTTGTTTGCTATTGGCGGCATGAGCACTAGAGCTGTTAATAGATAATCATTGATCTACTAGAAAGCTTTATCACATTTTTCATCCCATTTTTAGGTTATCCCTTTATGGAGAAGATGTGAAAAGGGATGAATCTTATCTGATAGTTGGGCTCTAAACCTTCTGATGGATTGCAACCTTCCTTGTAATCCTCTCATTTTTTTCAATGTATGTGTTGGTTCTATGTCAAGTATGGAATTTACCTTTGCTAGATCAATTTCTATCCCTCTTTGTGAAATGATGAAGCCAAGAAATTTTATTGATGTGACCTCGAACACACACCTTTTTGGATTTAGTTGTACCTTGTATTCTTCAAGCCTATCAAAGATAGGACCTAGGACTTGTATGTGCTCATTCCTTTTTTATTTTTCTAAAATATCATCCACATAATCTTCAAATATTTTGTGGATCATGTCATGAAAGATGAGGGTCATTGCTCTTTGATAAGTAGCTCTTGCATTCTTCAATCCAAATGGCATCACATTCCAACAATAGGTTCCCCATGGACAAGTAAAGGTAGTTTTATGTTGATCTTATTTGGTGATTATGATTTGATTGTAGCCTGAAAATCTATCCATGAGCAACAAAATTTCATGCCCAGTTGTTAAATCCATAATGAGATCGATGTTGGGAAGAGGGAAATCATCCTTCAGACGTGCCTTGTTCAAATCTTTGAAATCAATGCATATTTTGATGCCCGTAGTGGGTTTTGATACTTGTACTAGGTTTGAAACCCACTCAGGATAATCTATCAATCGGATGAATCCAATGTCAAGAAGCTTTTGTAGTTCTAGTTTAACCAAGAGTGTTATCTAAGGGTGCATCTTCCTTAATTTCTGGTTGACTGGTTTGGAGTTAGGATAAATTGCTAAGTGATGTACAACCACTTCTAGATCAAGGCCTAGCATATCTATGTATGACCATGCAAAGTTGGATCTTCTCTCTTTAAGGAATGTTGCATGGTTATTTTTTTCTTCATCTAACAAGGATTCAACATAAAAAGTTATCTTAGGTGCTTATTCTATTCCCACATTGACTAGAGTAGCCTTTTCTGCTAGTACCACTGACTTTTTTGGATGCATGGCACTAAGGGGGAGATTGAATCCTTCATCCTTGGGTGCCTCAGATAGGTTTTCACCATTATATGCATCCTTTATTTTTAGTATTTTGGGACTAGAGAGTGCCACTAAGTGGTTTTCACTCAAGGATCTACATGTTAATTACATTTCATTCATTTTTCCACTGAAGGATTCAATTGTCTCCCCATAGTATGCCCCAATATCGAGCTCTATGTCAAAGCCTGCTTTGCGATTTTCCTATGATAAGTTGTCTCGAAGTCCCATGAATTCTAAGATAACTTCATCATTTTTGAATAAATCTAGAATCAGTGGTCCTTGTTGGTCCATGTCAATGAGTTGTAGGTATACTAGGAATATTTTAGTTGGTTGGTTGTTTAAGACAAAGGATGTTATGGATATCATGAAGAGGGTGTTGTTCTCAAATAGGTCAGCATTATCAAGAGGAAATTCATCTAAGGTTATATTATGTGATGTAGGTGACTAAGAGGAAGCTTCAACTCATTTAACAGCAATACCTTTGCCAATAAGTGTGACTTTTCTAGTTGTACAACCTAAGCCAATATTTTTTAGTCATTTCTTAGGAACAATGGGTTCTAGTATAGCATTGTCATTTTTTCCTAGCTTCTCATTCTTGTTATACCCCATACTCTACATTAGTTGTAGACCTTTATTTCCATCTTCCATGGGAAGAATAGGAGGAGGTCATTCATCTTGATAGAGGTGTTTAGAGATTTATTTCTCATTTACGTCTTCTCGATTCAAGTCTCCCCACTTGGTGAAGGTAGTAGCTTCCATCTTGATTATTTTTGGTTCTTTGGTGCTAGATGTTGGTTTCCTACGAGATTGAGGAGAAATAGGTAACTCTCCTAAGACAAAGGTTTCTTTCAATATTTTGTAGCTTCCACAACCATCATCTTGGATTACTACTTTGACATTAGGTATGCTTTTCACAATGGGTATTTTTTATGCTAAGGTAGAGGCTAGGGATGATGGGTTAATAAATGAGCTCGATGGTGTAAGTCCTTTATCATTTTTGGGTATTTGTGGGATTTTATAAAAATTGGCCTCAAGACTATTGCAGTAGTAGAAAGGCTCAGGATATCCATGGATAGTGATTTCTCTACCTTCAAAAAGAAACTTCACACATTGATGATAGGTTGAATCTATAGCTTTCAAAGCATGGATCCAAGGTCGACCAAGTAGTATGTTAAATGGAAGATCAAGATCAAGTACTTGGCATGTAGTTTCTACAATAAGAGGTCCCAATTGGATGGGAAGTGCAATGATTCCTTGTGATACCCGTTATTGGTCGTCATATGCTCTGATGGTGGTACTCTTTGTATTCTCAATAGTATCTTCTAAATAGCCCAAATTCTTGATCAGCTATAGGGTACAAATGTTCAAACCAGTACCTCCATCTACCAAGACTCTTTTGAACTTGTTTTTATGAATGAAAACCTCAAGGTGTAAAGCACGGTTATGAGATGGTTGTGATGGTAAATTTTTCCCAGAGAAGGTGAGAAGATGGTTGGCGATATTCCCTACCATAGCTTGAAACTAATTGGTATCAATGTTCTCAGGAACAGATGACTCAAACAAGGTTTTTTCTAGCATTTCCCTATGTGTAGGAGATAATCTCAAGATTTCTAAGATTGATATATGAGAAAGGGTCTGTTTAAGTTGATTAGATGTGGGAAAGTAGGTTGTGTCCTAGATTGAGCTGGGATAGCTCCTTCAATGGTTATTTTTCCATTTTGTGTGGTGACTCCACATTTCGTACTAGCTCCTTTGATAGTGACAATAGTGATAACACTAACATAGGAGGAAACTACATTGGAATAATCATGTTGAACATTGGTATAATCCTTAGCTTTACCATTTTTTTTTTCTTTGTTATGATTGGGCATAGGGGTCTTGTATATCTTGAGATCCTAGTTTCCATCTGGTACCTCAATAGATATGGTATCGTTCTCTATGAGATCTTGGATGATATTATTGAGTTTCATGCAGTTTGTTGTTTTATGTCCTTTGATTTTATGAAATTCATAGAGATCACACTCGTCATACTAGGATGGATTCTCTTGTGGTTCTTGGTAGTTTTCAAAGTTAGGAAGTGTTATCAAATTTGACTCTACCAATTTCTTCATGATTGTCTTGATGGGTTTCGATAATTGTGTGTACTTGCATTTGGGATAGTTGTTCCTATTACCGGTTTTCCTTTGTTGCATGTTGGTGTTACTGATCTAATTGTTTTGAGGTGGTACCATTTGTTGCAAATTTTTTTGGATGTTAGCAACTTGATTGTTATTGGGTCTTGGAGCACTTAGTATGACCTTAGCATCTACTACACCGTCGTTTGTTACGTTTTCATTTTTAGCCCATACATGAGATTTCTCATTTGAACTAGTTGAAGGATGGTTTTCTTTGTAAGCTTGAGTATTTCCTTGTGAGATTAGGACACTTTTAATGTTAAGGGTTATCAGAACAAGCTCATCATACGATGTGATGCATTTCATTTTCAAGTGGAATGATAGATTTGGATCAAGGTTGGCTATAATGATTCCCACCTGTTGTTCATCAGGAAGAGGCCAATTGCTTTTACTAGCTCTTTGTCTCCATTGTTGTAAGAAATTAGCAAAAGTTTCTACTGTATTTTGTTTAAGAGTGTGCAACTCTTCTAGAATAACGTCCATGTCAAGATTAAAGGAGAAGTGATCGATGAATTTATCAATGATTTCTTGAAATTTTTTGATACTAGGAGGCAAATGAGAAGACCAGTCCATAGAAATAACTATTAAACTTCAAGGGAAGAGGCACATTAGATATGAATCCTTGTAAGCCACTTCCATGCACATGATGTTAAATTCTTTGATATGGTCAATAGTACTTCCTCTCCCTTTGTATTTGTTAAACTTGGGGATTTCAAAACTAGAAGGGAATGGTATCATTGCTATGTTTCGATCAAATGGGTAAGGACACAAGTTCTGTGTATGAGGTTTCTTTGTCTTTCCCATGCAGAGGTTCTGCATTTCTTGTGAGAGTGATTTCAATTGTGATGCTAGATCATCTTGCAGATTGGGTGGAGGAACATATGATGAGATGAGAGATGAGTTATACAGGGTGTATGAAGGTGTGAGATTTTGTGAAAGTGATGAATATGTTCCTAATGTGTTTGGATTGCTAATGTTCACATGAGGATAATAGGAACCTTGTTGTTGTTGTTGGGCATATTGTTGAGCTAGTAAGGCTTGATGTTGACCTTTTTGTTGTTGTTACACCACTAGGGCTTGTTGTTGGGCCTACTATTATTGTTGCACTTCTAGGGCTTGTTGTTGGGCCTATTGTTGTTGTTGTGCTAATAAGGCTACTTGTTGTGCTAAGGCTACTTGTTGAGCTTCTTGTTGTTGTGTTAAAGCTACTTTTTGTTGTTTTTGTTGTACAACTTGTTGATAAGTTTTTTGTGTTGTTGTAGAGCTAAGGCATGTGCTTGCAAGGTGGGATCAGGTGGTTGTTGAGACATTTATGAAGGATTAGGGATATTGATGTTTTGAGTGGGTAGTGGATTGTTGGTAAAAGGTGGAGGATTCCCTTGGTTGAACATTCCTTGTAATATGGTAGAATGAGGTGGAGGAATATATGTTTGAGGTCCTAATTGATTTGGCCTAGAAAAGGGAGTTGTTGGAAAAGATGATTTTTTTAAATTTTGCAATGGAAATGACACACTAGGACCTTGAGTCTATTGATTGCAAAGATTTCCTTGTCCTATGTTTTGAGGATTTCCTTGTGCAAAAGATGTAAAAAAAAGATTCATGATCAAGGTACTCCCAAGATTGATAGAAATTGTAACCAAGGGATTGTTTTGAGGTGGATTGATAGTGGATGATGTGATAATGGTAAATGGAATGGATGAACCCACTAGAGGGTTGGTGAAAGATGTCCCTATTTGCATTGAGGATGGATTCTGTGATATGGTATTGGCATGCCCTTGTGTTTTGTTTTGAGATACTTGGTCTATATTGCTTTGTGTGATGGTAGGAATACTTATGGTACTCATAGGTGTGGATGAAGAAGGTTTTCCCCAAAATATCAAAGTGGTGGTGGAATAGTGAAGTTCAAGTAGAGTGTGTAGCTGTTTTGGATCTTTGGGAATGGGAGGATCACCAAAGGTAGGTGTCCAAATGGTGGTGGAAGGTGGAGGATTAGTTTCAAGATTACCCACAAGTATACCACTTTCAAATGGTGAGGTGTGACCAAAATATTTAGCAAGACTAGTTGCAAGAGTTGGTATGTAAGTTTGACTTAGCACTTGTGTTGGAGTTGCGAAGTCTTTTGTTAAAATATATGCTACAAACATTGGGGAGATAGGAGCTACACTTTCAAACGGTTGATGTTCTAAAATTTCTTCTCTAGTGAGCTCAAATGGGTTGTTCATAATGTCTTTGATTTCATATGGTCCTGAAGGAGATGGTGGTTGTTGTGATGGTGTAACATGACTTCTAGGATCAAATTCCAAAGGATTTGGATCACTTGAGGTAAATGTAACTTTGTCTTTTTCCATGATTCTCTTGTATTGTGATCTCATCTTTACCATAAATTTGGTGTCATCTATGGGAGAGTTGTGTTGATTTTTGTAATGTTTGAACTCTCTAGTTGACTCAAACCTAGGTAAAAGATATGCTCTAAGTCTTTTGGGAGCAATGGTGATAATGTGGGATGAAAATATGGGTGATGTGGGAAGTGATCTTTGCAAGCATTTTGGGACAACACTTTTGACTTGATTTTGATGTTTTGATGTTGGAATAAAGGATATTAATGAACTTAGAAATATTTAGGGTAGACTTGTGACCTTCAAGATAAAATAGTTCAAAGATGATAACTATCTCAACTAAGTGCATGGAAAAGGATACATTTCACATACAAAGTAGCTAAGGTAGTGATTTGGTTTTATGTTTAAGTCCCAAAGTGTTGGTGTATTTGAAATTTTGCAAAGATTGATGAGGTGAAGGATAAAATTTGATGAAGGCGTGAGTGAAATGTTTGACCCAATGTTAACCTAAAGTGAACCTTTTGCTTTGACAAGACCAAGTTAGTGAGATTGATGCTAGACCTGGGTATGTGCAAGATCATCATGGAAAAAACAGGCCCTTAAGTGGCAAAAATTTTAGAAAAATTAGAGCTAGGCAACTTGACGTAAAAATTTGAATAAGTTATCTATATTATTTCAAAAATATGTAAGAATAGAATCTGTAGAAAATTGAATGTAGTTTCTAAACTACTAGGTTTTAAATCTATTTGGTGAGTTTGAAATTTCAAGTAGTAGTACTTAAATTTTAGAAAAATAAGAAGTAGATGTCAATTGGACCACCTAACCAAAATAAAATGATAATTTTTTTTATAATATTTTAGATATAAGTAGAGGACTCATGTCCAGATGTGATGCATATTTTTTCCAAGGAATAATTAATTATGAATTTTTATTACAACTTTTAGCAAATATAAAAAACTCATATGTCCGACCACCTTAACTTGGTCAAAATTCATTAAATTCAATTTTTCTTTTTTAATCTTATAGTATGTGAATCATAGAATGTGATGCATGTTTTGGATTCAAAAATGTTATACCATTTGAAAGCCATATATTTTTTCAATTAGCCTATCAATCAGGACTTTAGTCGCAATTAATAGAAAATGAATAATAATTACTTATTAAATTCAAAGTGGAAGCATAATTTATATTGGTGGAAAGTTGCAAATATCCTTTAAAAACCCTTTTCGTTTCACCAATTTTGGTTTAAAAAAAGTCATTAGCCACCTACCCCTCATATTGCCACTTTTTGGCCCATCATGATCCTGCACATACCCACCTCTAAAATTTCCAAATCCTAAAAGACTCAATGATTTAGAAAAGTTGTTGATCTTCAAAGAGGTGAGGGTTCTGGCTCATAAAGAATGTGTACATGTCAGGGTATTTTCTCAATGTGTGTTCATAAATGTTTATCTAAAACTTGTTTATGTTTTCGTAGAGTTCCTCAATAAATTTGTTGATTGCTTTTGCACTACAATACCTAAGGGTAAGTGCATGGATCTGTGACATAATTTTGGCTCTTATGATGCCACTTTTTTTTTTCTGAAATCAGCAAAAATCTGATTTGCTCAAGAAAATGAAGATAGTTGCGCTCAAAATTTCAAGATGTAGCAAGAACAAAATTTGAAGTGCTCCAAGTCTAGTTTCTAAGATACTATTTTTTTTTTAAATTCATGTATATTAAGAGTCTAAAAAATGGGGGGCAAAACAGGTCCTGTTTTTTATAAAAAAAAAAAAGCATAGCACTTGAGGGCTCCCCCCTTTTTGATTAACTTATTTTTAGAATTTCAACAATCTTAATGGTGAGAAATTAGCTAACACCATGAATTTTATCCTCACTCTTTTGGATAATTTTTTTAATGAATATATAATATTTTATGAATTTTCAAAGTGGACACATCCTGAAAAGCTGAAATTTGAGCGTGCTCCGCCCTAAATTTTTTGAAAACTAATCAAAAATTGAATTTTTTTCATCATGTGTAGAATGGAGTCTAGTTTCAAAAAATGTAATTTGTTTCACATTTCGATGAATGAGTAAAAATCTATCCTAAAACTAGCACATGTTGGTTTTTGACCAAAAATGAAGGCATTTATAATAGAAGCTACAGATCAAAAACTTAATTGAATCAAAATGAAAAAAGAATTATATATTTAGATAGCTAAGAGAGAGGTTAATGATATCACATTTTTTTATAAACTTGCATTGAAAGATGTGCAAACATGATGGGGAGCACAAATGAAAATATGAGGAAATTTGGAAAATCCTGTCAATTAACACATCCAAAGCAAGTCATTTGGCGAGCGCCAAATTTGGCGCTCGCCAAATGACCTACTTTGGATAAAATGTAACTTTCCCCTCTCTTTGGTCAACCACTCTAATAATGTTGAGAGTGTGAAAATTTGAGGTTTTACCTTTCATATGATCTCTACCTCATTACCCTGACTAGATAACTCTTTATCCCGATGAACTCTCTCTCTCTCTCTTAGGTCTCACTCCCTCCCACGCTACCAAATACTCTCTCACTCCAAATCCC